>VXBJ01003850.1:272352-298223 GCA_013400055.1 Nycticryphes semicollaris
GTCTTTGGAATTCAGGTAAAATGCAGGGTGAGGATATGGGTTGGGATTTCCTGACACAGTCATTAATGAGACTTTGCAATGACCCAGAATGGAGAGCTGGTCTTGGGGGTAGCTGGCCTGGCAAAATGTTGACTTGGGTAAGTTCCCAGAACTATTTCAGAATGGATCTGTGGAAATCATCGTGTGGGCACAATGGTGGGGGTGGTGCCTGGTGGGGAGCACTGGGGAGAGGCTGAGGGAAGACGGGGCTCTTGCTTCTGGAGGTGATACCAGTGGATGCCAGGCAACGGTGACTAACACATTGGTCACTTTGTATAATGCAACCTGTCAAGATGAGATTAGGAAGAGAACCTTCCTAAGCAAAATATTGCCCAGCTACTCATAAAAAATGCAAAACTTTCAACCCTTTTAATTAAGGTAGTATGTGAAATGATCTTTCATTTCTTATCACCAACTGATGTAGATTCAGTATAAAAGTTATGTTTATCATTCTAACATCTGTAATGTGACTTTTAGTGTGTAAGATGGTAACTTAGCTAATTCTGACTAATGTGTGTGGACTCTTTTTTTTTCTTTTTTCATTTATAGGTACTTGTTTCACAGTGGCAATCCAGAGCATCCAGGAGACATACTTCTAAATACAACGGTGGAAGTTTTGCCTTTTCAGGTATGAATGTATTAATTTGTGCGTTCTCCATTATGAGGTAAAAGCAAAATCTAATTTTATTGACTTTTTAAAAAAGGGTGAGAGAGAAGATAATGCTTTTTTTCTTTTTTCTTTTTTTTAAAAAACTAGGATTTTGATACTCTGATGCTCTCATACTTTTTTAATTGCATCTATGAACAGAAAACTATTGTAACTATTCAGATCTTCATTCAGAGTGCAGTCTACTACAAGTGGTGTTGGTAATCTGGAGGTGACCAAGCTCACTTGCTTCCAAATCACTGCTACTATTTAAAATAAAAAACAAACCAACCAACCAATCTTCCATCTCTTGTGTATTTTGGAAAAAGGAAAAGCTAAATCAGTCTGCTTTTTCATTTAGTAAAAAAGTCTTGGTTTAGGAAGTGACACATTTAAACCTTACTGGATATTGAAATATCAGGACTTTTAAATCTAATGTCTTCCTTTCTCCTGATTACTGAGATGATTTTTTTTTTTTTCCCCATAAATGAGTCTGAGTCTTCTCCCATACACCTGCTGTAGGTAGCTTGAAATCTGTGCCTCAATTACCACATGATGAAATGATGAATCTTTTTTTCTTTTGGTTTGTTGGTTTTTGTTTTTTTTTTAATTTTAAAAAATGTAAATGGTTGTGGAGGAATTAACTTCTCCGTTCTTGCAGTCTACCTTCCTGGGAGCAAACAAAAGCAGGAATTTCTGACCACTCTCACCCCTATAAAGGAGTCTGTCAGTCTGATTCTAATTATACAGCACAATAATATATTGTGTTACAAGATTTATGGGTTTTCTTTCCCAAAACCTTTGGAAAGACATTAAACCACAAAAATGGTAGCAACCCTCGCTTCACCTGGGCCCTAGGTACCACAAGAATGCATAACATAATGAGGAAAAACATGCATCAAGCATCTCTTTTGGCCACGCTTGGCTGTGAAACGTCCCTCAAACTGGAGCACCCCCAAGGAATAGTGCTGCTGAGCTTCCATTGCTGTTGACATGATTTGTGGAAAAAGTAAACAGGAAATTCTGCATCTGGCCTGTTCCTAAGTCATTAGTGTCAGCAGAAAATGTCACCACTATGAGGACAGCACCTACAGAATGATAGGTACTGTCCTGAGGGAATGATTTCTCCATCATGGACTTCAGTAGAGTTAGAAGCCCGTTCAGGTACTTTGACCCTGATCCTCCCTAAGCAGAATTCAGAAAAACAAAAACCAGCCCTTAGAAACCAGTGCCCTTATTTAACCCCTAATTAATGCCCCCAGACTGGATTTGGCTGGGACTTAAGCAACATACTCAAAAAACCCAACCAATCAACCAAGCAAGAAACCCCCAAACCACCCCAGCCCCCCAAACTAAGACGACCTACTACTTTTTCATCAGCCTCCCTAGAAGTAGGGAACTGAAAAAAGATAAAATTAATCTCCTGTTTTGTCAAACATTTTTAATTGATTCTTAGGAAATTCTTACAGTGGGTATTTCTTAGTAGTGAATCATGGGATTCTGGTTGTAATTTTCCAGCTGTTTGTGAAGCTCTGGTCTGCAGTCTCATTTTCCCGTGCTTAAGGAAACTTATTGATACCCATCCCTTTTTAGCAAAGCAGTGATAATTGCGATGCTTCCCTCACTGCTGTGATTGGCTTCTCATCTCGCCCAAATTCTTACATCAGAAAGTGAGGCGTAAGTTTCACTTGTCCTGACAGAAACCTCTGGTTCAACCATTGGAAGAGTTGGCAAGATCCTGCCTTTCATTGTCTTCTGCTGTGTGTGCCAGTGGCTGCTGTGTGTTCTGTTCATGTGGCAGTTAACCTGCAAGTTACCTGCGGCACTTAAAGTAATTCTTTTTCCTGCTATGAAGGCAAATAAGTTCTGGAACACTGCTGCTTGCTTTGGTTTCTTTTTTCTTTCTTTTTTTTTTTCTTTTTTTTCTTTTTTTTCTTTTTTCTTTTTCCCATCCTTTTCCCATCTCTCTTTTCTTTTTTCTTGTGTTGTCTCATCTAAGGCTATAAATAACTACTCTAGACTAGTCCCTAATTATTTAGAAAAGACGGATGTTGAATATATAACAAGAGTGCACACACATTTGTCTTTCCCTGGCAAAGTCATATGCCAAAATAGATGATGTCATTTATGCTCTGCTTTTCTAGAATGAAGAACTGGTATTAAGCAAAGAAACCAAAGACAAACGCTTAGAGGATGGTTACTTCAGGATAGGTATGTCACAGGGGGAAAAGAAATGTATATTGTTACTGTTGCAACAGTTAAGACAATTTCATTAAAACCAAAACGAACCTAAAGCCGAGCTTTGATAGTTCATTTTTGGGTACGTGACTTTGTAAGATTTTAAGATCTAGGTTACTGTAGAGGCATTTCCAGGGTGTATAATACCATCTCTTCTGCCCCGTGACTGCATGAGTGCCTCTGTGTGAGCTGCGTGCTTGGCCTGGCTTTGAACCCACCCTGCAGACAATCAGGAGTCTTGTGGTGAGATGAGACTGGTGTTTCCATCCATGGCCAAGCGGCTGTTGGGAAAGTGCCAGGATACCTGTTGTCAAGGAGAAACGTTACTCGTGGATTGTATTTAGCTTGCTGGACAACATAGGTTGGCTGTCTCTGTTCTAATGAAAGCAAGTGGGTTTTGTCTTAAAGAATCGGAGTTGCTGTCTATATGCCTTAAGTGTAAAGTCTAACTGGGCTGTGAAATTGGATTCTTATTCACCCTACTATAATTGAAGATCCTTTAAGTAGGAGTACGCTAAGCAGAAATTATATCCCTTGTCCTTAATCCTCCTTAAAAACACATAAGCCAGGGTCTCCATGCCAAGTTCCATGATATTAAGTGAAAACCTGTGCCAAAATCTTTCCAGAGTTTGAGGCGCTCATACCCTTAGGCAGTTCCAAAGTTTTTATTCTTATGTGTAATCCTGTTCAGCTCGGTGTGCTCTGATGGTAGGCCTCATCTTGGTTGTTGCTGAAAAGCTGAATGCAATCTGAAAAATCGCTGGCTGGCTGGTTTTTGTTTGTTTTGGGAATGATACCTGTCAACTCTACAGGCACCCAGAGATAGGTTTTACCTGGGAATTGCTGTACCACAGGTACATTTTTTTTCTGGACACAAATTTTGTGGTTTAGGTTGTTGATCAGGAGTTAATTGAGAATATGCTTTTGTTTCTTTTGCAGGGAAATTTGAAAACGGTGTAGCTGAAGGAACAGTTGACCCCAGCCTAAACCCTATTTCATCATTCCGCCTTTCGGTGATACAAAATTCAGCAGTTTGGGCGATTTTGAACGAGGTGAGAGGTGGTATAACCTTTTAAAAATAAAACTGTTAAATGTGAGATTTCTTCATTCTGTCAGTGTGTTAAAGCTCAAAATTTTGGCTAATGCAGAAAAGAGTTACCTCTTATTGCTGAGAAATGTGATACCCTAAAACATGACATTTTTTTATTTTATTCTCTATTTCAGATTCATATTAAAAAGATTACAAACTGACCATGGAAATCTGCATTAAAGGAAAAAGAAAGAATCCTTGAAAACTTTTCCTCTAAATTCTGCCATCCTTAGGAAGCCACCAATTGAAAATACTGAGCATGCACCTTATTCCCAATTTCTTTCATTTTCACTTGAACTCTACCTCTTGTGAAATCTACTGTAGATGAGAAGATTGTATTTACCCCTTCTTATCTGATCCATCCACAAACTGATGCTCCGCACCGATAACGTTCGTCTGAGGCCTAAGTTGTCCTCCACTTCAATGTGACTTTACCATCTTATGGTTGCAGAACCCTGCTACGCTTAACCTGTACTATTTTGATAGTATAGCAGTATAGAGAAGTTGTACATATTGTTACATTCCTTGAAGAAGAAGAAGAAAAAACTATAATTATTGTTAAATATGTTTTATGAAGGGGGTACTTTCGGAGTTCCATTTATTTTCTATACCAAGAACCCTCTTTTATAGACTGTCAGGGATATATATTACAAATGTTAGGGATATTTAATTTATTAAAATAATTTGAAAAGTACATATTTTTATGCAGTAAAATTTTAAATTGATATAGTTTTTTTTATGAATTCTCTAGTTTAAGTTATCTTTCTACATTTTTCTTTGGAGATGCAAACATAAATTAATACCATATTTCAAATATACTGCCATGTTTAAAAAAACCACCTAGATTAAGTTTCTAAATTCTGTGGTTTTGTACACAGAATCAGAATGATGTTCAGAGGCATTACAGAGTTCTGAAGAGCATTATTCTTTGGGGCTATGAAATTCTACTATGTACAGTTTGTAGCCACCTAAAAAGCATGCTGAAATGTCTTGTTTCCTATTATGAACTAACTCTGCAGTGATTTTTGGAATCCATTACATTTTAGAAGAATTTTTTCGATTCCAAACAGTTCTTTCTAAAAATCTTTGTAGGCATTTCCTAGCCTGGACAAATTCGCTTTCTGTACTGAAAAGAATCATTCTCCAGCTTTGCTTTGGAGTGACAGAGGTTACCTTTTATCAAAAGAATTCATAGTAATTAGATACATTTGGTCTCCTTTTAAAAGAAGTTCTCTTACTGCAGTGTTTATTTTAGATACATTAGAGTCAGTAGTTAACTGTTTATTTTTATTTTCTTCCCTTGTTCAAGAGGAAGGTTTCAGTTGGACTCCTTTATTGATCAGTCCAGTAACTCCCACTAACTTTTAATTTGGCCTGAAGTTAGTACCCTGCCTTTTCCTTTCAGGTGAAACAACAGTCAGCTTAAATGAGGCAGAAACTTGGTCAGGAACAGAAAGTGGTTTGGATGACATGCAGAGCGGAATCGTTGCAGTACTAACGCTGCTGCTCTTAAGAATCCTTCTGCCTTAGGTGCTTACGCGTAAGGACACAGGCATGGGAAGATTTAAGTTACCCAGTCAGAAATGGTCAGGAAGAAGAGGCAGAAATTCCTCCCTTTAATAGGAACAAAGTGCCTGATTGAGGCATCTACCCTGGCTTGGGGGTTCTCAGCTGTGCTATGAACCGACCTCCTGGAATGGACATCTCAACAGCTGGCCCAATTTTCCCTACATTAAAAAAAAAACACCTCTATTTTTTTTCCCTGCAGAAAAAAACCCCCTCTGTTATCCCCAGCAGGTTTGTGGTCAGAGCACAGATGTGCAAAACCAGTTGTGGGATCCCTGATCTCCAGCAGGGATCTTGAATTCGTATATCCAGCATGAAGGTTCAACTAAGAGATTTGGCCTCTTTTCATGATGCGTTTTTAAGGAGCAGGAGCCTAAACCTGACTCCTCAGTCCTGCAAGCCACCACCGCTGGGATATAGAGTCAACCTGTCCTTCTGCCTTCTTGGAAAAGGTCTCGTAGCTTTGACAGTTCAGCAATATTCAAGTTTAAGAGCTTAACTACTAAGTTAAGTGAGCCCAGCCTATTGTGGTGCCACAGCCTGGGTCATTACATATATAAAAGGCCAGCAAGAGATTGCCATGCAAGTGGCTTTTTATCACACATTTACCTAGCAAAGGTCTGAGAAAGTATTTCAGTTTTCTTCTCAGCCGTGCCTCTGCACGAATGATGCAAGTAATTTAAACTACAGCTATTTGTTACACTTTAGATTGCAGAAACATGTAAGATATTGCAGTTTCTTACTGTAAGTAGTTTCGCTGACAGCAACTTTCATCTTTTTCCGTGAGTTGAAAAGTTTACTGGTACCGCTTACTTAAGAAAGCTGTGTCCTTACTCTCCAAAGCATCACCGCTCCTCGTGTTTCACAGTAGTTAAGATGAACGGTTGCCCATAAATCTAAATATATAGAGGCCTTACCACATTGATTGCAGGACTCTGGTTAACGGGATATTTAGTCTTAGAAACGTTGAGATGAAGTTTCATCGAAGACAACAAATTAACTAGTGCTTGGTAAAATACGTGAGGGTTTTTTTTCTGAAGATCGTTGCGTTTTTATTACATTGTGCTATCAGGAGTTGAAAATAATCTGGGCTGCGCTAACTCTTTACATTTCCCTGGGTTTATATGCTCTCGAAATAAATGTGCCACACGAATACAAATTACGTTTTATAGAGTCAGGTGAATTCGGAGCTGATGGAATCAGACAGTACTGCAAATTTGCTTGGAAATTCTGCTGAGGTACAGAACAAGCAGCACAAATATTTTGTATTTCATTTGCTCTGCAGGTAGCTATTTTGGGCTTTCTACCTTCCAAATTCCAATCCCCAAGTCAGTGGTGCCACGCCTCCTTCCTGGAATTCCGGTGAAATAAGACTGGTTCAGCAGTTTGCCTCAACAGTCATTAGCTCGGGCACTGTTTATGACTGGGTGTACTCCAGGGCTTGTGTCCTTTACACGTCTCAGCTGTAAGTTACAGTATTACCACAAGAGTTCCTCTTGGCATCTTAAACCTGTTACCTGATTTTGGGGAATTTGCTCCTACGTTTAAGCATTCATAGTTCAAGGTATTTTTGCTGTGGCCTTAAAAATCCCTTCTAGGCCACCAAATCTTAAATAATGGCAAAGTGTTTAAAAATAAACTGTGTTATCATGTGATCCTATTAGCTCCTTGTGATGCTGTTCGAGCTTCAGAAAAGGGTACTTCTGTGAAACCAAAGGCATCACCAGCAACCTTCATTATCATTATAGCGGATGCCAAACAGAGCAGCTGATGGGAGCACTGGCTTTTCCGAGCTGATCAGGGCTGCTCTGGAGAAGAAAATGCAAGACTGTCAGTAGAAGCTCGTTCGGTGGTTAGTCCTGCTGGAGACTTTGTAAATACTGTGAACAGGATGTGATCCCAAATTAGCACTTTTTTTTTTTTTTTTTAAATTATTTAGAGTGTTTCTAAAGCACTGTAAATGGCTTTGCACTTTTGCAGGCAGCTCAGCCATTTATTTGGATTGATAGGAAATATTTCTATAGATACATCTGGGTTTTTCTTAATCGAAAGATGGCTTAGAAAAATTCCAACAGGTAAACGTATAACCTGTAGACCAATAAAAGATTGGACTCCCCTGTCATATCGCTGCTTGCCCACCTGTTTGAAAAGCAGTTTTTAAAATACCTTGAGTCAGTTTAGAGCAAAGCAACTTCGCCCACAGGATTCACGATTCCTTGAATGGGCTGGAGCCCCACGAGTCTCTGGCAAAACTGAACAACTGTGTAACATTTTTCCTTCATTTTTTTTTTTCCAAGTATGTTGTCATTTCAGTAATCTCTGGGGGTTTTTGTTGAAAATGTTTGCTCCAAATGAAGTATTGTAGTAATTTATAGTTTGCTTCCAACTTGGAAAATATTATTTTAGTTATGTGGGGGAAAAGAAAGAATTAAATCTCTTCAGACCTTGCTCCCCTGAAATAAATTAACCCTAGGTTCTATATTTGCTCTTAGTGGGAAGGATGTATTCTGAAAAAGCTGAAGCAAATAACTGTATTGGAAAAGGGAAGAAACCCCACGTTTTTAAATCATCTTTACAATCACCAGCATAATGCTGAGAAGCTGTAAAACAACTGGTGTTTTCAGGCTCGCGTTGACTGCTGATGTAAAATCCACACCCCACGCAGACCCAATTAATTAGTCTTTGAGTGTCACTTTTCTGACCTTAGTGGTCTCTTAAGGGGTTTACTGATTTCGGCTCTGAGCAGCTAGAAATTAAAGGAACTTGGTTTTGAGAAGGGTGAAGCCTTCTTTCAAGGGGACAAACTTTGCTCTCTCTAAAGGGAAGATAGGCAGACCCCGAGTCCTCCATTGCTGTCGAGGGTATCGCACCACAGGGCACTAAACATCAAGTATTGTCAGTGTTGATCTGAAGCGGGTGATCCCTGGCGCTGGGGTTCCTGCTAGGGAGGAGGTGCACAGGTAGAGGGCAGCTGCCTGTGGGACGGGAGCTCGGGCTGTTTGTCAGCCAGGGTGGGAGCAGGGCCCGACTGGAATCCTTCACCTTCCATGGATCAGCGGCTCGGTGCTTTCCTTGTTACAAGGGGAACGTTGCTCAGTGTCTGCTGAGAGGGGAACACGATTCTCTTCAAGCCTTAACAGTGGCTGAAACACACAGTACTGTAAGATGCACTGCCAGCATATTTGGTATTTGAAGATAAATATAGTTTTTCCTTAGAGATCAAATTCTAGTATTGAAATAGTCTTACTGTAACCAGTTTGCTCTTGTGTTGTTTTGGAAACCGAAACCTAGCGCTCATGTTTCATGCTGAACACTCGGCTTTGGAAAGTTGTCATCTTCATTTCCCAGAAGGTATTGTTTGTGACAGTCAGTTTAGACTCCTGCCTCGTGGACTTGCCAGCTGCAGGCGTTGCCACGAGCCCACCCTTGTAGCCAAACTCATACCTTCCTTCCATGTTCATCAACCAGTCGCTCATACTGGTGGATATAATAACACCCACTGGACTTCTAGAGATTGGGTTTAAAAACTTGCTGCTATATTTGGAAACCTGACATGGGTCACGTTAATTGTGCCTTTCATCGCTGTTTCTTCTGTGTGCCAGAGTTGTCCACGTATAGTCGAAGTAGTCGGTCAAATAAATCTTTCTCAAGCTCTTTTGTAAAAGGAGGGGACAGTTCTACATCTAGAGACAGTTGTCGCTTTGCCATTGCAACACGATGGAAGATCCCTACCTTCCCACCCTCCCAAGGCAAGATATCCCAGTGTTACTCTTCAATAAAACTGCTTCTCAGTGTCACTTATAGACCCTCAAAACGTAGAGCTTACGCCAGTACGTGCAAAATACCTGCAGTAAGAGTTACGCTAAATAGACTTGTTACAGTTCAATTTAAGCTACACAGATGTTCAAGTAACTTGTTTTTAAGGAATGTACTGCAAAAGTATTTGAACAAGATTGCTAACATGTTTACTGTTGTAAATATTTTAATAATAAAAAAAGGACACTTCAAACTTTTTTTACACAATTATCTACAATAAAGAGAAATTTACAACCATTTACAAAATGCTCTTAACTTTTTCTTTACTGCCAAGACCAAAACAAAATAAGCATTACATACATGAAGTCCTGGGCTTATTTCACTCTGTATTTATAAAAGGAACAAAGCATCTTGGTGAAGTTCCATCCGCAGGCCAATGAGATCAAATAGAGCATGATGAGAAGTGCGAAGGGATACAAAAGAATAGCTGTGTTCTTCAAAAAGGGCAACGCTGAAACAGAAGCAACAATGAGAAAGTATGAAGTAGTGCTCTTTCAAAAATGCTGCTTCGTGGGGAGTGGCAAGAAAAAATTAGGACAGCTCTGCCAGCCTTGTTAGAAGGGAGCTTTGTCCTCTTTGCCCTGCTAGTCCCACCTTTGTCACAGATGAGAGGTTACACGGCTTAATTAGTACAGGTACAGGAAACTGTTTTACCTAGAAAAAGTGTTAAACTCCCCTCAGAATTTTTATCCTATGAAGTAGATTTACAGAGGAACAAGAAAACCAAGCTGTGGTGCTACAGCTCTCATACAAGAGGGGAAGTGGGTAGGGTGAAAAACATAAACTCTTTGGTCGAGGTGTGCACCCAGCTGCAAACACGGATTGGTAAGTTTCTATCAAACTTCTTCTACCACCAAGACAGAATTACTCCAACACCTCAGCTCAGCCTCTGCTTCACATATCAATAGACTAAGATCAAATTAATTGACTGGAATTGTGCTCTTGATTTTTAGTCAAACCAATACAAAAGAAGTTGCTGTTACTCACCGCTGTATCCTAGGAACGTCACGTAGATGTAATAGCCGATTGCAATCAGCCATAATGTATTCCCAACAAAATACCCGATGACAGAATCCGATATGATGACGTCTGAAAGAGACAACTGCTCTCAGCTGTTTTGGCAGAGCATGATTTGGAAGCAGAAAGCACAAAATATTCTACTTACAGTTGATGAAAAACAGCTGGATAAAATGCAAAATGACTAGAAGTGGATAGAAAGCGTTGAGATGAACATCAAAGGCATATCCCCACTCCACATCATAGTCTCTGTTCTGCTGCTTCACCAAGTACTTATTAGAAATGAACCTACATGTGAAAATATTTGAGAATATGGTTAGTGTGAATCGATGAACTACACTCTACAACTTCTTGAAGGGAGCTTGTCGGCCTCTTCTCCCAGGTAACTAATGACAGGACTCGAAGGGAATGGCCACAAGTTGTGCCAGGGGAGATTTAGATTAGACGTCACGAAAAACTGTTTCTCCCAAAAGTGGTCAGGCACTGGAATGGCCTGCCCAGGGAGGTGGTTGAGTCACCATCCCTGGTGGTGTTCAAGAAGTGTCTGGACAAGGTGCTACAAGACATCAAGACATGATGTAGTAGCTCAGTGGGTAGTGTTGGTGATAGGAGAACGGTTGGACTAGATGATCTTGTAGGTCCGGAAGACCTCCAAATGCCACAAGTTCTTTCACCCGATTCCTGTTTACCTACACTGTTATAACTGGGAAAAATCAGAAATTCACAGATTTTAAAAAAGCAGTAGCCTCTGGTCTGCAAAGCAGCTTAAGTATTTTAACCTTACTCAAATAAAAAAAAAAAATAAAAATCAGGACATGTAATGTCTGTCAAACACTTGGCAAGACTGGATCTGTCAGGTCTTCCACAAAGTCACACAGCAGTGCCATGAGCTGTCAGGAGACACCCCGTGTCCTGCCTGCACGGAGCTCACACGGGTGTTAGAGATAACTAAATAAAACCCAAACTTAACCGGCAGGAACAACCAGCTTTCCTAAATACGCATGTGCAAATGCTACCTGGTGGCAGAGCCTGGGCACAGCACCCTGCCTCCAGTGCCAGCCAGCAACCCTAACCAGCAACACTTTCCAACCTTGTGTTGCTATGATTCTATGCAGCTCAGTGGCAAAACGCTAGTTTGAGACGGTAACCCATATGTGATCCTAACTCTCTGTTCTGACAAAGTCTCTGAGAGCAAAGAATTATGCAGACCAGGCTATCATTAAAAAGTTTATGTTAAAAGTATAATTACATTCCTTGCATTCACGGGGCAGCTGAAATACGCTGCTGGTAATGCAGAAACACACCAACTACAATTTATCAATGCAGCTGCAAATTCAGGGGCAGCTTGTCGCTTCGGTTCGTACACACACAGAGCTGACTTCAGAAAGGAGCTTGCACACGCTCAGCACAGCTCACACAGAGATGGCTCATCTCAGCTCTACAGAACATGGCAACAGAACACCCACTGCTTGCTGTTACAGACTGCAGAACATTACTTGAGACTTTGTTTTTCTGCAGATGAAGTTCTGCTGACATCAGAAAATGTATCTCTTTTAGAAGAGGAGCAAGAATCATAGAATGGTTAGAGTTGGAAGGGACCTTAAAGACCATCGAGTTCCAACCCCCCTGCCGTGGGCAGGGACACCTCCCACTAGAGCAGGTTGCTCAAAGCCCCATCCAGCCTGGCCTCGAACACCTCCAGGGATGGGGCATCCACAACTTCTCTGGGCAACATGTTCCAGTGCCTCACCACCCTCACAGGAAAGAATTTCTTCCTAATACCTAATCTAAATCTGCCCTCTTTCAATTTAAAACCATTACCCTTAGTCCTGTCAATAGCAGGGAAGTCAACAGAAGTCAATGTATGCTCAGAAATAAGAAGTTGAGGCCAGAGCTTTCATGGTAGTTTCCTCTGATGCACGTTTTGTGCCAAGGGCAGGGGCAGAAAGGGGCAGAGCCTGGGTGCAAGGTGAAACAAGGCGAGAAAGGGTTTAGACTCATGGGGGCAGCTTTTGAAAAAAAGAGGTGAGCCTGCACTGGAAGAAGGGACTTGAACCAAACTGGAGCCAGGCAACTGCTATTTAGGCCTGCAAAATGCTAACTAAAGGACAGAGGGAAGCCACCAGATGAAGAAGTCTTTCTAGTTCAGGAGACTGCATCCAGAGTCACAAATTGCTGGAAGATGAGGTGGGGAACATTAGCACATGCTCTTCC
Organism: Nycticryphes semicollaris; assembly: GCA_013400055.1. Lineage (NCBI taxonomy): Eukaryota > Metazoa > Chordata > Aves > Charadriiformes > Rostratulidae > Nycticryphes > Nycticryphes semicollaris. The sequence goes on from VXBJ01003850.1 coordinate 284,979, forward strand.
CCAAACAATTTATGGGTTGCCGTCCCACACAGGAGTGGGTCAGATGGACCTTTCATCTATCAGCTACAATTCTATGTGCCTCATCCTGAATTTTGCAGTTGCAAGCAGGAGTTCCTGAGGTCACTGTTTGAAAGGAGCCTCTCTCTTTTTCCATCGGCATCAGCTTAAGATGTCAGCTCGTTATTAAGAGCTCTTTTTAAGTGCACTTGCTTCCTTAAGTTCTTTGTAAAATACAAACTCTTCCTTCAATGCCCTACCACTGCCACAGCGCAGAAACTGTGACTTCCCTGTCTTCTTTCTGTGACTTCCCTGTCTTCTTTCTGTGACTTGTTTCATGGCTCCTGTGCTGGTGGCAGGACACATCTGTAACGCGCTGAGATCTGGGTTATAAACTGACTCACTCTCCCCTTCTGTAAGTCTCCAGATGTTACAGGATGAAAGCAGCAGCAGCGACTACCACCAAAGCAACAAAGGCAACACGCGTGAAATAGAACAGACATCGTTTGCAGTGGAAATAGCTACCATCTGCAGCAAGAAGTATGAGCCAACTGTACCCTGCCCTACTTAAACATCATCCTCAGGCCTACTTTACTTAAGCTGTTCTAACAAAATAAGGAATGAAGAATATTTTTTTTTTAATATGGCATTATTGCTGAAGATTAACCACCTCAAGGAGAAAAAAACCAAGCTGAAATGTTCTAATACAGACTTTTTGAACCTTCATCTTCTGCAGGAAATAGTAAAAATAAATAAAAAAAAAAATCAAAGCAACATTTTGAAACAATTACCACAACAACTACTACAAAAACTGTAGTCAATACAGACTTTATAGTTTTGTCCAAATCGGAGAACCAAGCCTCTTGCCAACAGCAGAGGACTATCCATGTCCAAAGAGCAATACTGAGCTCAGTTTCAGACACCACTACTTACCACATTAGAGTTGCAATCAGGAGGCCGACACCTACGCAGTCTATGAATACAACCCAAAGTAGCAGCTTTATTGTTTCAAAAAAACCCATGTCCAGCACAAATCCAAATCCTACAGTAGACACTGAAAGAAGAAGGTTATTAAAGTTAGCTGGGGAAAAGAAAGCATGACATTTTAGACCAACATGCTTTGATGAGTATTATTATTATTTTTCTCCCTGAGATTTCCAAACAGATAATTTCTTCCCCACCAAATATTAGGTATAATGCAATTTATTCATAATATAATCCCTTTCAGACTGGAGAACACTCATCTGTACCTGGGCTTAACAATGGAACAGCAAATTGTATTGCTCTGCCCATGTCTTGAAAATTCACACAATGCTACAGCAGAATTGTTTTAGAAAAGCTTCTTGTTAACTCAAACCATGCAAACCATGCATACTTTTATTTCAGAGTTCACAATTTTGACAATTAACAGCAGTGCTACATAGCAGAAGACTAAGATGATGCTTCTGTGTTTTCCGTTCAATCTAAAAAATACAGAAAACACATTGTTTATAGCTTAATCCTGCAATATACATAACTTCACTAGGGCCTTTATTGTAAAAACTGTATTTTATGTGCTATGTTCAGATAAAACAAATGCTCGGTATTTATTAACTAAATCCTTACTGTGTGGCACAGGGTTTTATTACTGCCTCTAAAGTTACATAGGCTAAAATGCAATAGAAAGCGAGTTGCAACAGAGATGTTAATTCAGGACTATATAGTAGTAGTTAGGCCTCCTCTCTTTTCTAATTCCTACCTTAACTTCTAAAAGGTTAGGCCGTTTTCCTGTATTCTACTTTGATTAAAAGATAATCCATGTGGATTGGTCCTTTTTGTGTGTGTGTGTGGGGGCATGTGATTAGAAAGGCCAAGAATGTTCATCCGTAAGCTTTTCCTCTCTCTGCTTTATGCTGTCTATTCCCCGGCACTCACCGCAGAGCCAGATACTCAGAAGTACTAAGAAAGCAGGATCATCTCTCGCCCATTGGTCCTTTGTCTGTTTTCTGTAGTGAAAGTTCCTATAAACCCTCTGTGGTGAAGTGAACAGGTAGAACATCTGCCAAAGAGCAAACTCAAAGTCCATCTGTCGGAAGTGGAAGAGCCTCCGCAGGTACTTGTAGCGTTTTGCCCCAGCCGTGTGCCTCGCAGCATCTCTGGGGCTCAGCACACCGTTGCCCTGGCTCCGGGAATTAACTGAAGTGGTTGGCAGCATTTTGCTAAAAAAGGAATTTCAAGACACGTGTTGGGTTTTGCACGAAACGAGGACTAAAAAAATAAAGTCACACGACCCAGGCTGCACCTGCAAGACTGAGGTTACAAAAGCTACGTGCAAGTATAAACCATGACACTTACAGGCGAGTCTGCCGTGGTGGGGCAGTCACTTTGCTGACCGCTGACGAGGCGGCAAGTAGGAACCCAGAGGGGTCAACTCTGTTCCAGACCCGCTGCCCCATCTTCTCAGCCCCACGGGGCTCCTTCCCGGCATCCCGCCTTCAATAGCGACTCGAGGCCTTAATGGCCAACGGGCTCCGCGGGAGGCGAAAGGCCGCAGCGGGCAGCTCGGGGCAGGGGAGGAATTACCGGCCTCATCGCTTTGCCGTTCAGCCCGACTCCCACAGCTCGTAGCGACCTCCGCTACCCCCTACATCCCACCCCAAAAACAGCCGCCGCCACCCCCCTCAGCGGGACCCGCGCCTCACTGGGAAGTGCCGAACCCCCTCCTTCCCTCCTCCCAACGGTCCCTCCCCAGCAACGGCCGAGCTCACGCCCCCACCTGCTGCCCCGGCCCGCAGCGCGACCCCCGCCTCGCCCGGCGCCACCGCCTCCTTCCGGCAACGTCGGCGGCGCAGGCGCTCTGGCTTCCTCCCCAATGCCACCTCGCTTCCTTCCTCTCTCCGCCGGAAGTAGGGGGAGGGCTCTGAGCGCCAAGATGGCGGCGGCCATGGGTAGCGGTACCTGGGTAGGCCGCAGCGAGGCGTAGAGCCGGCCTAGCCGCCATGCCTAAGTACTACGAGGATAAGGAGGAAGACGGGCGGGCCTGCGGGGGAGTGAAGGAGGACCTGCGGCAGTGCTTGCTGGAGAGCCCCTGCGTCCTGCAGGTGAGCGCTGCTGCCCTCCTGGCAGAGAGCCCCTAGCCCTCAGCCTTCTCCAGGTCAAACCCCGTGGGAAGCGCGACCCCGAGGCCCGTTCCCGGTGCGCTAGGCGTACGGGAAACTGTCCTTCGAGGTGGTACCCGTGGCCCTTCCCGGCGTAGGGGCTGTCTTCTGCCAGGGTGGAGCCCCCATCTAGGGCTGTGAGTGGGTCTGCGCGACCTTCGGCTGCCCTGAACGGTCCCTCGGTATTTCATCTCTTTCAAACCTGTTAATTGGTATTTTAACCAGGTTAAGAGATTATGCTATCAGAAGAAAGTGTAACTCACCACAACCACAGCAAAATCCCGAGTAAACCTGCTTTGAAGTATTTTGATGTCTCTTTGACAAGCTGTGGAAATCCATTACGGTTTTAATGCTTTATTTTTCACCTAACAGGAAAACAAAAGCCCTAAGCAATGCTTGAGGGAAGGACACTGTAGGAGTTTGCAAATGACATTTTTTGCATGCAAAAGATCAATGGTAAGTGTTTATGCTGTGATTTTTGCTAGTGGCCTGGATGCTTTCTGTCCTTTTCCCTGTTGTCTGAAAAAAAAGCCCCTTTAATTCAGTAAAGACTGTGTCATTAAGCAGAACAGGTCTTGCTTTTGAATTCTATTTAAAGTATGGATGTTATACACTGTTCTCCTGAGTTTGAACAAGATGGGGGGAAAAAAGCATACTCGAATTAGGTTTAGCATATGACACATAAATGAGGTAGATGTTTTTACCTCCTCTTGGTTTATTTTTTGCAAAGCTTTGATTTTAACCACGGGTTGTTGGATAGTTGTAGGGTAGCTGTAGGATATTGGCAAGCTAATTTTTGTCTATGATCCACATTTAAGTGAGAGAGTTGTCCTACTGAATGAGACTTCTGATGCACTTTGTTTCTTGGTATTCATTGGTTTTCTTGGAGGACCTGAATTCATGATAAAGAACAATTTTGGTGCGATTTTTATAGTGAGCTACCAAATATGGTAGTAAGAAGCCAGTTGTAAAAATGTAGTTAAAGTTTCCCTAATTTTGATAGGAGTTCCTTCTTCAGAAATACCTTGCTTTTGTTTCCATAACACTTAAAAAATAAGATGTGGCAAAGATAGTATCCAAAGTTTCTAGGTGTGACTAGTGCAGGGCTCACTTTTATTTTTAGTCATTTCCATGCACAAAGAAGAATATACAGCTGAAACAGTACCCAAAATTTTTCTTTGATTCTGTATTTTTGTTTAAGACATAGAGGCTTTTAGTACCTCTCCTACACAAACTGTATTAATCCATAAAGTGACAGTCATTTCCATGGACAGGAAAAAATGCAATGTATTTAATGCTTGAAATAGCTATTTGATGTTGCACTAGTAATATATGTATCACCAGATGATGGGCCTGTGTTTCTGTCTGGAGGTTGTGAAGGGAGCCTGATGAAACTAAGTTTCATGCAGGAAGAAGCCTGGCTCTTGTATGATTCTGTTTAACTGCTCCAAATTCTAAGGCTGAAGAATGACATTTATTTGTCCTGTTAACTCTGAATTTCTATAATTGTCCTCTGCCAAATTTATTTAAAAAAAAAAGTCAGACAATAAATGCAGATGTAACTGAAATCTTTAGGGATTTTACCTAGATGCTACTTTCTTTATAAGGAAATACAATCGCTTATTTGAGGAATAAACTTTACTACACTTCAGATATTAAAGTAGGAACAAGGTTTAAGGGGGAAGCTGCTTGGTTTTTTAGTGCCATCTTGCAGTTTAGCCCTTTACAAATTCTGCTGCAGTTCTGAATCCTGAAAGAGGGAGGGTTGGTCAGTTGAGATGAAAGATACCTCCTCAATCTAATACCTGAAGATGGCTAAATTGCAATCTGTAACTGCCATCTTTAAGAGTGACTATCTAAGTTCAGAAGAATTCTCTTAAGATCAAGCTGTTTTTCTGCTGCACTAGGAAAGAACTTGAAAGTTAGCTTCAGTAAGTGCTGCTCTGTAGCTGTAATTTCAGCTTCACTGCCATTTTTTTGCCTTCCTTTAATTGCTTTTTTGTAACTGCCTAGAAGAAACTTTAAGATTTAAAAAGCTGAATATTATGTTGGTTTTTACTGATATTTTTTTATTTAAAAAAATATGTATTTAAATTATCCCGGTCCTCACTGACATTTGAAGTGACTCCCACTTCAACCCAATCTAAATTTTCCTCCTTTGGCTTGTTGGTTAAGTTTGGAAAAACAGGTGTAAGCTGATTTACACTACCTTGTTTTCATGTGTTCCTTGCCACCCTGCTATTCTGTTCTGTCATTTGTGTTGCTACACTGTTTATTTCAGAATGCACAGGATGCTTATCACATAATTCTAATTTTGTGTGAAATTTAAGATAAGTCACTTTACTTGGGAGAACTCTATGACTTGTTTGCTCTATGTCACTAATTTTCTTTAAAGTGATTTCTGCTTTCTTCTGTGCTTTCTTCTGACGTTACAGGGTGCCAAGATACCCTGATCACTCTAAAGTATTTATTTTGCAAAATGTACGGTTTTAATATGTTGACTTCAATTTCCAGTTGGATACCAGGGCAAGATTCAGAGGAAGGAAGGGATACTGAAGTGCTCGTGAAGAGACACAGCCATGGGAAATCGGGGTTCATCAGCACTTTAAGCAAAACAGAGACTAAAGTAAGATGACTGTATCTGCTGCATCTTTTCATGCAGTGTTTTTCTATAAGGTGTCTACTCCTGCGTATTCCGATAGCTTCACCTGGATGTGCATCTAAATGTTATAAAGAAGGCAAGCATAAAACTGCAAGTTCTGGCCAAAACAGGTACTTGTCACACACTTGAAATAAAACATGTGAAATCCAGAATAAGTTGAAGAGGTTATCATTGTGTTTTGAAGTGAAGTTATCTTTTGTGGTTTTACTGATTCTGATCATGTGTTACTTATACAAATAGCACAAGATACTGGAAATGGGTTCACTCAACTGGTATCCCAAAGGATACCCGAGGATAGAGCTGTTTTCAGAGATGACCTACTTGATCAAGGTTGTGAAATGTATGTGGAAGCTGCTTCCTCCTCAGTATGTTTGTTACTCAAGAGACCTGCAGTAATAGGTAGGAGTGGCAATGTTTTTTGCAATGCCACCTGTACAAGGATGGTGTCTCTTTCCTCTTGCTAAAAATTCCTTTTCATGTGATGACTGATGTACATGGCTTTTAGCACAATCTAGTCTTGTTGGACAACTAGATTAAAATTTGTTTACTCTTAAATTAAAGCATGGCTGATTTATCTTTCAATCTTCTCATTCTATCGTCACGAGTACAAAAGAATTACAGCATTTTTCTAGTCAGTGACTTCAAAGCTCTATGCCAAGATGTAGCTAATCATATATCTTTGGATGAGGGAGGAGAGGGTTCTTCAGGCCAACAGTTGAGGAGACCATGGCTGCTATGACCGTGTTCTAGAAGTATGTAGAGCAGTATTTAAGTTCCTCTGAGATGACCCCGGATGATCTTCCTGCATTATTTTCCCAGCCAATGTATAAATACTAATCCAAACGTATGTACAAATGAGGGATGATGAGCTGGACTTTATTGTGTTTATCGGAAATTGTGCTCTGCAAATTTATTTTGTGAGCATTTTTCTTGGTTTTACTTTGTATACTTCTCTCTAAATTCTTCGGTTACATTTAAGGGTGTAAAATGTTCAAACTGACCTTCACGTTCCTTTAAACTGTAACTAGTTTCTGTTGTGTACTTAAAACTCTGCCTTTGGAATTTTTTTGTGCTTGAGTCAAGTTGTACATAGTTTCGTAAGTTATAAAACAGTTGCAGTGAAAAAGCAAAGAAATTAGTAGATAGAGATGCAATTAATTCTGCTTTGCTTTTCTTTTTTTCAAGAATGACTGTGGCACATCTGTCTGCAGTATGACTGGTTTTGAGACATAAATAACATTTAAGAGTTAGTCGCAAGGGCCCCACCCTGGTAAGGATTTATGGGAGGAACAAGCATTAAATAGTGCTTAAACCATGACTGTGGACGATTCTTACTAGTTCTGTTTAAGAACTTGTTTCTGAAAAAATAGTACTTCTTGCTTCCTTCAGTGTTCCTGTCTCCTTCCCATCCTTTTGAAACCTTTAAGAAATAAATGTTAGTGTACCTCTTACATACAGAAGCTCAAATAATTTCAGACAAGCTGGTTAGAAACAAGATTAGGCAACAGTGAGAGGGGAGAGTCGTAGTAACTTCTTTTCTTGGCTAAAGCTTGTAGCCATGTGGCTGATTTACATTTAGTAAGAACAGATGTGTGCAAGGCTCACTGTTGGTAGAATTGATGACTTCAGTGAATGAGCGCATGTTGATTGTTTAATTCAGCTTGTCTTAACTCTATGACCGGTGAAAGTATGATTATATTCCTTGTACGTGTAGGATTTTAATTTTGCAATCACAAATCAACACCGATTTCACGTTTTCTTGTTCCGGTGATCATGTGAAAACTAGTTCATTTGTTGAAGTGCTGTAAACATCCTGTTTTCCACAGCCTAGTTACCGTATCATGTCTTTATGTATACTAAAATGATAAATGGATGTAATTTCTATAAGAGCATTCTTTACTTAGCACTCTCATTTCAAAGTATTCCTCCAAATGGGGAGAGAAAAAAAAAATTAAAACAGGACTAAAAATAAATTTAAAACCTTGGCAGGTAATTAGATGTCAATTAGAAAGAAGAGTTGGAATGGTATGTGGATTTGGTTGTCAAGTTCTCTTCTGTGGTCTGCCCTGCCGCAGGGGGGACTATAGGTTTGATGATTCAGGTGATCTGTGCCTTTCTCAGCCACAATCCTTAAGCTTCGAGTAATGGTGCTGCAGGAACTGCTTTTGGAAAGGAGCAGACAGTTAACAGATCATAGACAGATAACCAATTAAAGCTATTTTTAGTAATTGGCTTGGTCCAGTGGAGATCCGAGTGTTAAAATTAAATGCAGTGTTTGCTATTGGATATTTAGGATTTAATAATTAATTTAATAGAATACCTGTATTATTCTATCCAATAGAATCTTAGTGTGAAAACTTCCTAATGGTTCACTAAGGTGTCTAGGACAGTGTAAAAATACATATAATATGTATCAAAACACTGACTTGCTCAAGAAACTATCACTGTTCACTTCCAATATTGCATAACATAATATTCCATCTAAAAATGACTTATTATATAATTGCCTTGGGACTTTGAGCACTGTCCTATTTGAGAGCTATTAATGTTTCTTGTGTGAGAAATAATTTGTTTCAGTAATGGAAAGCCCTAAGCACTATAAATGTGTGTGTATGATTCTACCTTTTTTCCTAATATACAGAAGGTTTTAATTTGAATATGTTGGTATTTTTAAGTCTCATGCCTTGTGCTACACCATTGGCTTTTATTAAAAAATTCATATTTCTGTTCTACAGTAGATTTTGCAAGATTGAGCATGTAATGTATTTGAATCTGTGAAACTGGACTACCGAGGACAAAAGGTTGAAATGGCACCAAAAGACTTGTACTGGTTTTAGAATTACAAATACATGCAGTGCTAATTTGTATTGAATAAGTACAGGAAAAAACCTTGTTTGTAAAAACCTTTCAGTGCTGCTCTAAGTTCTCCCATTTGTTTTATGTGGTGGCAGAGTCAAAGGGTGCTGAAAGCTGCTGAGATTCACGTCGCAGACTGTGGCTCCATCAGTGTTAGGATCTGTCTGCGTTACCACATCTGGGTTCTTCAATTAACATGTTCTCTTTGTGGTCCAATCCTGCGAACACATCTGTATTTGTGTAGCTGTAAACATATTGCAGAACGACTCAAGTGTTTGTTACAATTAAAAATAGGCCACAGTCATTTACTCTGGTTTGAAAATTCTTTAGGTCATTACCTCTGCTCTTTCAAGTTAGTACACAGTGATAGGTATATTGTGTAAGCACAATCTGTTTAATGAGGGCCGATGTGTACATATATTGAAAAATGAGAGAAAGAGGTTGGCACTTAACAAGTATGCATGCATTTATCATTTAAGTTATGCCTCGAAAAAGGAAAGACAAAGCATCTTAAAAAAGATCAAACCAAAAAACTTTTCAAAGCTTTTTGGTTCCAGAATATGTGCATTTGTATTACAAAGAGCTTCGTTATTCACTGGTTGGCCTAAGAAATTGCTTGTGGGTTCTCTCTTCACTTTCAGGTTTCTGGGGAGTAGCAGGTTGGATGATACGCTTCTTTTCAAAGTAAACTTTAAAAATAATGTTATTATTTCAGTGGAAGCCTAGAACAAACTAGACTGACACCTACTCGTAAGAAGAGCACTAAGTGAAATCAGCTTCTAAAAATGCAGCCACAGAATGTAGGTGGTAAGCAGTGTCTGTTGTTTAAGCCTTTGGTTGAAAAACTTGGAACTGTAGCAGCTTTGTTGACATGATGAATTTCACAAGTACTCATGCTGCCTTAGCATTTCATATCTGGCCATTTAGAATACGTGTATTTATTCTAAACATATCTCATTGTCTAACATTGAAGAGCATGACAGAGTTTAATTTCCAGCACAAACTAACTGACAGAATAGTAACCAAAACCTTTGGGATCCTTTCTCCTTTTTCTTTTTCCAAATGTACATGCTGAATTGTTTAGCTCTGGCACGGTTTTGCTGCAGGTATCTTCAGACAGTTGTTAACCAGTTATTTCTGGAAGTGGTGCATTTGACAATGACTCGATTGACTCACTGTAGGAAGAAAATTCTGTAAACAATAGAGAGCAGCTTCCTGAAGTGGACTAATCTTTGTTTTCAGAATTTACAGTAGGCTGATTAATAACGTTCCTAAACAGTGAAAGAAGAAGTAGCAGCAACAAGATTAGCATTTTAATAGCTGATTAATGATACCAGTAGCAGCTGATGTATGTAAAATAATAATGTGTTTTAGTAGGTAAACAGTGAAATTATTTTTCATATCAAACTGAGATTCGTTTGTCCTGATGAAAGCTTTCATGGGCTATATTCTTTGCATGTGGGTACTAAGAGGTTGTGGTGAAATGGAAAGGTACAGTTTCTTAAAGATTTTTAGTAACAGAGGAAATGATACAAGTGAATCTCTGTGACTTAGAAAAAGATGTCCAAAACATTTTTTGCAATATTGCTACTATAGCTTTAAAAAGAGCTAGGGAAAAAATAGTGAATATAGAAATTGGTTTGTAATTTGTAAGTTCCAATGGTATCGTGTGCTATTGTAAAATCGTGCTGTCCCTTGTTACCATGAAGTATGATATAGAAATTTTCTGTCAGTTTACGGCAGGAAGTTCTAAAGGCTTTTTTGGTAGGGGAAGTTTTGAAGTCTTGCTGGTACACAGGTCACAGAGGTCTAATCTTTGTTAGATATTGCTTGTCTCGGGCTTTTGATTCTCTTGCAGCTGTACCTCAAATGGCTGTAGCAGGATGGTTTCTGGAAATCTGGGTGTGAAGAAATCTTATAGGTCATCTGATGGTGAGCATACTGGGGAAGATGAGGGTAAACAGAAAACAAAGATCAGTTGTCTAAAGTTTTGCATTTCTCAATATAAAGACAGAGGCTCTTTATCAAATGAGGCTGGACATCCAGTGAAGTGTCCCTGTCTTCCTGCTTTATATTGGCATTTAAGGTAAGATAGTTTAACAACCTTCATCTAGTTTGACCTCCTGTGAAGGTTAAATTTTTATGCTAGAGAAGGGCATTGACTCTTGAAAAAGGCATAAAATGCAATCTGTGTCTTCATTTGATAGTATATTTCAATAGCTGGTAATCCCTCTGGAAAAAGTGCATGTCTGTTTTGTGATTAAAATTTGAATTCAGCTTCCAGTTAGAGGAAAATGGGAGGGGTTGGCTCTGCAAAAGAGCTCAGTTGTATCTTGTATTTTCTCAGAATGCATTTAAAACTAAAAAGAAATGTCTGGATGGTATCCTAAATTCTTGTGTTATGCCTGTCTCTTCCTTAATTCACTTACAAGTTTGTAATCTCCTTTTAAGAAGGAGATAAACCACAAACCCCTGTTATGATCTTTTTCAATGATCTGTAAGGGGATAAAATCCCCTCTTCTTTCTTTTTATGCTGGTGGTTGTGCTTCCTAGATGCATGTCACATTTTGCCAGAGTGTTAATCTGGGATCTCATGTTCAATTCCTTTTCCATTATGACCCTGATGCCTTTTTCAGAGTCAATAGTTTTCCAGTCTACTCTTCCCAGCGTTCAGGGTTCAGCTTTGTATTCTTTCCCTGGATATATAATCTGACATTTGGCTATAAAATAATAATAAAAATGAATAAATTTGAATAGTATGCTCTATCAGCTGTTCCAGAACTCTTATGATGGCTAAATTCTTTTGTTTGCTGTAGTACCAGCTTTTGTGTTGTCCACAAATACAGTCAGCAGTGAGTATGCATATGCTTCTACAACTCTTGAGGAAATCTTTGAGTAGTCGTCATAAAGCTGGTAATGGTCCTAGGGCAGCTTTCCAGGTACCCCTGCTTAAATACAGCTCCCCTCTGACAATTAGGTTTTGAGGTTTGTTACTTAGGTTTTCTTAATCAAATAAATCTGTAATCTTACCACAAAAAAAAAAAAAAAAGTGAAAAACCTGCCTACCCAGTCTGTTCCATCCTTCATGATTGCTGGTGCAACACATGCGCCTTCTGGTCTGTTGGGGTTTAGTCCTGTTTCAGTTTACCGAGTGAACATCAGTAGTAAGCACCGTTCTTCCAGGATCCTTGGTGGGGAATTGCTGATTTTTAAAAGGTGGTATTGTTGCTGATGATTTGTCAAATTGTCATCAGCTACAAAAAAGAGCTACAATGTTTTGTGCTTCTTAACACTGTCAACCTCTGTATTCAAACTGAAGGGGTGCTCTTGACAGTGTCTCCGTGCTTTCTAACCTGTTCTGGCCAAGTATATTTAAAATTTTTATGAGAGGGTGGCGTTAAACTTGCAGAGTATGCAGAGGGAATCCTACTTTCTGTCTCCTTTTTGTTTAAAAACATGGCATGGTTTGTTAGCTTTGTGCTAAACTATGACCAAAGATAAGCGTTAAAAGTCACGTTTGATTAGGCAGTGAACATAAGGTCTCCACTGTAAGTTCTGACTTCTTTTGGAAATGGAAGTGCTTGGATCAGTCCTGTCACACTGCTAAAAATGGAGTTTCAACACTGACAGGTGGAAAGAAGAATGCAATTCAGGCTGCATCTTATGGCTTCTCCATCCAAATTCAGATCAAATTGAGGACTTGTGCTGGCAGCTGCCAGCACCGGGGAACTGCAACAGGCAAATTAAAATTCTTACACTAAGGGTGGTGTTGGGACTGACTCAACTGGTAGTTGGCAGAGATCCTCTGCAGATCATGCACAGTTGGCTGGGGGCATCCAGACCAGCATTTCTGTGTGTGGCTCACCAGTTTCCCCCTTCAGCATCTTCCCTGTGTGCAGGAGCCCCTTGTGAATCTCCTGGGAGTTCCCATGGGGTGGCCTGTGAGTACCTTGGCATTTGCACACGCTCTTAAAATAATACCTCGAGCCAGGGTTGGACTGGGACCTCTTCTTGCATTCTTTCAAATTAACACTTGACACTGCTGGGGTAAGGTAAATCCCTCATTGATAGCAGCGTGGTATGGAAATCAGTCAAGAAATGGAGCCCAGACTCCAGCTTTCCAGCAGTTCCAAGAAACTGGTTGAGCCAGGTATTGAGCGACCTGAAGAGTGGATGATGACTAAAGGATGGAGGAAACATGCTGACATCTTTATTGTAAAAGAACCAATCTGGATTATGGTCTCGAATTATTTGGCCTAAGCTTCACAGCTGTGATGTGGCAACTTCTCAGACCTGTGTGTTTCTTTCTCAAAATGCCCCAATTCCTGGCTGCAGATGAGCATCCCTCCTTCTATATTTTTTGCATCCTTCGGAGCAGGAGATGACAAAGCACGAAAATCAGGCGGCTTGTTCGCTGTGAGGCCGGAAGGTGAGCCTCGGGTAACCGGGGGCTTATTGAAAGCCGGCTTATTTCTGCCCTGCCGGGAGGGTGATGCCAACCTCGCCGTGCCCGCGCCTTCCGTCTCCGTTGCGTGCCGTCCCTCCCCGGCCACCTCCCGCAGCGGGGCCCGCCGGTGGCGGCGGCGGCGGGGG
>VXBJ01003850.1:302396-373264 GCA_013400055.1 Nycticryphes semicollaris
ATTGTTCCAGCCCAGGTGCATAACCTTGCACTTGCTCCCATTGAACCTCATGTGGTTTACTTGAGCCCACCTATCCAGCCTGTCCAGGTCTCTCTGGATGACATCCCTTCCCTCGGGTGTATCAACAACATCACACAGCTTGGTGTCATCTGCAAACTTGCTGATGTTGCTCTCAATCCCTCTGTCCATGTCATTGATAAAAGCGTTAAACAATACCGGTCCCAGCATGGACCCCTGAGGGACACCACTTGTCGCTGCTCTCCATCTGGACTTAAAGCCATTGAGGACCACCCTCTGGATGGTCCTTGCATAAGGTAGAGTGATATTGCTAAAAGCTTGTATGAAATCAGCAAGATGTTTTGAAGAAGACACTGACGTTCTAGAGCTGGCCCACTTATGAGAGTGTAACCCCTTTGATGTTCACCTGTTTCTCCTGAAGGCCTGTATCTTATTTGTGGCCTACTGCTCTGCCATGCTCACGGAGAAGCCTGTTGTGTGAGAGATGATGCTCTCTAAATACAGCTCTGTTCTTCCAGTTTGTTGCAGACAGAACAGATTTTGTGGAGGAGATAACTTAGCAAGGTGAAAGGGAGGAGCATGGGAGAAAAGGAGTGTAGAGATAGAGAGGGAAAGTGAAGGGAAAAGAGTGAGGAGAATGAGAGAATAGATGGCCCATACAGGGAAATGGAGAGAGTGTGATGAAATACAGATCAGAAACATACTAGATGCATTTTCCATGGCATTTGCCAGTGGAGCACTTGTAGTTTCTGCAGAAAACTGGAGGAGTTCTGAGCCTGTAGCTCCAGCTGGGGTGTGCTTGGGGGGGAGGATGCAAAAGCTGGGGCTAGGCTCTAGAGCTGGGCTTCCCTAGCAGATGCATCCTGAACCTGAGCATAAGGGATAGCAAGGGGCTGTGCCACAGCATATAAGAACCTGCAGAAAAAGGGCCTGCTGCGGGGTTTGCACGCTGCTAACTCCCATTGCTAGATAAGATGCTGTAAGGGGTTGTCTGCTCTCACAAGCACTGCTATTTTCATCTTGCTCAAGAAAATTGTATGTTTTACCCCCAATCTAAACTTTTACAAGAATAATTATTCTTTCCACCATATGACTAATTATACAAAGCATATATGTGCAGATGTTGCAGATTTTTGGAAATGGCACACCTCGGTTCCTTGGGGCAGTTCATAGGTAAGGTACCCTTCCTACAGTGTTGCAAACTGTACAGAATTCTACAAATACAACCAATGCCTGTGAGTGCCTCTGCACATGCTCAGTTCCTTCCTTTTTTACAAGCCTCAGTAGTCCAGACTAACTGTGCTTGAATAGCTTCTTTACGTGGCGGTAACCTGCCATATCACTGAGTTTTCTGTAACTTCCTTCCAGCTACAGAAGCACGTACAAGCAAAATGAACTGTGCTTAGAAAGAATTTGGTGCCTCACATTTCTGCTTGTGGTAAGTAGGACGTGTCTTTAAGGTAGAAATTATGGCTAACAGTGGAGGCACAGAGGATTCTAGGCTTGCTGAGAATTTATTTTCCACTTGTTTTCTGTTGTTAAATCTGTTGTGTTAGGGAAGGTGCAGAGCTGGGCTTACCACTAGAGTTAGGCATTGGATCTTTCTATAATTCTGGTTTGTGTTTGTTTCAAGCCTTAACCCTTGGCAGTCTGAAGCTTGGATTCAGGCTTTAGAAGAATCTTTCAATAATTGCCCAGTCTTTGAGATTTATAATAAGACTTCGGAATTAAGTTGCTTTGTGTTAAGTGGCTTTTCTCTGTGATGGCCAGTGTTAAGGGCATAGTTTTTCATAGTTTGCTAAGCTTCTAATTATTCATACTGCTCTTTCGAAAAACAGCTTGTGGGTTTTCAGTGTTGCTCAGAATAAATAGTTATTGATAGACCCTCTAAAGATATATATGTTTCTTTTATCTTTTTTTTTTTTTTTTTTTTTCTTACCCATCTGGATTTCTCTGTGCATCTTGCTGCCTTTTGTCTTGCCACCAACAGTTCCTTTGATCCTGTAGCTACTTTTTACATTCACTAGTCTAGAAATTACTGCCTCCCACAGCAGGGCAGGTGGAACGAAATGTGTGCGTGCGCTTCAGCAACTTCAGTGCAAAGTTCAGCAGCTTAATTTAAGCTGTTGGTTTGTCATTTCTAAAGAGCTCACTTGATCTGGTCCATTGACTTTGCTTGGGAGGCCGTAAACTTGAATGGCAGCACGGTAGTATCTTCAGTCACCAGAGTTACTTGTCGAGCTCCGTGTGCCATTTTTCTGTCATATTTTTACCCTAAAGCAGTAAACACTAGTGCATTGTTCATGTGATAGCAATTTTGTGAATATCAGAGTTTATTGAACATTGCAGCTTTTGTTTAAAAAAAATGGTGTTATGTCCAGTGGGGAACATGCTGCATATAAAATATAAAACCTGGGATAAGTCTTCCTGTCCAGGACCAGAGAAGTCTGTAGAGCATCTCAGATGCTTTTTAAGTATGGATATTATCTGCATGAGAGAATTATATTGTGGGTATCTTATCCATTCCAGTTTTAATGGGTCACTTTTTAAAGTTCAGATTTGTAGAGTATCACACAGATGGATAAAGCAGCAATTAGTATGAGACCAGTAGATGAAAATATAAGTAGAAATGTCAATTATGTCTAGCCAGGTTTAAAAGTTGGTCTCACAGCTGAAAGCTAGGGGATAGTGTCATGCGACACTTAACTCCCTGTGGACTCATGAACTTGCTCTGCTGTCCAGTTGTATACTTTTAGAAACATGGGTGAACATGGTCCTTAAGGTTTTTTAGTGATTGTAACTTTTGCTCCCAAAGTGTGAGTGGACTGTCTGTCATAATTTCTGGGATTGGGAAAAATGTTTGGCACTGTTGGTTCTATGCTGAGTGGAAAGCAATGCTGCCCTATGCAAACAAGACAGTTATAGGTAGGAAGACAACATTTTAAACCACACTGCTGACAAAATAGCTGTCTTAAAAGAGCAATCCGTGTAACCACAGTTTGGCCTCATGGATTCCAGTTAAGCTAAATCTTCAGTTAGACGATCTACTTTTCTGTGTTGAATTTAATGCACAGGAGGGGCCTAATCTGGGATGAATTGTCCAGTAAAGAACATCAGCGAGTGTAACAGCTTTATTTGTTGAAGAAATTGGAAATTGTACAGCAATCAAAGCAGGAGATTGAAGGAAGGGGAGGGCGAGATTTTTTTCTAATTGAGAGCTGCGTCCTCCCAGAGGCCTAGGACGTAGCCCTATCACTCCCCACAGTCCCTGTGTGGTGCAAGGCAAGTCTTTAAAAATTGTCCTTTTGCCATTATTCCTCAGTTTTGGGTGTCTGATGTAAGATCTAGTTTCTGTTTTACAGAACTGCTAAGCTCTCAGCTATTTCTGCATATATTGTGTAAAAGACTCTATGCTTCTAAAGCTGAATCATAGATGCCTCAAGTTGGACACCCCAAAGTAGCTGATACTTTATTCTTTCTGCTCAAGAAGACTGGTTCTCCCTTGAAGTCTATGTCCAGTACCTCTCCAGTTTCTACAACTGGTTCCCAGCCTCCTTCCACCAGTTTAGGCTCCCCCCTTGGTTTTCTTCCTTATGCTACTTGTCGACGCTCTTTGATCTGCTCCTAACTGTTTGCTCCCCAGCTCTTTATTGCAATGGTGCCTCTCAGCCAAGTAATTTCTGACCTTATTTCTGCCTCCAGATCTCAGTCCTGGTCTTCTGATACCTTCATTTTTTTTAAGCCAACTTTGCCAGTATTGCTCTTTGAATTCATTGCTGCTTCTCCTCGCCCTTTGCTTTGGCAATTTTTCTCCCATGCTTTTGAATTTGCTATTTCTCTCTGAAGCCTGAAGACTTGTCCTAGAGATACAGGTTCTGTTGACTCAGTTCAGCATTCAGCCAAACTGATGTTAAAATGATTATTAAAAGGGACTGTTTTCCAAACCCCTTGGGCTGGAGCAGTGAGTCTGCCTGTAGGGCACTGCAAGTGCAGTAGATCACCCGTGACAATCAGTAGTATTTAGGTTTTTGGCATTTTTGGAGATTTTAGTTGTGAGTGAATCTCTGCTGGATCTGCGTTTACTGTGACTTTTTAAAGGATTAGGATAGAAAGAAAAGACTGACAATTATTGTTTTTTTTTTTTTTTTTTTTTAAATCTATGCAAAACACATCTTTTAGCCCTTATTATTGTCAGTAACTGAACTGTTTTAGCTGAAACTAATGCTTACTCTTTTAAAAATCAGTCTGAGGCAAACAGCATGCAAAATTTCTGGGCATACGCTTTGGGAAAATGTAAGCAACTGAAAAAAGCAGTCTTTCAAGAAGAGATTTTGAGCATCCATACTTATGGGTAGCAATGCTACTGCTCCCACCTTCTGATTGCTCCTCTCTTACTGAGAAGGAGCTTTCCAAACTGTTCATTCGCTTCATGTGAACCTATGGATCTCAGCTATTGGGCAGTGACAAAACAGAATCACAGAATCTTCATGATTGGAAAGGACCTCTCGGATCACCATACACAAACAAAACCCCCCTACAATTTCAGCCACTAGAGCATGCCCTGAAGCGCCACATCTACCTCTAGGACTGGTGACTCCACCACCTCCCTGGGCAGGCTGTTCCAGTGCTTGACCACTCTTTCAGTAAAGTAATTCTTCCTAATATCTAATCTAAACTGCTGCAACTTCAGACCATTTCCTCTGGTCCTGTCATTATTCACTTGGGAGAAGAGGCCAACACCCACCTCTCTACAGCTACGTGAAAGGAAGTTGTAGAGGGCCATGAGGTCTCCCCTCAGCCTCCTCCAGACTAAACATGCCCAGTTTCCTCAGCATCTCCTCACAGGACTTGTTCTCTAGACCCCTCACCAGCTTGGTGGCTCTCCTCTGGACATGCTCCAGCACTTCAATGTCCTTCTTGTAGTGAGAGGCCCAGAACTGAACACAGTACTCCAGGTGAGGCCTCACCAGTGCTGTAAGAGGCACAATCACTTCACTATTCATGCTGACCATGCTATTCCTGATACAAACCAGGATGCTGTTGGCTTTCTTGGCCACCTGGGCACACTGCTGGGTCATATTAAGCCAGCTGTCCACCAGCACGCCCAGGTCCTTTTCTGCTGGGCAGCTTTCTAGCTAATCTTGCCCACGTCTCTAGCGTTGCCTGGGGTTGTTGTGACTGAAGTGCAGGACCCGGCACTTGGCCTTATTGAACCTCATACAATTGGCCGTGGTCCAATGATTCAACCTGTCCAGGTCCCTTTGTAGAGACTTCCTACCCTCAAGCAGATCAACATTCCCACCTAGTTTGGGATTGTCTGCAAACTTACTGAGGATGCACTCAGTCCCCTCATTTAAATCATTGATAAAGATATTAAACAAGACTGGCTCCAGTACTGAGCCCTGAGGGACACTATTGGTGACAGCCATCAACAAGATTTCACCCCATTAATAGCAACTCTGTGGGCATGGCCAGCAAGCCAGTTTTCTACTCAGTGAAGGGTACTCTTGTCTAAGCCATTATTTGCCAGCATCTCCAGGAGAATGCTGTGGGGGACAGTGTCAAAGCCTTACCGAAGTCCAGCATAATGTTGGACAGCGTAATGTTCAGCATGCAGTGTTGTGTAAGAGGTTTTTTTAAAACAATGTGGGACTAGTGATGCCATGCAAATGACTTGTCCATTAGAAAATGGGGGAAATCTTGTGTAACAAGGAACTGCCTTCAACGAAAACAGAAACCTTCCTACTCTTCCCCTTTTGGTAATAATGATGGAAATGTTGAAGTGCATCTTTGATTTGATGTATACCAGACCTCTTTTTCTTGCCAGGCAATATACCTTTCCCCAACAACTGTGAGGAAGCATTTGTTGAGCACTACTCAGAATGTATACATGCTGCCATCTAAGTTGTCTGCATTACTTAGTGGTTGTTTTTTTTCCCATCAAATAATGGACAGAGTTATTCTTACCAAATCTATAAGACTTAAGAAAATTATGTATGCTCTGATTGAATCTTTTCTGCAGTATTTCTCTTCTGACAAGAACAGATTACCCAAGAATAGCTATTTTTTCGTGGTAGTTTGACCCAATCTGTATTTTAGTAAAATTACCCTTTCCAAGAAGTATCAGTAAGTTCTATATTTCTGGGAAAAGTACTAATGACTACAGTAGCAGTGCCTGAGATATAGGCTTCCAACACGAGCTGTAGGTTTATTGCTTCGCTTGAGCTAGGGATGGATGTGGAACAAGCCTTGTTAATTCTACATCAGGTTCTCACGTAGCTTCTGTCTTTGTGATTTCTGCGTCATGGTGTCTGAAATGTTCTGTACTTAGTATATTAATGGTAGGTTACAGTTCTGTGTTCCCAAGAGGCTTTCCAGCTGGGAGCAAGCAGTCTGTTATGACCAGAAGGTTATATACTCTATAAAAAAAAGAGGGGACAGCAAAATACAGCCAGACACGAAATCTGTGTGAAAGATCCTCTGGTGAGTGAATCTGCAGTGAGAGTTTTGGATGTGTGTGCTCTATTAGATTTTGAAAACATTTCAGATTTAAATATCTAATTAATATATTGAATGAACATGCCTACATAAAACATTTAGCAGTTCTGCTGTATAGCATAAGTAGCCCAGTTAGAGTGGTAGATGTCCAGGTGCTGTCAGAAAGGCTTGGATGTGAACTGAGCAATTGTATTAAAATCTCATAGGTAGCCCAAGCATGCTGCTAAAAATGGGCTAGTGAGTTGTAAATAAAGCCATTAGAAACCATCACAGGCTTGCTGTTGGCTATTTTGCTGTGTACTCTGCTGCTTTTCAGTGGGTGCATAATGCCTGTTACTTCTCAGCAGGGTAATGTGAGGTGGAGGCTTCTGCTCTGCTGTGTCGAAGCAGCTCGGCAATTAGACTAGCTGCTAAGCATGGGGAGACACTGAGAGCTGCTCTAAAAACACGGTTCTCCAGTCCTATCAGAAAGCAGGTACATGGGGAGGCAATTAGTGGGAAACAAATTTTGAGGATCAGTGTTTTTCTAGGGAGATTTCCCTTCTCAGGAAAGGCAGTGAAAACTTCTAGTTTTTTGTTATGTAAATGCCATGTCTCAATAGATGTTTCAGAGGCTAAATATCTGGCATAGGAATAGAATAAGTATGTTTTCGGTCTGGTTGCCCCTACTTTGGGGTACTGCAGTTCAGAAAGCAACGTGTTAGTTCTTACTCTTGGAACAGCAGAGGGCTGTTAGATTATCATCTTGCTGTAGCAGTCCAGGGTTGCTTTGAACGTCTCCTGCCTAGCTTTGGAGTGTTAAAATCCCCAGAATGTGTTTGCTGCTGGGGTATCTGCTGATGTATGAAGGCAAGGAATCAACATAGTATTCTCTACTGACATGTGTGTGAAGGAGGATAGTTCACCTCAGGAGTTAGTAGAACCTCTCTTCCCTTCCACACTGTGTCTGACAGGTAGGGGCTGGAGAGAGCCATAGTGGTACAGTAGTTCTTCTGAAAGGATGCTCCTGAGAGCTTTCAGTCTGAGGGCAGAAATATATTTTGCTGTAAGTGTCCCTTCTTCTCCCTCCCATTTCCTACTTTCTTCTGCAAATATGCTTTTGGGACGGGCACCTGGTGAGCTATACGGGTGGCATTCATAGGAGGGGGAAGGGAAACACTTCTTTGCAACTGGTTGTTAGAATTCAGTGAAAGGTTCTTTTAGGAGAAGCCGTGGTAGTCGTCTAAAGTAAAGTCGTGAGTGATTGGCTTTTAAACAAAGGAGATCATGAGGCCTAACTTTTCCATGCAACAGTTGAAAACCAGTGTTGGAGAATATATGTGGCAGTAGTATTATTGGTCTGGAACATTTGGAAATCACAAGAAACCTTCAGGGTGAGGGGGGCTGAAGTAATCATTGCCATAGACTTCATATTTGTCTCCCAGTTTTGGGAGCTTTTAGGATAGCTCCCAATCTTGATGGTCCCTATTCAATAATATTGAGTAAAATAGTATGCTGTGTGGTTACCTCACATTCTGCTCTTCCTGAAACTCCTTACATCTTTTATTTTTCATGCTTGTGAATGGTGCTGAAGAACTAACACACATCCTGCCCTCTTTATGAGTTGACTTGTAGAGCATGTTTGCAAACTCTCTTTTAATACTGATAAGGTGAAAGCTTTTGTCTTTCCTAGGTGTGATACATGCTTCGGATTTTCAGGAAAAGGTTAAGTATTGTGAGACTCAGGTAAAACAGTCATAAGGAACAGTGATTCCTGAGGGAATAATTGTTGGAGGTTCTACAGAATCTCTTTTTCTGGTTTTCTTTGGACGCCTTTCATAGTGGTTACGAGGATGGCTAAGCTCCACTTTTATATGAGCTTCTAAATACATTTGTACTTGTGTAGTTGTATACAGTTGACTGTGTTCTGGATTCGTGGTGGAAAATTATGCACCAGATGCCAGTTTGATGCTGACATCAGTATCTATATGTATTGCATCTACTTGGAACTTCTAGAAAGTGAAGAATTAGTGAAGTGCAAACAAGTCCGTTTTTTTCACAGCAGAGTGGTATCAGGAGCTACAGTTTCTCAATTGGAGGTTTTGAGGTGGTGTTTCAAGGGAAAGGTTTCATTTCAGACTGCTCCTGTAGTCAGTGCTGTGACCCTCTCTGTCATGAAGAGTGCCCTCCCAGAAGCATGCTGTGGTTCTGAGAGCACAATGTAGCCTGGTAATCTCCATCTGGGAAATTAATACTGAGATTTATAAGTTAGAATTTGTTGAACAGTTGGTCTAATTTGAACTGTGATGTCTAAGGATTGGAGGAGGCAAGGAGTGGTAAAAATCCACCTTTATTCTTGTTCTTTTTCTGTTTCGTTGTTTAGCAAATAGATTGGAGAGCCCATGAAGACATAGATCTCTAGGGAGGGTGATGTTATGTAGCTCTGGAAAGAGGAAAGCTTTAGTTTACCTAAAAAAAGTCAAGATTTTAGGGAATTAAAAAAAAAAAAGTTCCATACGTAGAAGGAAATGGGATATCTTTTTTGTTGGCCCCTTTTTCCTCATTGCTTGCAGACTAGGATTAGATTGGAATTGAGACCATTTGGAACAGTGAATCCATGAAGGTGGCAAGTGATACACGGAAACAGACAGGGCACTTGCAAAGCACAACTTGAGAGGCACGGGGTGTCTGTGAAAGTTTGAAAGGATTGGGAAAAGCCATGAGTTCTAGGCAAACAGACTTTAAAAGACCTTGATGTTAATTTACAGGAAACATAGGGAAAATATAATTTATCTGTCATTATGTTTATGATGTAGTTGGTGGGAAGGAGATAACGGAAGACCCTCTGAAGTTATGATTGAAGATCATGTGAGCATAAGAGAACTGCAAAAAGCAAGATTTGAAAAAAAGAAACAACAACCCAAGAAAAAAACAAGGAAGGGGAACGTGAAAGTCTAAAAATTGGGAGATTTGTAGTTCTCAGAAAGAAAATGAAAGGAGAAGCAGCACCCTATACAATAAATTTTGAAAATGCTGAACTAATGCTTGAGAAGAGCACCTTTAAGGTGTGAGTTAGAAGGTCCAGTACAGAGGCCATGTAGAATTTTTAAGTGATAAGAATTTGCTGTACTTTTAGAATCAGCCTCCTAAAGCATAACAGGAAAAAAAAACCAACCTGGAAGTGAAACATAAGGTTCCCACGTTAACTACTACAGATCTCAATCAAAGAAAACTGTTAATTGCAGTTGACACATATAGAAATAATATTTCATTTTATGTGGTTATCCTAAAATACTCTGTTCTCAGATGCTTTGATTTCAGTGATGATGATTACTAATATAAAAACTCTTCTAATGGTTACCCTGTGGGTAGAAAGAGATATGCAAATGTAGTTAATTTCCAGAGAGGAAGAAAGATAACTTCAAAATAAAAGCACGGTTGCTCATTTGACCATGGTTTCAACAAGCCGTTGACACCAAGGAAGTGGCTTGTTATCCTATCATTGGCTTCCGGTCCTTCCTAAAATATAAGACTTCCCAGGCTGTCAAATGGAAGTTGGCCCCCTTCCCCATCCGGTCACCTGCCTCTCTGTTTACTTTTGAGCAGCTGTTGCACCCCTTTACAAGGTGAGTGGGTGTGTGTTGAGGAAGGATTTGGTTAATGGTGTTTAAATGCATCGCGCAGGTGGGTAACCATAGGGAAAAGATTTCTTCTGTTTGCTTTTTTTAGTGGAGATACTTTGTAATCGAGCCTTGCCTTTGTCTGAGGTTATTGTTTGCAGACAGGATGGTGATATAATGATGCAGGATATACTTGTGCTTTCCTGTTGTGGTACATGTGGTTGGAAGTAATCTGGGTGTAGACCTGGTTTTCTTCTAATTGGTATGTTGCACGGGGCTGAGAGCAGGCACTGTGAGTAAGGTAATGGGGAGGTAGCTGAAGGTCGAAATGGAAGATAAAGCTACATGTTTCCTTTTTGTGGTTGGGTACTTCTGTTTTGTTGTTACTTTTTTATATGGTTTTGGGCATTCATTTGGTTATTCTTAAATAACACTTGGGAAGATTTATGTGGCCAAACATGACTGCAGCCTGTTTGTGTATATAGCGTGTGCCCATATTTACCGAAATACCAGCGCAGTTGGTAACCTTTCTCTTCAGAAAATTCTATGGCTGAAGCCATTTGTTGCCTTTCAGGCACATGTCCTGCTCTTGTTCCTCTGATTTTACACTAAGAAACTCATCCATATGCTGTTCAGACCTGATATTCTGGCTCAATGCATTTCAGATGCTTAAGAAAGTCCTTCCCCAGAGACCTCATCTACTGTCACATTCCCATTTGAAAGAGATATCTTGGTACTGATGTGTGTGTGTGATACTGCATTTAACAGATGCTTAATTGCTGTGCAACATTCAGTGTTTGGTGCTAGCAGGGGTGGAAATGAGGGCAGGGTTTACACCCAAGACAAGAAATGTTCCTGGCAGTAATGGGCAGTGTGGAAATCCTTGAAATGATACACGTTGAGCAAAGTTTTTAAGATGAGTAGTAAGGGAGTCTTGTCCTCTGGAGAACAGGAGGGGCATGAAACTGGAGAGGGAGGTCTGTGATGTCCCCATGAAGGTGGCTTTTAGTGGAAAATGTGGTAGTGGGGGAGATGATGAGAAGGACATGTAAAACATTGGAAGGGTTTAGAAATGTGATACTGTCATTTGTTTGCACCGTCAGGCTGACAGGCCTACTTTTTCTCTGGAAAGGATTTGCTAACTACTGTGTGAAATCCCTCCAAACGGAGGTGTAGCCCCACGTAGCAGCAGTCATCCCTACCTGTCGGAGCTGGGGTTTCTCTCTTCCATCTGCTGGAATCTGTTGCTGGCAGCACTTTGACCTCAGGCTTTAACTGAATATCCATATTCAGAGCACTAGATGTTGGCTTTCAGAGAGTTCTCTCGTAGAGTCATGGAAAATCTGCTGCTGTCTGCACCTTCACTTTGCTGATGCCACAGCTTTTAATATTGAGCTCTTAATTAACTTTATATCTCGCTTTCATTTCTTGGTGCCAGAAGAATGCTTGAAGCAGTGTGTTTGCGCCTGTTGTTGCAGTCCTGCTTTCAGGCAAAGTTGAAAGGAAAGAGGAAGTGTGGTGGGGGAAAACTGTTGCAGTTTGATAATCTATTTAGATAAGTATTGTTTTAAGGTGTGTTGTATCAAAATCAGTTGTCTATATTTTAATGGAAATTTTGGGTTTTAATTTGTTAATGTAAAAATATTTTGGTGTTACAAAATGTGCATGCAATACTTAAGATAGCAAATAGACAAGTGTCTATTTTTAACGCTGGAGTTATAGCCTCCCTAGAACAGAGTATTTGCTTAATCATACCCTGTTGGATCTTATCTTCTTCTTTTCCCACTCATCTTTCACCCAGAGTTCAAATGACTGGCTGAATATATGTTCTTTGGATGCATCAGCATGAAATTTTGCAGATGGCCACCAGTCTTAATACATGTGAAGCTGTGATCACAGTTTTCTAAACAGTGCCAGAGATGCTGAATTATGTTGGCAGTATTGCCAAATCTCTTTAATCAGTCTTGACTGAAAAATGATGGCATAAATCCCAGCTTAGTAATGGTGCTTCAGTGAGTCATTAGCAGTGGTTGTCTAGATTTGATCGTGAAAGATACTTTTTTAGAGACACAAATGGGCCAGTGCAGGACAGAAAGGGACCTGGTACTGTATAGCTTAGGTACAGCCATGTTTTGGTTCTTGGGCATGTACGAGAACAAACTTCTCACCTGTATGGTAATTTGTTCTGCATAGTAATTTGTAGCTGGGATCTAGAATGCCATCCACTCTGCTGAAAACAGTTTATAATTTGGTACAGGTGCTGTGTTTCTGTTGCATCAGTCATTTGAGTTGTGGTGCTAGAACTGAGTGGAGAAATGTGACTTAGCCCAGCATCACAGCGAGGTGTTAATTGCGCAACTCTAGGGTCCCACTAACACCAGCTGAAGAAGGCAACCTGTGTGGCAGGGAGGGAGTGCGGTGGGCCTGGTTTGTGGGTGCACACAGCAGTGTGCCCAGGTGGCCTAGAAGGCCTGCATCAGGAACAGTGTGGCGAGTTGGATCGGAAGGTGATTGTCTTCCTCTGCTCAGCGCTGGTGAGGCCCCATCTCAAGTACTATGTACAGTTTTGGGCCCCTTACCACAAAAAAGCTGTTGAGGTGCTGGAGTGGGTCCAGAGAAGGGCAAAGAAACTGGTGAAGGGTCTGGAGAGTAAGCCTTATGAGGAGAGGCTGAGGGAGCGGGGGCTGTTCAGCCTGGAGAAGGGAAGGCTGAGGGGAAACCTTATTGCTTTCGACAACTACCCGAGGGGAGGCTGTAGAGAGGCAGGGGTCGGTCTCTTCTCTCAAGTCACAGGTGATAGGACAAGAGGAAACGGCCACAAGTTGTACCAGGGGAGGTTCAGATTGGATATCAGGAAAAAAATTTGACACTGAAAGGATTATTAAGCCTTGGAATGGGCTGCCCAGGGAAGTGGTTGAAGCACCATCCCTGCAGGTGTTTAAAAGACGGGTTGACATAGTGCTCAGTGGCATAGTTTAGTGATGGGTTGTTTTTTATCAGAGCTGGGTTGCTGGCTGGACTAGACTATATCAAAGGTCCCTTCCAACCTAGAAAATTCTATGATTCTATGATTTTAGCTGCAGTGGTTAGTACTGGGAAACTTCATCTTCCTTGTCTCCCCTTTGGAGGGGAAGGGCAGGGGCTATATGTAGATTGAGACAGTTCAGGGTACTGCCTGCTCTGAGTGGAGACTCCTCTCTGTCACTCACAGTGTGAAAAGGTACCAGGGCAGTGTTGGGCCACAGGCAAAGTGCACAGTACAAATGTTTGATAATAAACAAAAATAAAAATGCTTTTCTGTGAGGATTTTCAGTCTTGCATTTTTAACCCACAATTACTATCTTGGGGGACGTTGTTGTTGTTTTTAGGCTGGCTATCACCTGTGCAAGCGAATTGTCCATTGCAGAAGGCTTTTGTGCCAGCTGTGATGTGAACCAGGTCTCCCCTTATGAGCCTGAAACCTTTTTTTTTTTCTTTTTTTTGGATGAAGGTTTGAACTGCTGACAGGTGGTTTTGAAGGCTTAGAGGAGTTATGTCTTAAACAAATAGTATTAAAGTTTGAGCAGCAGCAACATTTTTTCCTTCACGTTCCAGGTCTTGAACTGGAAGGCCTGTTTTTAATGAAAGAAGACACCTACAGAGAAAAAAAGTCGCTTTGTTTAGATCACCTTAGTTTCGTGCAAACATTAAAAGGATCATTTGCAAAGCTCCTGTCCAGAAATATTTCTTAAATGTACAGGCTTAATTGAGCAAAGTGGTTAAACTTTTTCCTTTATTCAGATTAAGAGCTTTGTTTGGAAAATGTAAAAAACTTGTCTTCTACTTTCAAAGCAGTCTATTTCTGCTCACTAAACAAGAAACAGGGAGGCGGTGTTTAAAACTACCTGAAAACATTTCTATGAAAAAAATTCTGTCCATTTTTCTCTGGACATATGCTCAAGTTTTAAGAAATAGGATATTGTAAGCTTTACTTTTAGTGGCAATGATCCATCACTTATTTTTCAACTTGCATTTTGTCTGGAAACTGCATAGTGATTGCTTTTATATGTGCAGACATATATTTTCTAGGATTTTTGTTTAATGTTTCACTCTTCTCATAGCTAACAGTCTGGTTGTTAGCATTCTCCATTTGTATGTTTTTATGTCAAAGTTTTGAGATCAATATCAATGAAACACCAATATTTAATTGAATCAAAATTTCAGTGCTACCTGTGATATCACATACTTTCCAAATTATTTATCAATTGTATTCTCCAGATTTTGGAAGAAAATATTTTTCCCAACTAAAACGACAGCAAAACTTGAAATCTTACCTGATGACAGGGGTGTTACCAATTCTGTTTTCTAACATATCTCCAATAAATGAAAATTCAATATTGTTTTGCCTATGTTACAGTAGTAAAAATAAACTTTTTAGTAAAAACTGTCAAATCACTAATTGTTAAGTCAAAGTGTAATGTCTTGCACAATAGGAAAAACCTCATTATCTCAAGATGAACATAATCTTTCTTTTTGGGGATTTCTTCACAAAGCAGATGGAGGAAGCTTTCCATTTTTTATTTTTGCTGCTCAAATTTATAATTATAAAACAAATGTACCAACACTAAGTATGGCAGAATGTGAAGAAAATATTTCTTTTCATAGTTTAGAGAGAAACCTTAAACTCTCTTTCTTTAGAAAGAGAGGTTTCTTTTCATAGTTTAAGTTACCATTTCACATATATTTTTAGAAAATTCCTGAATCTTTGTTTTTCAGGTTGTGGTTTCAGATTCTCTTTGATTTTATAGTTAATGAAAAAAAAATCAAGAAAAACAGTAGCTTACTGGAGTTTATATAAAAATATATTTTAGCCATATAACATTTGAGCTTGGGATGTTTTCTTGATGAAGTAAACAATTTCAGACAAGGCACGGGGCAACAACATCTGTGAGCTAGTCAAATTCATTGCTGTTTTCTTCTGAGTGGCTGTAGATCAAATAGAAGGGAAGAACTATCTTTCCATGTCTAATTAATAGATATCCGTTGTCTGCAATGATGGTGTCTACATAAAGTAAACACACATCCTATGCTTTGGCTTTGGGACAGTTCTGAATTTCTGTGTGTTTCTATTTTGCTGTCCTGGAAAACTCCAGCCTTTGTTTCAGATGCTACATTTGTTCAGAATATTCTCTCTTCCCCTCCCAGACAATTTTAAATGTAATTAAATGTATTGCACTGTGTGATTCATTTTTTTTCCCCTTTCTTTCATCCTTCCTTTTTAAGTAAAGAAAACAAATCCCACAAAACTCATTTAATATTTTTGAATTCCCACATCTATTTATGGCTGTTTGCATCATGGGGGAAAAATGCGACACAGCTCATAGGAGGGTGACATAAAAGGCTATATGAGGCTGTTGACTGGTGAGAGTTCTAGTCCTTTGAGAATTTCCCAAGAAGTATAAGCCCAAACATCATAGTGGTTCTTTAGCTTTTGGGGTGGTTTTGTTGATTATTTTTTTTTTTTTTTTTTCGGTATAAGTCTGCACCTGTATTAGAATCCGTAGGCTTTCCTCTCCTTTACTACCTCTGGTTTTGTCCAAAGTGATCACTGACGAGAAGGGGTGAGCGGTATCGGGTGGGCAGAACCCAGTCTGGGACACCTTGCAGTGCAGGAGACTTGTCAGCCTCACGAAGGAAGCACAGTGGCACTGGGCTTAAGCGTTCAGTGTTCCCCTTGGTTCTTCTCCTTAACGTATGCAGCACAAGCATATGAACTTGTGTTTTATATATAGGTGTTTTGAACATAAGTTTTTGTTTTGCAGAGGGATATGAAATGTATGGCTGTTGCTGATTGTTACAGTGTGATCAAAGATGGTCTCGTTACAGAAAAAATATGTGTCCTTTCCCATGCAATGGAAATGTAAGCTTTAAGACAGAGAATTGTATTAATGCATGAGAAATTGAAATGAGTGCTTTCTTATTGCTTAAGGAAAATGAAGTAAAAAAAAGGACACAACTTGAGGAAGTAAATTATTATGTTAATTTATTTGCTGGACAGAATTGATGCTACCCTTGAAATTGGCTTTTAATGTCAGCAAAACGGAAAACAATTGGTAGCTGTCTCTTGTGCAGTGTGTTATTCGGGAGCTCTCCAAAAACAATGAAAAGGCCAATCAAAATATTATGGGTTTTTTTCTTTTGACCTGATGGCTGCTTTCCTCTTTGAACTTGACCTAGTAATGACAGATTTGCTTAAGATAATGCTCTGGAAACCTACATTATTACTTTTTGGCTATGGGCACAGAGAGAGCAAATAAATGAGACGTCTGTAAATGGGTATCTGCCAGAATATGCAATTTTATGCACATCTGTGAGTGAGAAATGTTTACAAATATACAAACTGACATATGCATGTAAATTACATATATGCAAACCCACCTAAATTTATGGCTGTACAGGTTGCATATTCAGGTAACTAGGGACAACAAACTAAGCAACTTTTGTAAGTAAGAGCAGATAGGATAAAGTTGGGTAATGTTTTCCTATTATTCTTTTTTCCTTTTTTTAAAAAAGAATTTCAAGTTCTGTTTTGTTGCAGGGGCATAAACAGATTGCAGTGTGTGATTGGAGTTCATGATGTCAGAGAATGAAGGCTACGCAAAATCCATCCTTGTCTATGCTCATGATACCTGCCGAGTCTTCAGCTCAGGGAGTCTTTGCTCTTGGCTCTTGTTGGTGTCTCTACAAACTGCTAAAGCCAGACACTAAACTGGTCCAAACAAACCTTTTTCAATCTGGATATTTTCCTCTCTTTATGGACTGATTTGTCAATTCCTCTGACAGCAGCAGGTGTTGGAGTAGACCTGAACCTCTGTGACAAACTTAAGAGACTGGAGATGGAAAAAAAGAATCTGTAAATTTTTGTAGCAGGAGAAAATGTAAGTAATGCAGGAAGGAAGGCGTACTGTTATTTAAAACAGCCTCATAATTTTGTCTTGGTAGCAATTGTTACATTTGTTGCAAGTTCATTAACTGACTTCTTACTGTGGTTTGTACTGCTTGTGGTTGTTACAGGCAATTAAACCCGAAAGTCTCACGGTCAACACTCGCTGTAGTTTTAGGTGGAGACAGATGTCGTCTGTTCTACAGGAAAAGGTTACCTTCTTGTTTTAAGTCACAGTCCTGTAGCCTTACATTTCTGCCTCTGAAACCGTGCAATCTAACAAAACTCTACAGTGAGCATCCGACCCTTGGAGTGTGCATTTAGACCTCCGCAGCTATTAGTGATGAAAGTCTTGTGGTACTCGTTTATACCCATTTTGCTGTTTGTTTTAAGTGCAGTGCTTGGTCGCAGGATTTGCATTTTCCCTGAATTTCTCATCTGAATGATTTTACTGTATAATAACTGCTCCTGCAAAGGTAGAACTTCAAAGTGAGGGGGAGGGAAATAATTTCTAATTCAGCCTGTGAACAGACAGAGGACATGTCATTCATAGTTTAAAAAAAAAAAAGAGTAGTTTTCTCCTTGGTGTGCATAAATGAAAAAAAAACAAAAACCCAAATTTATAGCAGACCACTGAAAGTAACTTTTAGCTGAGCTGTTCTTCCGTCCAGGAATGTAAATACCAAGAAGTTTGAAATAGGACAAACAAACATGAGGAAAGATAGCAAGCACTGTGCAGAAAACAGAAATACTACTAGAACTTGAAGCTCCTTGGTTTTAGACGAAGAAAGTACTTTATTTTAAACAATAGCATGTTTTGGTTCATCAAAGTCTGAAAGGTTTAGCTCTTGCTGCTGAGGGGGTGGCTGCATGTAGCTTCTTTGGGGAATAGAAAAGCCATTCTTTAGCTTCAATGCCTCCTTTCTACTTGCAGACCTTTGGAACGGGGAGATGAAATCCAAGGCTGGTAGTTAAGCGTAGTTTAAGCAAAGTTAAGTGGTTTTTAGGTTTTTTTTGGACTCTAGCTGAAACAGGATGTGCTTGCTTGCATCAGTATTACTGTTTTGTCAAGGCCGTAAGTGCACTCGTATTTGTCTGGGCTTCAACCCAGTTGCCTGCACTCTGAGGGACATGAGCCTGCTGTTGAAAATAGGGTGGAAGTGAAGCACTGACTCACTGTTTTTCCTGCAGGTTTTACTGGTGAAACCAGCACCAGTCTGACTTGAATGAACTTGCTTGGACCTCTACAGGTAGGCATACTAGAAAGTCTTGTAACAAGTAGCTGAAAAATTGTGTGTTAATGGCATGAGTTCTTTCTGCTGAAGGGTTACGAGGATAACAGGTACAAGCCAGAGGCAAACTGAGGTAGAAAACACTGAGAGAGTTCAGACAGGATGTGAGACTTGTTTTCTAAAGGTAACATATATTCAGAGGAACCTGAGGCCTCTGCCAAGTTAAATACTTTTTATTTTCTTAATACTTTTAATTTGTGCCACTGAATATTTGAAGTAGTTTTGCTGTATTAAGCATGAAACAAGGAAACAGTTGCTAAGAAGAATTTCTTAAGTAGTCTACATTTTACAGTAGAGGTTCTCTGGTTTTCTGTCACTTTTGCTTGTACCTGTCAAAAAAATCCCAGAAATGTGGTCACAGATGTGTTAAGCTTTGCTGATCTCTCCTTTTGATTTGCCTTGTGTCCCCACGGATTTTCTGGCATCCTTTTTCCTATACACAAAGTAAAGCATTCAGAGTTATGTGTAATTATTGATTAGTGCTTCCTTGCCATTTTATAAAGGGGACAAAACACTTGAGACGTTCGTGATTGATAACACATATTGGATTTCTTCTCTTTGTTTGGCAGTGGGGCTCAGAGGCACAAAACTCCTGCCTTGGGAAACTGAATTACTGCTGTGTGTCACCCAGTCCTATATATTGAAAACAGCTTAAAGTCGAGCATTGGTGTTTTTCTTGTGCTGAGCAAGTTTTAATGACATTGGTGAAGTTACTTGCAGAGTAAGGAGTTATCTATGTGGAGTCAGTGTTTTAAATAACTTCTCTTAAAGAAGTTACCTATAGCCTTAGGGAAAACCAGTTTGTCCTTGAGCATTTTTCAACAACAAATTGAAAGGCGTTGCTGGAGGGGAAGGGGAAGTACCTTTGCTTGAGGATGTATGGCTATAGACTCAGAGGGCAAAAGTTACTGAGTAGAGAGCACCTTGCAATGGAGCAATGCACAGGAGATGTCTGTGTCCTTTTAAGGGGAAGTCTCATGGTGGTGGTGTCCTTCTGAGAGAAAAGCACTGCCCTTATGGAAGGAACCAGCTCACTTTTTTCCACGGCTGTGGAAAAGGGAAAGCAGAATTTCATTGACAAGAAATAAAAACCATTACTAGTAGTTATGATGTACAGAAAATTTAGGATGGTGTCCTGTATAGACTGCCTAAATTAATGTTACAAGTTAGCACATTACTCACTCCTAATTTCATTACAGTATCTACTAATTTTTAGTGTAGAAAACTTGTCCTAGGAAATGTATTTAATGTAACCACCTGAGAAGTCCAAAGAATCACTGATATGTCTGCAGAACTATTAATTGGGAAAAATTTCTACCTTATTTTTGAGGCTGTCACCTTGATAACTTTTTGATCACCGTGTTAGTAGTGGATTAGTGGCAGTGAACAGCAGTCATATTTTTAATTAGAAAGTCTCTGAGTAGTAAGTCTTGATTTTTATCCTTGACTGACCTATCTTCTGACTGACTTCTTTGCACGTTATCGTTATATTCCTATATTCAACAGTCTCTTACAGGGATGGTCTTGATGTGTCAGGTGTTCTTCCTTTGTGGCTTCAGCAGTTCTTGATCTACAAGCAGTCTAGCTTGTCAAAGATGTATTTAGGCTGATATTGCCTGTTCAGGTCAGTGACTTCAGGACCAGCCTCCTTACCCTGCCCTGTTAATCAGGACAGCATATTGGAGTACTTTGATGCAGTCATATACCTATCTCACTGTAGATGTAAGGTTATTTGTGTAGTTCACCATGGAATGAGGTTAAGCTAAGTGACTGTGCATTGTGTTTGCTGTGGTTCAGCTGATGTGTTGTAAGTTGTTAAACTTCAGTACTTTGCTCCTGAGCTTTTATCTTTATAGCCATAAATGTAGACTATCTGATTGTGACAGGCAAGTCTTCTGAGCCCAAGAATGGCATTTCTTCTTTTGCATTAGAGCTTTTCATGTGTCTGAGATTGTGCTACACTATTTTGATTCTAACCAATATTCCCTTTTCTTAAAAAAAACCCCACAACCAACTATCCAACAAAAAAACCCCAACCTGACTGTTTTTAAAGCGTTGTTTTTATAGACTAATATTTGTATTGGATAGAATGTACTAGTTGTATCTGTTCTTTGACGTTTGCTATTCTTGATCAGTCCCTTAATCTTACTAGTCTTTTAAAAGGCATCACATGTCACATATTTTAGTAAGAATAAGCTGCAATTCATTCTGCCCCATACACAGTTAATACTACAATGTTACTACATGGATCTAAGCTTTACTTGATTTTTGGATTTAAAAGAAAAAAGAGAACACATTTCTCTGGTTAGGCCCTAGCCTGACATACTGCAGGAGCAATTACCACATGCATTTTCTGCTACTAGTTCTTCACTTTCTCATGTTGCGATATGCAAGCTTGTTTTAAATGTTGAAGGGATTCACAACAGGCAAGTGTACATCATGGTCTTTCACTACATTAGCTGGTTCTTCTGGTCCCATGACTAAAATACTGTGGCTGCAGGTTTCATGGGTCTTCTTTCAGTTCATGAAGGATAGCTAGCAGCTACCTGTGAGAGCTACTCTGCATCTACTCTTCTGCATTTGCTCTTCCTTTCCTTTCAAAAGGAACAGAATATTTGGGTTTTTTGTGGAGCGTGGATTCTCCTTTCTGCTGCTGAACCTGGGCTAGGTATTTCTGCAGTATTCCAGTCCAAGCAAATGGAAGCAGGTTTGGGTGCAGTTTCTTGCTGCCAATAGTCAAAACTCAGTATTCGAGCTAGGTTTAAACATCAGTGAGGTTTTAGATAATCCTAAATTGAAGGTCCTTCTAATTGAGTGCCAGCACTTGAACTTTTGTGGTTCATGTCTTCAAACTTCCTTCTGCTAAATCATGAATGAGCAGAGATTTGCAGTGATGGTTACTTAGTTTTAGAAGTCAGACCTGAGACTTAACCTAGTCTTAAAATATTAGCAATTGGGCATTGAAGGAAAACATCGAATATAATGTAGTTTATAATTCCCAATATGCTATATAGGTCCACAGC
The DNA here is from genome assembly GCA_013400055.1 of Nycticryphes semicollaris. Classification (NCBI taxonomy): domain Eukaryota; kingdom Metazoa; phylum Chordata; class Aves; order Charadriiformes; family Rostratulidae; genus Nycticryphes; species Nycticryphes semicollaris. Next base: position 323,749 of record VXBJ01003850.1, read on the forward strand.
TGCTTTAAAATTTATGACCCTGCCTCATCTTTGGGACAACACAATAACAGAGGTTGCATCTTGTCAACATAATCCTTCTTACAGTAGTTTCACCCTAAGGGTTTTTTCTGCCCGAATTCTCTTTGCAAACATTCGTTTCCTTGGTTTGATCTTCAGTTTCTCACTGCAGTATTAAGCCAGGTGTGGATGAATATGGATCTGTGCAGTATGATAGGTAGTTCTGTAACTCTCTGCTGTCATCTTGATGCGTTCATTGTATTGGCTGAACTAAATCTAAAAGGATTCAGGTGTTTAGTCTGTGTAGCTTCGTGTTCTAAATGACGTTTCTTAAAGAAATATATTAAATGATTTCTTGTAAATAAGCATTACTTTGGCACAAATGTTACATTCCTTAAAAGAATGCCAGGAGAAAAATGTTCTTGCCTTTACTTTTTAAAATTATGCCTGCCTATCTAGGCATATTTTTCAGGTAGGTAATTAGCTCTGAATGATTTTGTGGCAGCTCTGTTTTAATCATTTGAAGGGTGACAAAGCAGATAAACTTGGCAAAATAGAGTGAAATGACTAACAAACTAGCTGATTGATTTTGTGTTTTTACCTATAAAGAAAGGTAAGTGCTTGATTGTGGGGTTTAATCAGCCGCAAGTGTACAAGTTTCACCCTTCTTTAGCACCCACATGTCAATCTCTATGCTGCAAAAAGAGATTATATTTTGTTTCTTCAAACTGGCAACATGATACAAATTTTCCAGGAGATTGAATACTCTTTGGATGTTTAACTGTATAATCTCTGTCTAAAATAAGACATGCCACTTTAACTATTTATCTGAAAAACAGTTTGGGGTTTTTTATTTATTTTATTTTTCATTGTTTTTCTTCTAAGGGTTATTAGCTCTGAGGCTTGAGAGATTAAGGGGAGAGAAAAAGAGGTAACACTAATTTCCTGAATGGTCTTATTTTTGTACTTGCAGATGATAGTAGGAGCACTCTGGGACTTGAGAGCAGTTTAGAGATTAGCTTAGAGACATCCCGCTCTGCACCAGCTGCTCCCAGTGCTCTTCCAAATTGAATGCCAAGGATACTATCCAGTGGCTCATGTCTTGCTGGGATTAATTTTAGGCTGTTTGAAAAAATAAGGCCGGTCCCCTTTGGCACAGAAAAATGTGATATGTTGAATATTATGGGAGCTAAAGACAGTTTTTCATTCTGACTGGTGCTTTATTCTCCGAAGTGCTGCATCTACACCAGATTTGTCCTGTACTTTAGCTGTTACTGCCTTTAGTTTTTAAAAACTAGACTGAAACTGAAATACCATAATACTGCTCTCTGTCTTTCCCCACCTTCCTTCACTGCTCTTTGTACTGTGAGAAAACTGACAAGTAGATTTCTGCTGAAAAAGGAGGATGAGCAGCCCCTGAAACCTCCATGAGGTAAAGAAGTAGTCCTCTTAATTATCCCTTCCTGCTCTATTTATCATCCATCTGCTCAGAAAGACCCTGTACTTGGTAGCTCCGCCTTATAGTACAACAAGCAGTGTGTGGACTTGAAGAGGATGCTAAAGGGCAACTGTTTCAGGCACCTGTGTTATGAATTTCAGGGTGTTGGTAACGGAGTATCATAGCAGGCTTAAACTTTGCAGGACCTTTTTTCTATGGATGTGTGGCATCTGCAGTATTGGAGGCCAAAACCTGCCATGGTACCTTTTGAGGCCTGCAGCCTTTGCAGTAAAGTATCCTGTGGAGACTGCACAGTGTTCTCCTGGAGTGACTGATACTTTTCTTCTTGTTGTTTTTTCTGTCAGTGCCACGCAGTTCTGGAAAATGGTGCTAGAGCCAGTTGGCAATACGACACTTGGAGAAAGCTGTAGTGACTGTAAAGGACTATCTTTGTCATGAGCCAAAAGCCCAGGAGTTTCAGGGATGGGTGGCCCAAAACAGTATCCAAGCTCAACATGTCATATGTTTTGTGTAACTGAGTTAGAGCGTGCTCAGGGGTCATGGAGGATTTGCATAGTTCTGCATTGCAGTTTCAGTAGCCAAACCTTTGAGCATTGCTTAAAGGCAGGCCAGGAGTTCCTGATCTGTGGTCCATGAAACTTGCATGGTTTAGCTTTTCCTTCATTTGTTATTATTGCCTTTATTGCATTTAAGAGGCTAAGCAAACCGTAAATGTTTCATGTTAAGTGGTATTTGCTTCAATGGAAGACTTTTTTTCCATGATGGTAAATGGTTAGTCCACTGGACAAGAAAAGTTGATTGTGGGAATGACTTTTGAAGCCTCTGGTACTAGAGTAGTTGTATGGTTTAGTGTCTTAGTCTGGTTCCTCCCAGTCAGACTTGAACTTTCAGGGAGTGGTAGCTTCACATCAGAAAATGCCATTGGTCAAGATGTGATTTAGGACCTTTTTCCAGACTGAAATGGGCAGAGATCTGCACAGCTCTTCAGACACCTGTGTCAGTGGATGAGGCCTTACTGCTGTGAATGAGTGCAGTGAAACACAACAAAGTCTTAACAGCCTTAAAACTCTTCTGTCTGAATTCAAAGCAGCTGAAAAAAGTTTGGATGTTTTTTCCAGAGACTTGACAAACATTGTTTTTCTTACCAAATAAAGCTTTCCTCATGATGCCTTCCCAAATGCTTTTGTTTCCTCTTTGTTCCTTTACTGTCACAGCTTCCCCAGGCATCTCATTTTCTTGTGTTTGCTTCTGAGCAGTCTGTTGGTCAGGTAGCTCACTCTTGCAGCTTACACATATGTGCCTGTGTCTTTGCCTGAATTACTCCTCTCCTGAATCTACCTCTTTGGATCTTTCTCCATCATACAGTTAACTGTGCTGTTTGACTTGCACTGACATGCTTTCCCCTAAGTTGACTTGCTGTGCAGTTTTGCCATAGCTTCTTTATTTCCTGTTCTCTAGACCAGCTTGCCTCATTAGCAAGCCACCATAGTGCCATTAACTTTGCTCCTTTCAAGACTTTGCACTAGGAACTACTCTCAGGTTGGTATATTAACTGGAACTCATATCCTCTTGATGATAACATTGATCTTTGCCTTGATGAGAGTCTTGATTCCCCAGCTCTGACATTTTTCTGTTTCTGTCTGTCATCTTCTAAAAATGTCTCATACCTCACAGCCAAATTCTTCCCATCTATGTTCTATTTTGAGCTCTGCTCTTACTGAATAGTCTCCCTGTTTAATTTCAGCACTTAAGCCGCTCTGCAGCATTTCTGCGTGTTCTCTGCAGATTATTGTATTTGTTGCTAGGCCTGATTGGGGCATCTTAGCACTGTCAGACTACATTTCCTCCAAGGCTTATGAGGTGAGTGCCTTCAGAGAGGTGATTCCTGACACCTGACTTAGCAACTTAGCTCCTCTTAGCTTAAGTGCTCTGAATTGCACTCTATCTCTCTTGTTTCTGAGAAAGTAGAGAATTCAGTGCATTTTCTGACTTTCCTGGCCATTCTTATTAATGTAGACTCCCCAGCCTATATGTTGCGTATAAGGAGTATGCATGGATTGTAATCATTTTCAGCCTATTAAAGAGATGACAGGCATTACATAATTTTAAGCCACAACGTTTTAATTTAATGTTCTTATATATTCCTTTATTCCTGGTTAGCAGGCTGCATCTGTAGAAGGAAAGGATAGATTTGGATTTGTTTCTTTAATACAATTTTTGAAGTTCCCACTTTTCCTTTTTCTTTTTTTTTTTTTTTTTTTTATTCCTTAATGGGAGATTTTTTCAATGAAAAACTTAACTCCACATATTTCCTCCTTTTAGTACCTAAATTACAGGGATTTAGCCCACAGTGATGTGGAACATTGGAGTAATAAAGCTGAAAAGGCTTCTCTTCAAAACAAACAAAACAAAAGACCATGAATAAGATACCAAAAATATGTTGCTTTCCTGTGTGGAAAGATTTTTATGTGGGTTAAAAATTTATTATTTCCTTCTCACTCTCCTATATAAGCTATAATTGCTACCAATTTCATGCAAAGTTTGTTACTATTTGTAAAAAGGCTCAGGCAGGTCTCCATCATATTTTTTTTTAACCTGCAATCAATTATTTATTTGGAGGAAGAACTGGGGGGAAGGAGTGGGTAGAAGAAACGCGAACAGTTTTTGTACCAAAAAAAATGGCTTGTATTGATTAGCTGCTATCCAAACTCTAGTCTATAAAAATAAACTGTAAGCTCATTTATATGAAGATGACAAAGCGTCAGGTCCGCTTGAAATAGTGTTTGGCCAGTATTTGTGTGGTTTCAGCCTATTATGCGAATTCCTGAAAAAGGCAGGCTATTTAAAACAGCACTGCCTAACAGGTGCTGCTTGCAGCTTGCCCTTTTTTAGACCCACTGTAAAAAGAAAGATTCTTATACTTTGGAAACTGGTTTGATGTAAGGATAGCTTTTACTTGTCTTCCTTTAATTTTAATGTGTCTGTTTCCTTTTCCATCTTAACTGCAGCTGTTACACTGAATTACAGGCTGTATGTTTTAAGAGTCCTTCCATAGTTAAGGGTGTGGATAACGTAGTTTCCATGCTCTCTTGTGCCTGGTTCAAGGCAGCTGCAGTTCCGTGCTGCTATTTGCGCTTACTTGTGATTTCCTCACTGAACCAGTACTGTGCAGTAGTTAACCAAGCAGGAGACAGTTCAGTGGCTCTCAAACAAAACGAATGATTCTGAAGCTATAAATGACTATTCTTTGTATTAGAGAATTTCTTACTCGGATTGTGTTGAAGAACTGACAGAGATAAAGGCTCTGCTCTCTTTCTCTTTGCTCAATTTGATGTCTCTGTTCAATCTTGATGTAATCAGCAAAGATGAATATACTGTGTTCTATTTCAGGAGACCTTTCATGGAAGGTTATTAGAATTGTTTTTCCCAGGAGAAATTAACAGAGAATTAAAGCTATTTTGGACTATAGCTATCGATAAAGTATTTTTACAGTGCTTGTCTTTATGGCCCTTGCTGACTTACACTCGTATTGGTGATCTTGTATTTATAGGCAGCTTTTTTCAGTATTTCTTCTTTACTTCTAAAATCATTCCATGAGTGTTTGAAACCTCAGCTTGCAAAAGTGAATATATTTTAAAGCACACCTTTCTAGGAATGTTACTTTCATTTATTAAATAGTTCTTTAAATAATTTTACATTTATTAGAATCAACCTCACAAGATTTGTATGAGGGATAAATAGATATATTCATTCCAAATCTAAGAATTACCCTGAAATTACTTAATAATACATTGGATGAAAGTTTGTCAAATATTTGGTGTACCAATCAGAGGCTAAGATTCAGTTCCCAAGACTCTTTGAGCAATGTCAGGCAAGCAATGAATAAAATCGTTGCAAGCTAAGTGAAGTGGGCCCTAGAAACTTTTGCCTCTGAGCCTCAGACTCTATCTGCTTTATTCTTCCCTTTGAAAAGAAACAAACCAACATATAAGTGAAACACAACCATCTAGTCCCATGCCCCCCAAAAAAATCCAAAACGGATGAGCTGGGCGGGGGGAGGGAAACCTTGCCTTCTTCTGTTTTGGGTTAAAAATGACAAGGTGATGTGGAGAATAGGTAAGGAGAATAATGTGACCTGCTTCCCAGATCTGAGGGTACATGCTTTTTCTCCATTCTGAATCTGTCTCAGGTGCAAAATGTATGCCAACAGACTCATGCTTCTCACCAAACAAATCTCTGTGTCAAGGAAACCTTGGGTCTATGGCCCAGACAGGACTGGGAAGGGAAGCTGCAACTCCCAGTGGTGGGTGGCAGGACCCTCTGTGACCTCTGTGAGCCTCATCAGGCAAGTGCAGGAGTAGCCATCGGTTCCAGACAGCTGAAGTACATCACGGACAGAATTAGAGGAAAGTGGAATTAGGGGTGGGGGTCAGGGTATAAGAAAATGTATGTTTTACTGCCATAAAAGCATGATGCCAATAATCTTACCAGTTTAGGCTAGTGGAACTGAACTATAAACAAGAGGTTGTATATGGAGCTATGCATATCACTTTTCTACATAGCTGGAATTACTTGGTGACTTAGATGGGTCTGTTGAAAAAATGAAAGTATGCCATACATTTGATGGGAAGCTGAATGGCTGAAGGATTTGCAGAATCATAGGGTATAGATGTCAAAAAATTACCATTAAGTAGCATGATCACCAATGTTTTTCCATTTAATCATAATCCCTTAGTACCAGTCATGCTTCCTTAATACAGAGAGACAAACATTGTTAGAGAAGGTTGATGGGACTGTAATAACGCATTAAACCTGGTAATCAAATGATGCAATGTCTTCAGTTATTATCTGCCCAGTCTAATTCCCTTTAAATTCAAAGACTCAAAGTCTTTTCCCAAAGCACTGTATGATGCAAACACTTGTTATCTCTGGTCTCCCTGTAGTCCCTAAGACATCCCACGCAGTGAGACGTTTTACCATTCTAGGAAGTGAAAATAATCTAAAAATTAATATAGCAACACATCACTGCATACTTCTCAATTACATGTAAACAAATGAAACTGATTTTTAAAATACAAGCAAACAACTCTGATGTGCCACATGATTTTTCAAAAGTGACATGGAAAAAAGACATCATTACTGCTAGAAGTGACAACAAATGGTGCACAGGGGTCTGTTTGGGGCCATCTATATTTTTTACTTATCCAAAGGCAAAGAAAATGGTTTATTTAGTGAGGAGATTCTGGATTTATTCTTATTTTTTGTTTGGTTTTTTTCTTTTCCTTCTCATATTATCTGTATAGGTTTGCTGATTTATAGTTGACTGTTCATAAAATAAGACGTGTAGCCCTTGACATTAAGATTTTTTGAAACCATGTTAAAGACACTGACGTGCTACTTTTTTATGAGCTTTTCCCATGGCCTAATTTTAGGAAAAATCCCCAGTGATCTGGAGTCAATTAAGTTCTGAACGTCAAAATTTCGATTTATCATGAAAGAAACACTTCCATTATCAACGCTGTTAATAAGCTTTTCCACCTTGCTTCTCAACTCCCACTGGTCTGGATTTGGATACACAGTCCAACTTGTACCTTAATCTTTGAATGGTCCCGTTGATACTTGGTGGCGTTAATCTGGGGAATAATTTCGAGTGCACCAGAAATAAAGGTTGGATTCACACACGGCAAGTTAAAACTTGTGAGTTTGCAGAGAACTCTTTCTGACTGGATTGTTACATAGTTCATTTTGAAAGAGGAAATAAAGAATTTTAAGAGAGAAAGAAGAAAAATGGTTTAACTATGGCTTTTCTTTTTATTAGATCTATGACAGGTAAACATACATTTAGGGACCTTTTTAGCTTTTAGTGGTGTCTTATTACACTGTACTAACAACAGGATGCTTTTTGCGGGGCAAAGGCCAAGAATGGCAAGAATATGAATAAGAGAAGGAGGCTCTTAAACATTTCTAGGTAAGCAGTTCTTTTTCATGATTGTACTAATGATGAATATATCAGATTATAATTTCCCTGCTAAAAATAGGGCTAACTTGCAAAGGAGTACAGATGAGTTGAGAAGACAAGACAAAACATGAAAAATCTGTTGTACAAACACAGAAATCTTGCATTACAACTGTTCTTTCTTCATGCAGATGAGGAGGAGTAAATTTTGTAAGTCTTGCAGAGTAGTCATCAAAATTGTCCAGCTTTACATGCAGTTTTACTGGGTTTTGATTCAGTTTACCCAGTGCAGCAGATGGTACCGAGAAAACAATAAGTCTTTGCGTCCACTTTCTCCAGCATTGACAATTGTTCTTTCTGAGGCATTTGAAGAACCTACCCATTGTAGGCCACGAAGGCCAGCATGAGATCTGCATTGTGAAGACAACAGGGAAAACTTCACTCAGAAAATGTATAGAGTGTATTGAATGAACAAAATGAGTGGATGTAGACAATTCCCACCAGAGTGCATAGCATTTTGTTAGACAGTGCAAGGAACCATGATGTTTAAATCCTGCAGTGGAATATGCTTGCCTCAAAATGAGTTTACACCTGCGTTTGGGTGCCTCTTTGCTTAGGATTCACAGGTCAATATTAAATTGAAATTATTGTGTAAGTGTAGAAAATGAAGTGTGCGGGTTTGAAGCAGAGAGGTAGTTGTACATTATAGAGAAAATCCTGATTGCTTGGAATCAGAGATTTGTATTTATGTTGATAGAACAAATTGTAATATGCTTGGAAGCCTGGAGAGACCAGGTGTTTTCTGACATGCTTGCTCTGTTATCTAAAGGGATCACTATGGCACATACGTAAGATTTGAGATGACAGATGCTTCAGCACTTGCAGGGTATAGTTTTTTAGGAAAAAGAAGAATTTTGAATATAAGGGGAATGAGAACAGGCACATGATCATTGCAAATGGTGCGTCACTTAATTATCAGGGTTATTGTATCGTTAGGGTCTTACTGACCTTTTCTGTCACGGCAAAACATGGGCAGATGTTGGCGTTAAAGAGAAAAAGAGAACAGAAGTGGATAGATATGAGCAGGCCAGCTGCCAAAGGATCAGCTGACACTGTGCTGACATCAAGTGCAATCTGGGGAGTCCTTCTTATCCAAGCAAGCTTTCACATGCAGCAAATGTATGGATGTCGGTATACACAGGAGCTACAGCACTGTCTGTGAACTACCGTATCACCTGGTCAGTACATCTGTGTTGCTATGAGATCTATTTTTCTTGTTGTGTTTTGGCTGATTTATTTGATCTTAGTCTCTCAGAGTATCTTGTTTTGTCTACTGAGAACAGACCATAAAGAGGAAATAGGCATTTAGGTCGTTTTGTGCATTTTCACTAGATGTGCAGAAGTAATTCCCTCTGAAATCTGCATGCAGTGTGTTTCAGGCAGCTCATGACTTCTTACTCTCTACACATCTGCAGGATTTGTAGCTTTGAATTGTTATGAGAGAAATAAAAAATATATTTTACTTTGGTCATAGCTGTAGCAGTAACTTTGAGGATGTGATCTCAGTGAAGAGATGTACTTGTGTGGCAGGGTGGAAACTGTTTCCCACAGCCTCTTGTATGTTGCTTTGCTAATTGCTTTTGTAGCGATGAGTTTAAGGTGCTACTGAGACATTGGTGGATGACGTAGTGACAGTAAAAAGTTCAACCACTATACCATGTCCTGTTATTTATCTTCAGAAGCCTTCAGATAAATGTGATGAATAAGCGCATCCTCTTCCCTCCTCCCCTACATACTTGATTGCTAAAGCTCAGCTTTCATCTGTGGCTTCTTCTCTTCGTTGTCTGTACAGGATAAAGGTTCTGGTGCTGATGCTTTTCCCAGCAGGAGTTTTAGTTTTCCTGAGAAGCGAACAGTGCTTTTGTCGTAGCATATCAAAATACCAGCAAGAGGTAATTAGCTGGAAGAAATGAACCTACTACTGAGATGCACCAAAATGGAAATCTGGTGGTCTAATCAACAAGACACTGAAACCTAGTTTCTGCGTTTGGCTGATGGACATGTGGAGCAACCTTGGTCAAGTCAGTTAGCTGTGTTTTGTCAGATGATGCCAAAATATTTGTTTTCAACCTTTTGCCTGTATTTTCAGAACATGTGTGCCTTTTGTCCTTCTGTCCTATTGTGTGTGAGCAGAGCGGTCACCTCTGAGTGTGGCTGCTCACTGGTGAGGGCCTTTGGAAAGTACTGTAATGGCCATCACAAAGATAAAAGGAGTGTGAGCCTGGACAGAAAATGTGCTCTGCTTTTCGTCTAGAAAAACTGTGACAGTGGTCCTCAAAAATAAATATATCTGAACTACCAGCTTTCTGTAGGACTGAGGAAAAACAAGGCCACGAAACATTAGGATGCAGCAGAGTGTGCAGCTGATGGAAAGATGACTGGAAGCCTACGAGGGTGAAGGAGAAGGGGAGGCACTGCTGTGCATACTGGCAGCAGTCCTCAATTTGCTTCTGTTACTCCGTTGCATTGGGAGCCAGCTCTGTCCTTGAAGAAAATGGATGCTTTTGTTTGTGGGGTTTTGGGTTTTTTTTGTTCCTTGGAACAGTATAGCTAAGGAAAAAGTAAGGACAATCTGGCTAGACTGACCTTTCATGAGAAAGCAGGTTAACGTACAGTCTGACAACCTGGAAGAGGCTGTGGGAAACCATTTCCACCGTGGTTGGCCTAATGTTGTCTTTTAAAAAAAAAAAATCCCCAACCCCAAATTCGCACAGACAAGGAGGTGATAAGGGAGAACAGGGTTCTTTAGCTTAGCATGTTTTGGAGTATCATGGTGAATAGGTACTATAGAAAAGCCTTTGCTTGTTTGTTTTCTATGGGAGAAAAAGGAAAAACTATTATGTGTAGTCCTTAAAGAATGTATAGTAGTCCACGCTGCCTTTTAATGCAAAATGTCTTGCAGCAGTGTGTAGCACTAATTTCCTGTTCTAAATTCCCGTTCAAGATTTTGTGCATATCAGTGAAAGTTTGGGGGTTTTACCTCTACTGGGGTCAGAGGCTTCAGGTTTCCTCACTTTTAGACCCGGGATCCAAACCCTTTCGACTGCAGGAGGTCCAGCTGAGGAGGTTGATAAATTAGGCAACTGTTGTCTGCAGCAGCTAGATTGCTTCTGATTTGTAGATTAGGTCATTTGCAGCTGAGGGAAGTATGCACATTTTACACAGTACATGCTCGCTCTTGGTGTGTTTTATCTCTTTGAGGCCTTTAACAGCTCTTCTCTTTGAGGCGTCTTTGATACAAATCTGTGCTTTTAGCTGGACAGCAACACAAAATTGAATGTAGATATACAATTCCATGCCATACATTTAAAACCAGATGAACACCACCACCAAGCCTCTCCAAAAAAAAGCCCCAACCCTTCCAGTTTTGTCTTCCTCTGTGCCTCTGTCATAGATGCCATTTGGACTGTGGCCTTGTTTGTTAGCTTTTTGTTTAAAATCTCAGGGATCTTACTTTGGGATTTCTTGCTCTTTTGTTTTCCCTGGCACGCTGTGGATTTTAGCATTCTTTTGCCTATCCAGCCATTTAAGACATGAAAATAAAGCCTTTAAAGCTTGACAGGAGCAAGGATTCAGTATCATTAGTAAACTGAGGGAAAGGATGGGATTTAACAGAAGATTATACAATTGATAGGACACTAGTGGTCTTAGGAAGAAAAAGTTTAGTTCAGTGTACCTTCATAAACACCAGCTATTCTTTATCCCCTTGTTTATGTTATCTCCATGACCATATTTCAAGGAATGTTTTGCTCAGCTTGATTCCTTCTCGTCTCTTGATCCCTGCCAAGCTGGTGTTCTTAGCTGCTTCGAGATGCAAGAAGACAGTAAACACTCACCGTCAATACTGTGAAGTTCATTCAGCGGCTTTAGTAACAACCAGATACAGCACTGAACATATGCCCTGCACATATGTGGATTGGGTGGGTGGGCTTACTTTTCATTTGATTGGACTTTGTAAAAGAAGGAATTCTTTAAAAAGACAAAAACCACAGAACCATGAAAGTCACGCTTTGATACTAGCGTTTCCATGAGAAATCTCAACACAAATCTGTTAATCTGGGCAACAGCCAGCTGGACATTTGCTGAATATGAGGAAAGATGTTCTGCTGTAAATACTTTGACATAAACCAAGTGCCTTTTTCCCAAGCTATCTGGGGTGTTTATATGAATGACTATTAGGCAGGTCTACGTGCTTTAATGTCATTGTTCCTTGGGCCAGCAACTTCTTTTGACAATTCTCTCTTGATTAATCCCACCATAGTTTGTTTCCTTGTAGTTGACTTGTTGGCTCAGTAGGAGAGGGCTTCATCTGCTTCTTTTGAAGGCTGGATGGATTTGCTCAACACTGGAACTGCTTAGTATAATAGGACATTCAGAAATAAAGTGTAATCAGTACAGCAGTGTATACCAACACATGAAGTGCCTAAATTTGGCTTCATGATGCTTGTTCTGAGTTGTATGTGGTGGGGAGTCTGGCAGGCCTGGGAAATAAATAAGTGATAGCTTCTTCAGCTGTGGCGGTCAGTGCCTAATGAGATGGATAGCTGGGGGGCGGGGGGAGACTGTCAGAATTCTGCTTTAAACCTAAGTGCTCTGCCCCCGACTGTAACGCACTATGCTCTTTTCCTATAGGCACTTCTGGCTAAACTGGTGTCAGTTACGTAGGATTTCTGCTCATCTGCATCTCATCTTCCTACAGTTCTTTTATGTCACTGCATTTGAGACCGTATTTGTACTCCCCAGAGTACTTAATGAAATTGGAGACAGTTTGTTATAAACTTGTGATGACTAAGGGGATATTGCCCTAACACAGTACTTTTGCTTTAGACTCTTTCATGGGGTATTTGAGTTCTTCCTCTAGTCTTGATAAGAGGTGTGAGCCCACGGCTATCTTGTAGTAGCACACCACCTGGCATGCCACAATATTGACCTGGGTTGCAGAGCAAGCTTTTGCATTCAAGATAAATATATTTGCAGTAAAGAAAACAAAACCAAACCAGAATTGCCTTCCTGGAGATAAAACCAAAGCAAACCAAACATGATTATGTAGAGGATGAAATCAAACTTGCCGCTGGAAGGAAAAGCTGGGGCAGTCTGCAGGCATACACAGCCACCCTGGCAGCAAGTGCGTGCGTGCCTGCGCGACAGAGAGCAGGAGTGAGCGAACCAGAGGAAGCCCTGAAACTTAAACTCCTCCTGCAGCTCTGCATCTGCTCTGAGTCACTGCTATGACTCACACTGCCAGTGTTCACGTTAGCTAGCGTTCAGATGGAGCAGCTCTGGCAACAGAAGAAGCAGGTTATATTATTGATTACCTGCTGCAGCAGGCAGTTGCGCCAAGGTATTTTTTCATGAGCACAGATGAAGGAGAGGAGGCTCTACCGAGCACCGTTGTTATTGCTGTTTTCTTAAGGTAAGAACGCCTGTTATTTACTGGAGAAAGATAGGAAAGGGAAATTAGAGCTTGTGAGGGCTGAGTGTCTTTCTGCTGCTGCTTATTCTGGGAGGGTGCTGATCTACAGAGCTGCGTTACTGCAACGCTTTGTCTCAACTGTTTGCAGTGCCAGATGGAGAATCATATGGTTAATGGGCAGTGCACGTCCCAGGAAGCAAAATAACTATATTCTCATTCATTGATGTTATGTAAGGCATGGCAGCCATGTTAAGGACAGAAGACCTCTTTCGAAGAAAGAGTGCTGCTAGATGGTAGGTCAAGGAAAACAAGTAGTTTTTAAGCAACTCTCTGTTCTTTGAAGAGTGCTGCAGTTCTCTAGTTCTTGCCTGGCACTAAATTTACTGAATTACGAATTTCTGTGCTAATAGAATAAATAACCGTGGCATTAGAAATAGCAAAATAATTGTTTACCTCTAGAATCACAGTGGTGTTTTGCCTTCAGCATTCAGGCTGGTAGCGAGCGCACGCTGTGATCTGTGCAATGCCTGGATGTAAACAGTTTCTTCAAATAACTTTAAACATTACTTCCAGATATTGGGGTCGTTTTCATTTAGTGCCAATAAAAGTCCATATGTGTATATCCTGTTCAGACAATTGGTTATATGCAAAAAGTGGGACATATTCTGGTTAATGTTGACATAGGCAGAATGGGTAAGATAGTTTTTTGTAGTGGCTTTACTGCTTTTTATCCACTCTGGTGCTGTAATTTTAATGTAAGCTAGATTGGTTATTGTTTATTATCCTCATGTAGAGTCCACTGAATTGTGAACCTTTGCTGTACTCCTCACAAGAGATTTTCTGAGGTACGGATTCTGTTTTGGAACTGAAATAATGAATTTCTCTTAATTGCTTTTTTCTTTCCTTTTTTCTTTCTTCTTTTCTAAGACTGCGTGTCAGAGTTGTATATGCCTTCATCCTTGCGTTTAAGCATGTATGCATTTAGAGTACAAACTCTGTATTAAATATTATTTACAAATATTTTTTATAATAATACTCAATTATCTTTAATTGAGTTTACATAATTTCTTTATTAATGCATTGTGGGCACAGTTAAATGATTAACTGTTAACATTTTGAAAAGAAACTTCAAGAACACGCTTAACATCTAAACACCAGGATTACAGTCCCTGACTCAACACAACCCTGAAGACAGCCTCTCCATCCTACTTGTCCATAAACTCTTTGTGCAAGTGCTGACCACCAGAGAGAACTCCCTCTGATTCATCTCGTTCTCATGCTGCCTCCTGTGTCCCTCTGTCTGCTGCTGAAATGCCACTATGTGAAAAAGAGCATCCATTGAAAAAAGAACAAAAATCCCAGCCTTGCAAGACAGCTAGGCAGTTTGCTTTATGTAGATGGAAAGCTTCTGGGAAGAACTCAAGCAGTTTTAGTGATGTTTCATTGTGATATTATCTAGGTGATTACATGCCTTCTTTTAGGCATATTGACAAGATCCAACAGCCAAGGTAAGGTAGGAAAGGTTTGTGCAGGGAAGCCATCATAAACATAAGTGCAAAGAACGCACTTGTGTTTGATCCTTCTATGGAGGGATTTTGTAATAGGTATAATAGTGTCTGTCAAAATCTGCCCTCTAGGCACTCTGTGAGTTATGTTTTGTTGCTTTAAGTTGGCTTTGCATCAGGCCATAAAGGCAATATACAGTACAAGCTGTTAGGACCATTTCACTGGTACTTTTGGCAGGACTTGAAATGTGAGAGTTCATGATCTCCCTGGCCTTTTCTTTTCTGTAGTAAATGATTTGTTATCTCCAGTGAACCCAAGCAGAAGATCCCAGTTCACTCTTCTGCCCTCCTGTTCGTAACCTACAGGACATCACCAGTGCTTGCATAACTAGTTTTCCTCTCTCTGCATTACTCCAAAGCCTTATTTTCTTATCTCTGCCCTTGCTGAAGTTTTTGTGACTTCCTGCTGGAATTTAAGCCCCTTTTTTCCATTCTCACTTGAGCTGCTCTACTGTAACCTGTTTAATGATTCTCTCCCCTTGGGAAGTTTTCCACCTAGGCTAGCCTTAAGTGATGCAAAGCTCATATAACTCAGCTCTTCCCTTCTGTATCCGTGCTGTTTGTGTTGTGAACGACAGCTGGGGTGTTGAGCTGTACTTCTGTTTGTTTCTTCCTTCATAAAACCTGCTTTTTTTTATTGTGGTTTCCTTTGTGGCCGTGCTGTAACTGTGTTATTCTGACCCCTTCATTTGCCTTCCTGGCACGTGGGAAGCGATGCTGCTGGATTAGCTTTGGTCTCTTACATGTTCTGCTTTCTCAATCCTTGAGAAGAAGTTTCGAAACAGGCAGTAGCATTGTCCTTGTGCATGCTGTTCTACCTCTCCCTGCTGTGGCAGGGGGAAATGACTCTGCAGGAAGCACAGCTGTTGCTAGTAAGTGGAGAAATTAGGGGTATGAAGAAAATGAAAGCATTTCTCCCAAAGTCTTGATGCTCTGAGGCCTTCAGTGGGAGGAAACACCTACTCTCTTATTTTGCACAAAACCTAATGATTTATAGTTAGCCTTCCTAAATGGCTGGTGAAGAACTTAGGGGAAATCTAGTCCTGTTACTGAAACTAATTTACATAAATCATCTTTAACATGGATGATTTTCTGATTGTATTACGGTTTTACCTAATGATCAACGCAAACTGGAGCACTGCTCTATCAAATGGTGATGTTTACACAGAGTAGAAGATTGTCCATGCACTGAATAATTATTTTTTTCACAAAACATGTTTGCCATATTTTTTATGGTGATGTCCTCTTTGACATTAGACATTCTGAAAGAGGACTCTGCAGCATATGAAAAAACAGCAGTATATTGGTATTTGTGTTTCTGTAGTACATCCTTGTGTCACAGCACAACACAGCATTTGTAGTTTCAAATCTTAATTTGAGAAGGAGGGAGGGAAAAGGTTTGAGTTGGGTTTTTACAAGTTTTTGTTTCTTTTTTTGCATGTTAGAAATATGCCTGGAAGCTAGAGTTACATTGGAATAAATTCCCTGCATGTGAGCAGTATGAATAGCACTGTTTGCAATACTGAACCGTCTTGTTTGTCAGAGCTCATCTATTTGCCCGATTTTTAGAAATTACAATTTTCACGTCAGTGGTTCTGGGGGTCTTTTATTTCTATATGCGTATACACCTAGAGGACATCTGCTTTGTCCCATTTTCTGTTTTCTGAGTAAGTCTTCTCTTGGATTAGATTTTTTTGCCTGGTTTTAAAGAGGAGGGGAAAAGAACTCTTAAATCTTTGTTTATACTGTGTCCTGAAAAGCTCTTCACTTAATCCTGGAGAAGTTCAAGGAGGAGGACACAAAAGGAGGTGGCGAACTGTCCTGTTTGCCCAAGAAGGCCCAAAATGTTAGAGGGGCTCCCACCTCATCGCACTGCATGAGGCTTTTTATCACACAGAAAAAGTCACAGTCTCAATTTCTGTCTGTTGAAACCTTTGTATATTCTTGAACGTGTGCTGATTTAAATAAAGAGTAAAGGGTGCAGTGTATACTGTGAGGACAGCAATGATGGTCCTTTCATTTGTCTTCAGGGTCTGTGTTTCCACTTGAATAGTCCTTCCTGACTATAATTGTCCTTCCTGACTATATTCACCCTTCCCTGCTCTGGAGATGGAGCCAATATAAGGATGAATATAGTTCATTTTGCTCTGGTTAAATGAGATTATGGCCTGGATTACGATGGCATGTTATTTCTGTCTGAATTCTCCTTGTATTTTATAGGGATGCTGAAATCTGGGATTAGCTCAGTTTTCATTTCGGTTTGATGCTTCATCTTTTAAAGCAGCAGCATACCTCTGAGTCTGCTGTGCAGGCTTAAATGAACAGTAGTGAATTTAGTGAATTGGTAGGTTTGATCTCTCGTATGATCGTGGATTGACCTTCTGTGTGTTCAGGTGAAACACAGTTTAGAAGGAGTGGGTTCATGATCCTTAATTCAGTTTACTTTTAGATAAATACTTTCTAGTGCCAGATGGCAGAGCTGCTTAAAGGCAGAGGTGAATATCAAAGCGTGTCCCTTTCTGCAGGTTATTTGGGAAGCAAATCCGATTTGAAAAAAAAAAAAAAAGGCGACACTGCAATATTCTAGATTGCACTAAGAAGCCAGTAACTTCATCAGGTTTCCTGTGTGTGTTAGGTTAGTGTATTTCAAGCTCCGTATTCCTGAAATACCAATTGCTATAAAAGATTTCTTCCGTCTCATTTCAGAAATAGACACTAAAGATCTGACTTTAAAGGAACAGATTTATTTTTTCCCTGGCACTGATGTTATTTCCGTTGGACAACGGAGAGGGCTTCTGCTGAGGACATATGTAGACCAACAGGGTAAAATGTTGATTCGTTTAATGCACATAGAAATATGTGAAAAAAAAATAATACAATGCTAACACTGTCTTCTGTTGTTTCAGAGAAGCTTACAGGAAGAGCTCTTTTGAGCTCTGTATGGGAGTATGGAGGATTTGTATGAAAAGGATTGCATCCTGAGTACTACTGTCACTAAATATTAGTACTATGGTTGCGAATATGTAACATAAAAATGCATGCATCTGAGCTGGCTAGAATGAGGTCTTTCTGTTAGAAACTCTTCCTCAAATGTGGGCAGTTGGGAAAATTTCATTAAAATATTCTCTGTTCTGGAGACAAGTGGATGACTTTCAATTGTATTTAGGTAAATAGGAGGTTGCGAGTAATAGGTAGAACGTGGCCTTTGTGACTGTACTTTCCTACATAAGAGTTCTAATTATTGCCCCATGGCTTTGTAGACTCATTGCTGAAAATGTATTCAAACCGCTGATACGTGTACAGGACTGATTTTACACAGAAAAATTGCATGGAAAAGTGACTTTGCTGGCACATGTGCAGTGAGGCAGACTTGCAAACTAGACACAAAACAGACCTTGAAAAGAAAGACTAATGGGGAATTAGAGGGGATTCTTCATGTCTGCCCTCCTATGAAGTCTGTGGGTCAGCTGGGGAGCAGCATAGAATCAGGACAAGTTTGATCTCAAATTTAAGAATTTCGGTGAAATTTCTTTTGATCTTATATCAGAAAATAAGTTGAGAGTGCTTATGTTTGCAAGCTGGCCATTTTTAGCATTTATAACATTGTGTGAGTAGGCATACATACTGTCATGTCATTTCCTTTTTCCTGGCACTAGGTATTGCGTGTTACTGGTCGGAAGCAAAAGTTTTAAGTTTTAGTCCAAAGTGTGTCTTATAGAAGGTCCAGTGAGACACCCTACAGGGCTTTGATATCTTTACTGAATATTCACAAGCAGTTTGTACAATCACTTTATGGCACTTTCACTAAAATACATGATGAATGGAAGTAGCCACTTTAAGGGTGTGGGCGATGTTATGGATTAAAGTAAGAAATAGGAGTTGAATTGAAGGGCATTTTGTTTGACAGTGTTTAATCCATGCTCTGAGGATGCGGTCTCTGGAGTGAAACCACCACTAGCATTGCAAGAGGTGCTTGAGAGGTTTATTTTGGTGAGCTCCGCAAAGCCATCAGTGAAGGGATCAGGGTGAATTACAGGCAGAATTGTTTCCTGTGCCACAACCTCAATTTGTCACCTTGATTGCTATACGGTGAGATTTTATCCTTTATTGTTGCCTCCCTTTTACCAGCATCTTTTGCAATTGAATGCACGTGAGTATTATTGCCCTTTTAACTGACATGGTCTGAGAGAGACTGAATGGGTTATCTGAGGGCTCCCCCATAGTGAAACTGCAAATGCTGCCCAGCTGTCAGATCCCGTGGGCCTGATGTGTGGCTTTGGAGCCCATGGGGCAGGCTGGATTGTGAAGGGCAGAGATGCCTGCAGGTGAACACCGAAGCAGCAACCTGGCTCCTGGCTCCTGCCATCCAGCTCCCTTCTCCTCCCCTTCTGCCATGAAAGTCTTATTTCTGACAGCTGCACAGTGCCCCAGAGAAGAAGGTGGAGGTGTTCCCATTTTTGCATGGGGCAGTTGGCATGTTTTCATTTTCCCCTTGAAGAAGAGCTCTCTCACAGCCTTTTGAAGACGTCATGTCATTTCAGTGCATGAGGTTAGGGAAAGGGGTTGACCAACTTCAGGGCACAGAGAGCAGTGAAAAAGGGGGCCTGGTTGAGCACAAGGAAGGATAAACTTCCATTTGCACAGGGAGCACTTGAAGGAAGCTGCTCCTTGGAAGTGACAGGAGGCTGCTAGCGTGTGTGTGTGAACCGAGGAAAGTAGGGGCTTGGCTTCAACACTCACAGTGTCTGAATTTTGACTTCCTTGTAAATTCTTTGCATTTTTGGTAGAATGCAAATATTTCCTAATAGCTCAAGAAGAACTGAACATTCTTTTCTGTGCTCATTAGTGGGATTTATATTTCAGATATGCAAACATCCACACAACCTTTAGTTCAATGGAAAATAAGATGATGTCTGGTAAGACTGGTAAGATCTTATTGAGGGCTAGAAATAATTTGTCACACACAACAGTTGGCTCTTTACAAAGTGGGGGTGTCTTTAATACCTATTTTATATAAAATCTAGAAGAAAGACAAATGGACTGCGGAACACTTACCGGTGTGAAGATCTGTCTAGCTGCTGTTATATTTGTGGTAAGTAGCAGACAGGAACTCACTAGTAATTTGACTCAATTTGTGTGAAGATTTGATACCCCTTCCTGTCGTGAGCAAGACACCCAGGATAAATGGGAAGAGTCGTTCCCTCTTAGCACAATTCTTACTTGTCACTAGCAGCATTTACAAACCTTCTAAGAGAAAGAATGGAGGTGGCAATCAGGCATTTGGGAGGGCTGTGGTAGATGAAGAGTGTCATATTTTGCAGCTTTTTTTTTAAAGTATGACATCTTTCTCAACTTTCCTGCAATTTGCACTCTCCCCCCCCCCCCCCCCANTTCACACTTAAACGTGTGACTATTTATGTGCAAAAATTAATAATGCAGCCTAGATTTCCCACAGTGTGCTGCACATTTGATGGCTGGAATGCCCAGTGTCCCAGTTTGCATCAGCTCTCACGTTACATTTGAGGGTCCGTGAAATATGTCTGCATGACAAGCTCAGTGCAGTGGATTGCCCTAGAAGGAAAACCCATCTTAATGTTGACACCTCAGGGATTTGTGTAAACTGAACACCTGCATGAAATTATCATATGGTTACACTGTATGAAGAGAATTTCCACCCATTACTACTTGGATGTTTAGTTTTACAATGTAATATTATTTAGCCTGAAAGCATAGCCTTCTGTGGTAAAGAAGAGACAGGTGTGTGGGCATTCCACAGCTAAGAAACATGTGTCTTACTGTGACACTAATATACTGAAGGAAAGAAGGGAGTGAGAATTGTAGGTACTGGACACCATTCGTTTATTGTCAACAAAACTGTTTGATTCCTGGGTGCTCTTCATACACCTAATCTCTTCTGCATGAGCACATAGTAAATGGTTGGATTGATCATGCTTGTAATAACAAACCAGGCAAATAGGCTCCTGTGAAATACCGAATCTACTTGTGCAAACCAGTTTGACCTTGAGACTTTTGTATTTTGTAATCTGCTTTTCCTCGCTTCCCATTTTGCAGGACAGCAGTCTTTAGCTAGACTGATTTGTGTTGTGTATGTGACAAAGTTGAGGAACAGACCTCATGTCAGGGCATGCTGTGTGTTCTAGCTCCGTGTTCATTCAACCTAGGGAGGTATTGCCATGTACAGTGGTTTTCTTTCCGTGAAAACCAGGTGCAAAGCAAGGTTAAATTGTGACTGTTTCTGCCCAACAAGAAGTTGTTGCTCATTCAGGAACACAGCCTGGCATTAGGAATGCTGAAGCACTGCTGCAGCCAGTGATACAGATACAGTCACAGATGTGTTTTATTTCCTCCCAAGCTGGAGCTGAAAATAGATGAAGTTTTTATGTTGTGAAAGTACAGGTTGCATACATAATGCAAGCAAATCTGAAATAATTCTAGGGAAGTCATATCAAGACAAGGCAAGTTTCCTCTTTTTCTTTGAGGCATATTTTGATATGATGGTGTTAGCATCTTGTGTAAGTTAGTCCCTCAGAAGAGTTGCCATGTTGATCACAATAATTATTTGCACAGAATGAAGAGAGTTTATGTTCTTTAAAATCCTCAAGACTGGTATTTCAAAATGGAGAATATGAGGGAACGCTTCAGGAAGTCATACATAGTTTATAAAAGAATTTAAAGGATGCTGCATTTTATTTGCCACAAGGCAAAGGAGAAGATCAGACAGAGCACAGCAAGACACTGAGGAAATTCTACCTTCTGTCTGCTTGGGGTTTGTAGCAGGGGTTGTAACTATCTTCTCCTAGGAAAAGAATGTGCTCCCTGGGTTTGTGTGCTGATTATTGGAAACTTGGGCCTTTAAAATATGTTTACAGGAAATGTCTTCTGAGCTACACTGGGTCAGACAACTGCTCTGAGCATTAGTTTGCAGCTGTACTCTCATGTGTTTCATCCTCAGCTGCTTGTTCACTGCAGAGGTTCCTGCTCCCCAAATTTGCCAGCATAAACACCAAATATAGTTCTTCCCCAGCTTGGTTCTGTCAGAGTGCTTGGGTTTAAATCATATCTTTTGCAAACTGTTTTGCTTTTTTTTTCTGTCCAACTATTTGGCGGGGGTGAGGGGAGGGGAGTTGGGCTTTTGTTGGTTTTCTGTTGTTTTTTTTTTTTTTGTAAGAACAAGATGTTTAGGTTGTACCAACAAGTGCAGTTTTGCTGACAGGAGGAGGGGAAAAGTGAGGACAAGCAATGGGAGGCAGTAGCTTAGATCGGCTCAACTCACATGGGAATAGAATGTCTGGACTGTGCCTGGGTAAAAGCTATCAAATCTAGCTACTGGGTAAAGTAGCTCTGTTTTAATTTGTTTAACTAATTGACAAAATCACACCTGGTGTCACGGGTTGCAGAGATGTTGACACCATAATTACTTGCAAAGGAAAAGGGATAATTGTTCCTCGGTGGAGTGATTTAGCTGCTGTCCAGTCAGTGAAAAAGAGGGAAGGGAGGGCAGAGGAGAACGTAAGGGATTTTCAATAGGAGCATGTACACTCCCCGTCATGCTTAAGTTTGTTTTGTATCGCACTTTGAGGGTTCACCACGGGGAATAGTGTCACGTGCTTCACTTTCTGCAGTATTTAGGAATAATGGTGAGGCAGATTTAATTGAGACACCAGTTCTCTGCCATTTGTGTGGTAACCCTGGTTGCAACTACAAATTGGGGAGAAAAAGAAATATCTCCCTGTATATCCTTTCCTTACAATGGCTTTTCAAATCTGGCAGCAAGCGCTAAGGCTTGAGCTGCCATCTTCAGTCAATCGCAAAAAAATAAATTCTATATGGTTTTAATTAAGCAAAAATATTCTATAGTCTTTGAAGAATCTTTTTTTTTCCTGTCATCATCATTTCTCAATGCAGAAGGCCAGAGGTAAAACATGCCAAGAAGCTGATGCTTTGGTGTGGTCCGCAGTAGCGCATTACCACACTCTGCCGTGGTCTTCCTGCTATTACAGGACAGTATAATTTAAAAACTGTACAATGTAGAGTGAAAAAGAGGGGCTTGAGTTGGTTTCGTGTGCAAGTGACATTGGAGTCTCTGGGCATGCACTGCTAGTGGTGGCGTTATGGCTAAACCAGCACTTTAGTGGTTCTTCATCAGGTACCAAAGCACAATTGGAGTGCAATTAAGAAATGTGATTGTCTGAAAGAGGAGAACTTACAGGCAGACTCTAGAAACGTAGTTGCAGAACTGAAATTCCTTTTAGAATGGGGTACAGATCAGGAGAGAACTTGCTGGGAGATTGCTAGGGAGAAATTACAGTATTTTTCTAAAAATCTCACCAACAGACTGACTTTAAAACACATGACTGTAGGGTGTGTGATTTCTAGCATTGCTTGGCAAAATGGATGTGACTTCCTGATGGCAGTGAGCATGGTAGGAATGTAACTTGCCAGCAGAGAAAATGGATGTAGTTACTAGGTTGCATTTTCTCTGTTTTACAGACCTGGAAGCTAAGCCACAGAGACGAAAGGGGTTTGCCTGTGGCCACAGAACTAGTAATTTTTTGTCATAGTATCTTAAACAGGATTTTTAGATTCCTTTACCATCTCTGCCGTTTTACTTTCTTAATTTTAAGTGAAATGAATGATAGCTGACCAGGTTTAAGTATTTATATTAAGTATGCTGAAAGTGAATGGTGGTGCAGTATATTACAGGGTTATAATGTAGCAGGTCCATTGTATCAGCCCTTGATCTTGTGACTGTGGCTGGCTGTGAGTTGCTTTGTGAGTAGCTTTCACGGTGTCTAGAAGCTTTCACAATACGTGCCCTGCTTTTAGAATGGAAAAAGAAAAAATAACTGTACTAAGAAAGTTATAAAGGATACCAAATTGAAAATTTTTGTGCCTGCACTGAATTTACCAAAATAAAAATGACTTAAAATAGTAAATGGCTTTGCCTAAAAATTATTACATATCATGTTTTACCCTGAAAAGAGCTCCACATAATGTCAGATGTCTCTGTCCTCAGTGAGGAACTCCCCAAAAGCCAAAGTAAGTAAAATGCTTTGTAACTTCTCATCTGAACTAACAGTCATAGAAGTGAACTTCAAATTTGTTCTGCCTTCACCCCGGACAGTGAAAGGGGAAGAAAATTTGAGCTGCCTTCACTTCTGTGAAGAGGTATCATTTTGTATGAAATTTTAGATGCTTTGCTGATGAGTACATAGAAGCATAAGGCTGGATGGAGTTCTTGAGTTGTTAAGTCTAGTCTTGATGGTGGCATAGCGCTACTTTTATAAGGACACGAAATTTGTCCTTGGGTAAACAAGCTTTCTTGGTTGCTATTATCCCAGTTAGGTTAGTTATTTTGTTAACTTCCTATTGATCTTAAAGCTTTTTTCCTCTGTCTGGTGTTTAGCCCTTGTCATGTATTTTTGGAGAGTAAATTGTAACCCATCTCAGCCTCCAGGTTGCTTAGCTTAACACTTTTTTTGGCTGCTCTGAGGAAGTTGACTTTTGGTTGTCCTCATCAGCCTTTCTCTACCCGTGTTACAGACTGAGGTGAGCAGTCTTTAGCTTGCTGTAGGCAGCGTTCCTGACTCGGTCTCAATGCTGCTGCCATTCGTAGTGATGAGCACATCTGCTGGTACACGGTATCTGCCCTGTTTGGGGCTGCATTGTCTGACACAGAGCTCTTCCTTCTTCTTGGCTTTTCTCAACTGATTAAACTCCCAATTTGTAGCGGAAGTTCTTGTTAGTCTGTAGTGTGTCATTTTGTCGTAGTGCTTTTTAACACATTGCTTTTACTTCAGACCTTGTTCTTCTTTGCTAGTTGATAATATTTACACACAGCACTGTAAACTGATGAATTGCATCTTAATTACTGCATCTGAACAGTTTGATTTATGTAAGAATTTTCCCTGAATTTAATGCTTTAAGGGAATCTTTTGCTTATGACTGATCAGTATATTTTTCAGTGAATTAAAGTTTTAGCTTTCTTAATCCTACTGTGTATATTTATGTATTCACCCTGTCTATATATTTTACTAGAGAACTATCATCTCCATGTAGGAACCTCTTGCCTTGGCACAGTTTTGTGGTACAACTGTCAAAGATTTCTGACATGCACTGTTGTAGCAAAATGGCACATATTTTACATTAAAATAATACTTGCTCTTGTCCTGGAGAGGATACTAGCTGACAAGCTTTTGTTTTGGCTTTAAGATAAAAAATCTGATCCACATAATTATTTGCTAACTCTCAGGTGCATAGTTAATGTCTTTGTTCTATAATTCTGAGTGTAAATAGAGAGGTGAAGGTGTAAAACTGAAAGATCAATTTGTGTTGTACATCAGTTGTGCAATAAACAATTGCTTTTAAATTATTGTTTTCCTTCTATAATGCTTTTGGAAATGTGAAATAACTGTACTACTGGTTCCAGTGGCATCTGTAAAAACAGGTAGGCCAACAGTGGAACAGTTTGCTGGGAGAGTTTGAACACTTTGCATCCTTGTGGGTTTTTGCAAGACCTGAGTGACCTTGTCTGAGGTGAGAGGTGACCCTGCTTGAAGCAGAAAGTACGACTACCCTTTCCAGCCTAAATTATTCTGCAAAGTCAGATTCCACTCCCTCTTACTGAGGAACAGTTTCCCTCTTGGAAAGAGATGTGCAGTGGAGTAATCATTTAGCAGAGTGTGCTGAACACACTAGTGTTGCTTTGCTGGTTTTGGCTTCTGCTCTTCTGTAATGTTTCAGCCTGCAAGATGCAGTGATGCTGCAAAGCAGCAATCATGCAGCTAGTCTGCAATGGATTCGCAGAAGTTTTCTTTCATTCTAACAGGATTTTCGTGTCATTATCAAAAAAGAAGGAAAAAAGAAGGATATATCTGAGGTGGTCACATCTGGGTTATAGCAGCAGATGGTAATTTCAGTAGGGCTACGTTAAAGGAAGTTTGTTTTGTGTCTTCAAGGTCAAAGACTGAGAAGGTGAGCTAGAGTATTCAATGGGCTTCTGTCGTGGGCTGTCCTGTAGACCAGCCCATTTCCCACCGGATTCATCCACATTTCACTCTCCTGTTTGCTCCTTCATCCTGATCCCCCACTTTTTTTATACAGTGTGTTACTTCTGGGTTTGCTTCTGGAGTGAGTGAGTTGAAAGACATAATTCATTCCATGGGCTGTTCCTCATATTGACAGCAGTGTGCCAAATTTGTCTACCTCACCTTGATCTCCATCTCGGCAGCTTTTGCACTATCCCACATCCTAGCTTCCCTCATGCCAGAACATGAGGCACCTGCTCCTAGGTTACTGCTATAAACCAATGTTCTGTTGGGTTGCAACACAGTCCTTAACATCATTTTAGAAACTGTAAATCTGAAAATTTAGAACGGTACCCTCACATAATAATGATCTTGTCTTAAGGTCACCATGGGGGCTGAGAAAAGACCCTGGGTGAAATGTTAAGATTAGGCAGAACAGAAGTGGCCTGGGCAGTGTGACCAGGAGCCTCCCATGCGGCTCAGTGCCTTGCTCAGGAGCTAACCCCAATAGCTGGTGGATGAAGTGGTGTAGATGTTGGACTCAGCTGACTACAGAGGGAGCCTAAGAAAGTTGTGGTGTTTTCAGGTTAAAGTTAACCTTCATATCTAATTGCCTTACTTTCCTGTTGTATGGATTGTGTATCTATTTGACAGTCCAGAGTCCTTATCCAATTTCATTGACTGATTCATGGGATAAAACATGCTGGAAAATGCTTGATTATACTTCTTGAAAGGGAAAAAGCCCATTGAGATGCCTATTGCTTATGTATGGTGAATGATGTTGGTATGGCCAAGGGCGCTATGTTCCGTTTCACAATGAAAGAGCTGTGGGTGTTGGCAGCAAGAAATAAAACTCTTGAATCTCTCTGCCAGTGGCATCTGAATTCAGTCTGGACCTGCAAGAAGTAAAAATTGCTTGGTGGGCTGGGTTCAGTTGTTAGCATTTCTGTTTTGTTGAGAATCCTCTGGGGAAAGTAGTTGCAGTGCCACTGTGGTGACCCCAGCACTGACTGCAACTGGGATAAGCAGGCAGGACAAGGTACCCAAGTTGATAAGCTGTGCTGGGAGAGAGCTTGATTGTTGCTGGTGACATGAAGTAGCTACTTTATTGACCTTCTTATACTGTAACTGCATTGAGTTTTTTACAGATAACAGAAATGTATTTTCATTAATATAGTAGAAGGGGGTTTCACATCACAGTCCTTAAGTGTAAAATGTTACAGTAACAGTACCTGGTTCTGAAATTTGTCTTTTGGCTTTATTCTTGTGTTCTCTTTCCTTCGAACTGATCCACAGTCCGGATTCTGTTTCAAATGGTAAAGTAGCAGTTATAAAATGTTAACACTCTGCATTTTTTACAGATTTGTAGTTGCTTTTTTAAATTGTTGCTGTATTTATTGCTTTCCTCAAAAATGTTTTTCCTGTGCTACTAGCCTGTTTATTTGGATCCGGTCAGTCAGAAATAGTTTGTCCTTTTTGTGTCTTTCAGGCTTTATTAAAAAAGGACTGGATGCACATGCCGAATTTCATCAGTGAAAGATGGAGTAAGGTAATATAATTTTAGTGATTGCTACTATAATGTGTGATGATCTGTGGATACTGAATGCAAGGGTTCAAAGATTAAATAATTTGGAGGCAGGCAAAGCAAAAGGAACTTCAGCTACAGAAATAATGAAGTGCTGATAAGATCCTACATTATCAGTATCAGTGGTATGCTTACCCTATGCTTTGTACTGGCCAAAGGGATTTTATTATCATTGGGTGCCTTGTCCACAGCAGTTCAGGTACATCATTAGCTAGTGACGGAGTGATTTGTTCATGTTTGAACAAGTGATGTGTATCTGGAAAAGTGTGAGATTTAAAGCACAGCCTAAGCTGAAAGGTTGATATTTGTCACCTGTTTCCACCATAAGAAAAAGCTGGTGGTTCTTTAATTTTCCTCCCTTGAACACCCTGGGCCGACAGAGATAAAGAAAGGCAGATCTGTCTTTGTTGTCATTGAATATTGCTGTAGCATAAAGCAATATCCTTGACGACAGGAACTGAATCCTGTTGGGCACTTCACAAACATTTGTCAAGTATTTAGTTCTCCACAGTGAAGGAGGGGGCAGAGGCTGATGTCACATTACTAGGCCCTGAGAGGTGAACCTGTGTCCTGGTGGGGTTCCCATTAGCAGAAGACTGTTGTGAGAAGACTCTTCCCCACTCATTTCCAAGGACAGTTCAATAATAGGACTCCTCTTCCTTCCTGTGGGCTGGAGCAGCTGTTCATGGGCCATATGCTGGGGTGACCAGCTGCAACTGGCTTCTGGGATTTCAGAGCGTAAGAGAAGTTGTGGCACACACGCTCCTGATGTGTGGGATATGGCCTTAACCGCAAGGCAGTATGAAGCAGGTGCCAGTCAAATTGAGTCTTATGGTAGAGCCAGGTTTTGCTGGTCTGGGAATAGGAGGCAGTGAGAGATAAAATGTGATACTCATGGTCAAATATGACACGGTCATGTGGGTATTCATGCAGAAATTGAGGGGGAACCCTCAGTGTCCTTATCTCTGATGTAGTGCCCTCAGTGCCTTTTTGCAGAGTTCAGGAAAGAGTAAATGTTGGAGTAAAGTCACTGGTGAAGAGTAGTGACTTCTCAGAGATGTTTTTCCCCAACTGCCACTAAGGGGGAACAAGCTCATTTGTACGATCAAGCAGACAGAGTCAGCAAATGTACCCTCTCATGCAGCATTGCATTTCTCGTATTAGATGTGTGTCTTAATGCAGACTGAGGATCAGTTACTGAAAAGTCTAGAGACGCGTGCTGCCATCATTGTGCCTACAGCTGACATTAAACCAAGTGGTTGATACAATGGACTGGGTTATTTAACTGGGGTGGAATGGAATACAGTGTACAACAGGATGCTCCAGGGCCTTATGTGTAATTTTTTCCTTTCACCATCTTGAACCATTCAGTGAAGAATAGCTTGGGAATCAGGCATGCCCTTATTATTTCTCAGCCACAAGAAGGCAGGGCTGAAGTCGCCAGCAGCAAATTAGCGTTGCCAGATCCTGTAGCGAGCTTTACTGTGACTTAAAAGGAATTGCAGCAATTCCAGTCATTCATGCCATCTTTCTATCTTCTATTAATCATTGTCTGCATTGGAAAGGATATGCCTGGGGCAATCCTGCATCTCCAGCCAGTTCAGTGCTGCTTCTTGCTGAAGAAATTAAAAAAGAATTGTCATTCTTCCCCAAGACAGCTACATCTGTACTGAATAACCTGTATGTGAAAGATGTATACGCAGGCCCCGCAGGCCTGTATGTACAGACCTGTACTGAACAAACAGCAGAAAAGGCTCCTAGTTNTTGGAGCTCCCCTACACTGGCAGCATATCATCCTAACTAAGTGTTTCTCAGATATGGCTCTGGCTGTGCAATCAACTACATATAGGTAGATCCCACTACTCGTTTGAAGCTTTGAGTTAGATTAGGTCTGGAGAGAAAATAGGAAAGAAAGAAAAGAGAATGCCACCCACTTTTGTTTGGCTACTTGCTTGGTACTTTGGTGCATATTTTCTTTCAACTGACTTTGATTTACTGGCTTCTTTACTGAGAGTCAAACTCAGTGTTGCATATATAAAGTTCCACATAACTTGTTTTGATCGAGGCTCCTTAATTCCTTAATGTGTATGTATTAAATAGAGTTTATCTCCAGTGGCACCCTTTTTAAGTAGCAGTCCCTGCTTTCTCTTCGGTCAGTTTTCTGGGTGACTTCTCCAGAAAACGTGCCTTGCTAAAAGAACATACTGATGAATGGATAAACTGCATGAGTGACTGACTAAGGAGAGGTAATCGCTGTTAGCACAGTAAACTGCTTTATGAATGTTGTTGTTAGTTTTTACTGCAAGTTTGCTATCTGCTTTTACAGTTTGCTTTTTAACAAAAAATAGCATTTACTAGTTTGTTCCTTGCCTTCTTGCTTTTCCCTTCCTGCTGGTTAGTAAAGTGTGTTAAAATGCAGAGCAGGCTGTGTGTAAATGGACGGCTGTGTTAAATGTGCGGTTTCTTAGACCATCATGTTCATCATCCTGTCAGTGCTAGATGGATTGCATGCACCATGTGGGTTGGTCTGTGCAATTGCAGTAACTAAACGTGTAGTTATTGCATAATAACTTGGCCTTTCAATAATATTCTGCGTTCCACTTGGTGTTCTGACTCTGCTGATTCTAGTCTGCAGAGTTAACCATGACTTTAGCAGTGAAGACAGAGATGAAGGACTGAGTTTGAATAATATCTTAAATGAAGGCACAATCAGATTGAGTAGGGCCTGAAGGCAGGGAGAGGGACAGAAAGAAGGGTAAGAGGACATGATAATACATACATAAAGAGAACAGCTGTAGAGGACACAGAGTCAGGGGGAAGACAGCAGCAGAATTTCAGATGTTTCAACTGTCTGGGGATTTCAATCATCTGTGGGTTTTTACTTTGTTTCCTTTTTTACAAGTATTTAACCTGCATTATGTTCTGTGCAAGCACAAACGCAGATTAAGGGGATTTCTGGAATTAAATGCTACTCTTACATCAAGGCATTTAAAGTGTTTGGATCATTATCCTATCCAAGCTAACATTGAATTCAGTAACATATTCTCTTTACTGCTGTGTTTGCATTTTAATTATGACTCTGTTACACTATTTAAATTACAAAATGTCCAGTACCTAATTGTTAATAATCTCCGTGTTATCCTTGGGTGATACATAGATCAACTACCACAGAATCATTATGAGGATTTCAGGAATAATTGTTTCACTAAAACATACTGAGAGGATTAACACTCAATCTGAACCATCTAAACCAACCTTCAGAATCAGCTGCCTACCATCCTACTTGCATTCTTGGAAACTTTACATGTTGATAATTTTCTGCTTCCAGTGGTATTTTTCATGCAGCTAGGCATGTGAGATAGGAAGTGACCATGCGGGCCCTCAAGTCCAGGCGTCCATACATCAAAAGGTCTGGACTGTGTAGTACAAACACTTGCCAACTCTCTGTATGGTCTCCAGGGCTAGGTGGAATACAAATAGGTTGAAGCACTGTAATAAAAGACAAAAAATGGCAGTGATAGTATGCCTCAGACTGGGGCATTGCTAGCCTGTACTGAATAAACAGCAGAAAAGGCTCCTAGTTATTTTTAGCCTTAGTGGATGATTTTTCTTAAGTTTTGGGAGGGCAGGGCAGATGGGCTTTAAATACCTGAAGGCAAATTTTCAAATACATGTCTTTAATCTGAACCCAGACATCTGAGTGGAAGTCCTTTGTATACAGACACTGAGCACCTGAAGCCCTTGGTGAAGTCGGGAGCAGTTGTCAGTGATCCAAGGTCTCCCAGGAAGTCAAGCCAGTCTTAAAGTCTGCATCAGGAGAATTCTTAACTTTTCTGCTCGTTTCAGTAGGACTGAATCTTATAGTTAGGCCTGTTCTCATGTGCTGCCCCCGAGCAGAACCAGAGTTTATTGAAGTGCACCATAAATGTGCAGAAGGTTTTAACCATGATATTCAGAAGGGATCTTAACTGGCTGCCTGTTTTGAACATTGTGTCACATGTACAGACAGCTACAAACGTATTTTAGGATGCACAACTCACACTTCTGCTATTTGAAGAATGAATCAATACGAAGATGTCTTAAAATTCAGTCCCAATTTGTCTGAAGGAGGTAACAAACACAAATATCACCTTTTAGTAGGATGATGCCTTTCAGCTTTCAGCTCAGGGCATCGACTTGCCAATTTGGGTCAAAAAAAGAGTTTGAAATAGCAGAGTAAGGGAACGTTTTGTATGCTTTTAAGGTACTTTTTGCAATTTTTTTTTGCATGTGTATAGCAAGCTGATAGAGATACAAAAGTGCTAAAACAACAAGAAAAGAAAAGGACATTCTTACATCTTATTGAACAGGTTTTTTGAACTGCATAGCGTATTTATCCTTTTTAAAAGCCTTTACATTTTATCAAGAAAATAGCACCTTAGCACAAACACTTTTCCAGATGTAGCATGCTTGAGTGACCCAATGAATCAGAAAGTCTGCATGAACATATTCAACTGTAAATATAAAGATTGTACTGAATGATGGGAATCTAAGAAACTGTGCGGCTCTTAAGGAAACGTGTTTAACAGAGGCATTTCAGATTCACACTGGGATTTCCCATATCAAGTTAAACAAGGGCCCTAGCCATATCTTGCTGTATATTGTGATTATGGGGTCTCAGGAGCTTTCAGGAAGTCTTGAGTATTTTACTTATCATTTCACATAGTTTTTTGTAATCTTAGAAGAAGCCTCTGATTTTATTGCATCTCTCTTATTCTGGAAGCAGTCAGACTTTCTGGCTGTCGGAGTAACTTTTAAAGTTGCTATATTGGGAATTGCCAAACTGGGTGTTTCTTAAATATTCCTTTTCTTTATGTAAATAAAATATAGACCCATTTCTAAGATTTTTTTTTAGAGGGTTTTTATCAGTGATAATATTGGCTGTTATATATGTAAGGAAATAAAAAATGCCATCTAGGCAACTTCAGGCTCATGAATTTGACTTCAGTAACCTTAGAAATTTTTTTGAAGGAATGAATAATTAAAGACATGGGACTTGAGTGGAAGGAGGAGGATGAAACACGATCTATTTTGCTAAGATAGGTCATGTCAGACTGACCTAGTATCTTTTTTTAATAAGAAAGTAGTTTTTCTAGACAAAGAAAAAAATGTGCTAGATCTGGTCTCTCTGGATTCTGCTGAACCATTTAACGTGGTGCTGTATCAAAATTAGCATTCAAGGTGGAGGAAGATTAGGTTAGTGTAAGAACTGTGTAAACTCACACAAAGAACTGGCACAAATAGAGAGAACAGGAGGTGTATGTGTGAGATTAATTATTCTTTGGGAGTTGATTTGTTTAGTTGCCTTGAGGCTTTTTTGTTGTTGTTGAGTTGATTTTTGTTGTCATGCTGTATTGAGAGCAGGCTGTTGAAACTTGCTGATGGGAGGAGAACGTTAATTTCCAGTACATGGTTTTTGATGGAATTACTATACAATTAATTGTGCAATTGGGTAATACTAAAAGGATGGAGTTCAACACAGCAAAGTGTCAGGCCACACACCGGCAGGAATTCACTTACTGAATTTAACCTTGATGTCAAAATTAGCAGTCTTAAGTTGTTATATAATCGGTGGAAAGAGTCAGGTTTTTAATTAGGCACCCAACTCCTGCCTTTTTCTCTTGCCTGTTAATAGAGCTTAGGCACCTGACAGGCATCTGTGCTGAGTGCCTGAAGTTGGATGGTGCTACAGCCTCAGTTTAGGAAGTAGTGCAACAACTTTTCCTACAAACAGAGAGTTCAACAGTGGGACACTTTGAAGGAGAAAGGCCTGTGTGAGGGTAAGTGTGTTTGAGTTTGTCTCTAGTCTGTCAATTTGTTACCATCATGAAAGTGATAGATGGGATCAAGGGAAGTGTCAGGAGAGGCTATTTTCAATTGAAGGAGGACACCTTATCTGGGTGCATCCAGGCTGGGACCTGATCTGGAATAAGTTTGCAACACTTCTTGCAATATCCAAGAAACTTCAGCTCGGTATGTATCAAGATGCAGAGAAAAGCTGCAGGGATGATCAAATGTTACAAGAGGAGACTGAAACAGCTGTGTTGGGTGTGTCACAAAGACTAGCAAAATGGGAAATGTAATTGTTGCAGGTATGCTACTGGAGGCATGGTGAGCTTTTAATTATTACTGGTATCAGGTAGGTGACAGCTAACAAGCAGGATGTCTCTCGTCCATCAGAGGACTAATGAAAGTCTAGGTGTAACGGTGTGGTATTGTAGGAAGGTTATTATACAGAAACAGCACATGTATGATTTAGAGGTGATACCAACAGAGTATATGGCACTTCTTAGTGATTGGAGTTTGTATGTGTGCCTGGCATATAGATAAAATATTTAACCAACACAGGTATGCATAGTGATAATGCTATAACATGTGATTAGTAGTCAGTAGGAGAAAGTTTGATCTATGTTTAAGGAAGAGCTTAAAGATTTATGAAGAGCCCTGATTGCTTGGATTCTTTGGACTTAGGCTGTTTGGCAGCTTGTGCTTTTTGATCACTCCTGTGCAGTATGAGACTTGCTGTCTGCTGCATTGCCCTGCAGTTGCCCTGCACTGCACAGGGAAAGCTGTATGATAAATGAGGCATCAAGTGAATTGGTAGGGCTGGACATAAGCATAGTAAGTTTAGTCTATGAGAATGACAGAAGCAGGCAGCAAACTCATAGCCAGTGAGAGAAAAGCTTGCTCTGAAGTGAAAACTGTGAAAGATCCATGATGTGTCTATAGTGACAAATGACGGGTGCAGAACTTACAGTCAGTGACAGCCCTTGCCCCAGATATCTCCTTAATTTGACAAATGCTTAAACTTTTAACTGGGTGTTGCTGAACTGCCCTTTGCCTAGATGCTAGTTTATCCAAATGCCAGGTTTGAAAAGGAGCTGCATTCTTTCAGCAAGGGTGAGTAATGTGCTTTCTGCTCTGTTGCAAACCCTGAGTTGCTCTAAGTGGCTTTTTCAGCTATTAAGACATGGATCAGGTCATTCTTTAGCAGAATTATCTGTAAAATAACAGGAGGAAAATGCCTCAACAAGAAACCTTCTTAATGTACTTCTGGCAATGCTATTCTCTACTCTAAGTTCTCTACTTATTTGTTTATTAATAAGTGCTTAGCTTGTGTTTCTGAGGTTTTTAAGTGCCTCGCAGAGTATCAGGAGAGAATAGTATGACTTCTCTTTCTTTCTTTTTATTTTTTTTTTTCCCCAGATTCCTAATCAATCATCACATAGTGGTACTAAGTAGTTATTGTTCTGTGGCACAAACAGTTGTGTCATGATCTCACAGTCCTTACTTGCCAGAGTAAAGAAAAACCACTGTTTATAGACTAAATTGTCCATAGTTTGGAAGGAAGGGGGGGAGGGTTCTGTTGGAAACAGTGCTTTGAATGACAGCCTGAGAGGATGGATGGCAAGGAGGGAGGACTGAGAAGAGTGAAAATGTATGAGTGCTTTTTCAGGTCTATTGTTTATTAGAGTCATGGTCAGCTCTCTTAAATGTAGAATTTGTCCTAGTTTAGGTTTGGCCTTTTTTCTATATTCTGGGTTTTATTTAGTACAAAATCATGTTTTTTCTGGCTAGTAAACCGGGCTTTTAGTTTGACAGTCTGTCTAAGCCTCTTCCTGAGAGACAACACTTGGAGCATCTCAGGCCTGCATCATTGTGATTTATAAGGATGACCAGAAAAACTGGAAGAAAGTAATTTGAAGAGGTTTCTGGAGGAGAAAAGGTGATCAGGGAGGGACTTCTGCCTCTAAGTTTCAGGAAAAAAGCATCTTGCACTCCTATAAAGAAAGAAAAGAGGTGTGTAGAGGAGTGGTGGTGGATGAAATAAACACAAAGGACTTCCCTGCTGTGGCCAAGAACTGTTGTAGATCATCATTAAACATGAGATGCTGGAGTGCGAATTTAATCCTGTTTTATAGTCTCTTAAGATAGCCCTTTAAAAGTCAGAAAGAATTACCTTATGAAGGTCCCTATCCCTCTGTACCCAGTTCTAACTAGTTGCCTATTTTGCTTAACTTCAGCACTGTTCAGTGAAGTGAATCCCATCCAAAGGGTATACACCTTGCCTAACCTTTTCATAGCATGGTGTTTAGTCATGGTAAAGACCGTCATTGTGATTTGGTCACCTAAATTCCTAAACAGTAATAAAAATTGAAATCTTTTAGTACAGTTAAATAGGGTCTATGTAAAGTGTATCTCTGCTGAACTGTATGCAGTACAAGAGAGAAAATTGTTTCAATTTGCTTGAATTTTTCTCTCATGATACTTTTAATAGTATATTTTCTGTTTGGATATATTATATGCTATAAAAAATAAAAATAAAATGTACCAAGGTATTTTGGGGAGTTGCAGGCAAGCATAACAGAGAATATTAATTTATTCTTCAAAAGTATTTATGTTAATTTTGCTTTGAAACAAAGATACTCATTTGGGAATATTTATGTTCAAGATTTTTCTGTAATTTCCATATTAAAAAAAAAATTCTTAGTGGAGCTCCTGCTAGACTTTAACCCTAGAAATGCCTAAAACATAAAGATGAGGTAATGTAAAAGATGTATTGTGGCTCAGGCCCTTGTGAGAGCTTACTCTCCTTGAAAGCATTTAAAAAATATGCTGTCTGAGATTTTACTTTATTGTTGACGTTTTGCCCATGTTAACATGAGCAAACAAAAAGAATAAAAAGGTGTTGCTCAGCTGTTAACATTGAGCTATTTTTAGTGGGACATTGGCGCGTTGATCTGGTGTTTCAGAAAGGAGGCATTTTCACTGTGATTGTGCATGTTCATGTTGGTGACTTTCCTTTAGGCAGATCTGCTATGATTTGGGATAAGGTGATTTTTGGACCTGTTCCAGGCAGCTGCCAAATACTCTCAAACATTCAAAGTGGAGGTGGAGAGAAAAATGGTTGTGTGGAGAAAACTCTAGCTGTCTAAATCTACATATATGGTAGAGTGTCCTGGAAACATCTTGGATAGTGGGGTTTCCGCTTCATTCCTGGAGATTTCCACCTGGGGTGTTTCTATTGTTATTCAGCAGGCAATCTCTTCATTGCTAATTCCACCCCATAAGGGAGCCGGGCTCCATTGTAATAAATATGCCTGTTAATGCAGACAGATACCATAGTCTTCTGTGAAGACTGTTAGCACTTGAACAAGGCCTGACTTAAGAAGCTAAACTTGTTTGAGCCAAGGCACCGATTGTGGTTTTTACGGGTGGTGGGAGGGAAAGCAGCCACCATGACCTACTTTTTGTTGATTTTCCTTTGTTAAAGGTCATCATTGAGCTTTAAGGTGTGTGGTAAAGATCTTCTCTTCAGTCTAGAGAGAGAGGAAACCTTTTCCATAGCTAAACTACCACAGAAACTAAAGGAAAACACTCCTGAAATATTTTCAACACCTTTATTCCTTAACTAACTGGGATTCCCTGTATTCTGTTTATTTTAGTGCATAAGCCCAAGCTAATACAGGAACTCTATGACTGCATTATGAAGAAAATGAATAACCTTTATGAAAAGAAAAAAAAATACCACCTTCCTTACAGAAATACAGTAACAGTGTTAGGAATGAAGACTGGTAAAATCCAAGATGAGGAGTGTCAAATTAGTGACTGGAACATCATGGTACTAATCTGTTGGTAATGGGAATAAAGAAAAGGTGATAACCAATCAGACTCCATTCTGTTTGGCTCAATATCACATTCAGCAAAACCGAATTTTTTATGTCATCTTCCTTCTATCCACTGTTACTGTGAGAGGATTTTCTTGCTTTCAAGTTACATATATATATATATGTATATATAAATAGTTTGGTTCTCTGGAATTTTTTTTGATGTTTTTTGAACATTTATCAGAAGAGCTAAGAAAATTTTCAAGTGGCAGTCTATGAAGGTTTAAGCTTGGCATACAATTACAGTTATTTACCAATATAAGTGATTCTCATGTTTTCATTGTTAGTGAAAGAAAAAAATGTTATCGCTGCTTTTGTTTGTTGTTGTCTTATTGTTCATAGGAATGGAACTAAGTAAAAAGAGAAATTAGAGTTTTGGGGGATTTTTACTCTCTTGAAAAATAAGTTAAGAGATAATACAAAGTATTCTAGGTTAACTGTTGCACTCTGGAACAGATGAGTTCTTTGTGAGTTCAAGGATGAGTTCTTTAATGTATACTTGAATAGCTGTTGAAGAGAACTTCTGAAAGAATGTTTTTTGTAAACATTTCAGACAGTAATAGCTTGGAAGGTAGCATTTAATTTCTGAATTGCAAACTTTAATATGTTCTAGTTTGTTTCCCTGATATTTCTCTATGAATCAGCTTTGAAAACCATGTACTACAACAGGAAGAAAAGTCTTCTCTATTTTGGATGCATAAGTATGACAAATTAGCTTTGTTTTGTATCGTGCCTGGTGGTAAATTTTATCTTCAGACAAATAATTGCTTATATGTGTTGACCCATATGCTTTGATGGATTAAGTAATAGTTATAAAGTCAAATACACCAGCCACACAGTCTTTTATTTCTCTGAGAATGAAAGTGGGGGGTGATTTCAGATGGTTTGTGATTTGGAAGGTGGAAAAAATGGAAAGAAAAAGTTCTTGTGGACTGGTTTTTCAAGAAAGCACAGCTGGGAGCAAAAGTGACTTGGGGATCAGTGGCTATGGACCCCCATGGACAAACCAGACAACCCATAGCATTAGGTATGCATTGTCTCAAGTGATTGTATTTTACCATATATGTTTGTTGATATTTATTCAGCTTTATAGAGCTTGTTGGTATACTTGAGATTGTCTGTAATTGAGAGCTTGGGTATCTTGCTATGCAGTGAAGGGAAGCAGCAGGCATAGACAAAAAAAAATTATCATGATTTTTCTTCAGATCTTGAAGTAAAAGCAGTTTGTAATTTCCTAGCACAGCTCCAGTCATCTGGAGCTGCTCGTCTTGGTCTTGTTTAAAAACTGTCCTTTTTCCCCTTCTCCAGGAGCACCAGTAAGTGTTTGGCATCCATTACAAAACATCTTTTATTAGACTAGGCAAAAGCAGTATGCTTAATAGGAGCCTCACAGAATAGGAAAGATCCTTTCTATGTCCAGCTGCATCCATCACTACAGAGATGGCACTGGCATATTTAATTTAATGTTTTGGATTTGAAATCATGGAGCACAAAAGGAGTAGGATATCTTCTTTCCTGAGGTCAGCTTCCATGTTAGTGATCAAAAAGAAAAATCTGAACATGAGAGCTGAAAAGATTGTGGTTGTAGAGGTGCCTGAAAAAAAGATGCAGCAAGTACCACATGGTCATGGCTTTCCCAGAATTAAGGAGAAATTCCTAGTGTCTTTCACTATTGACTCCTGCAGCATGATTTGTAATCTTGGCAGATTAAAGAGTCCTTTTACGATATGACAGATCACATTAGGGAAATCCATTTGGATAAGTGATTGCAAACTTCTTGTTTATGCAGGAGTGATCTGGGGGTGTCACTGGACAGGAAACCAGAATATGTTTTAACGCTAGTTATTGTTATTTATCCAAATAATTTTATTTGGATGCCACCATTGTCCACTCCCAGGCAATGTAATTTTATCTACAGCTGTAAATGGCAGTTTCATGATGTTTGCTTTTATGACAGTGTAACTGCAAGCAAAACTGTCCATTTGTGTAGTGGTCATCTTTTAGAAATGGAAATGTTACTAAATAGTTAACTTTTGCATCTTGTACCTGACTGTACAGTCAAACTTCTATACCTTCTCACTCCCTCAGGATCTCTGAAAACATTCATCCATTTGTAAGATTGGAGTTTACAGTACCAATCACTTAGCTAAACTTCATGTGGGGGGCTGAGGTTATATAAAAACTTGTGGTACGGCAGAAGTGTAGAGAACAGTGTTTTTGTGGCTTTCACACTCGTTAGTGTGAACCAATAAAAGGGCTGCATACCTGAGGTAGTCTAGCATTTGGACAATTTCATAGCCAAGATACAGATGCCGTTTGGTAGCTCACTGGATTTTGGTTGCATGTGGAGTTCTTAAAATCTGTGTGTGTATTACCACAGAGTCATGCCTCACATAGATACTTAGCCACAGAGCTGCTCAGAATGGAAGAGTTAACAAAGTGCTTGTTGAATGCATGCTAATACCACCGTTTCTGCATCATCTTTTAGTAGCCTGGATTTTCATAGGGATTTGAAGCTGTTACTGCTTCAGTATTAAAAAATCTCCAGGGCTTGGGTTGAGTGCCGGTCTCCTGCATGTCAACCAGTGGTCCTTGGCTTCATTCCCCGTGGTAATGCCAGGCTCTGATTTTTCTTTAACTCCCTTTTATTTGGGTTAGCAAATTACCTGTTTGAGGTTTTCAGAAAGAACTATTTGTCATGTAGGTTTTCAGTTAGTTTGTTTTTATTTTCTTTGTTGCGAAATAATACCTTTTTTTTTTCCTTAATTGCATAAACAAGTTATTATTAGGCTTTCCCTTTTCAGAACTGGAAAATGCCCAGAAGGACTTTAGCTCACACTTTCCGAATACAAATTTACTTCTAAATTGAGACCAAACATGGAAGAATTTAGAATGTTAGGTGAATAATTTGTGTAGTTATGAGCAGATGGAAATAATGTAAAATGAAAAAAAAATTTAGTTTTGACAATCATAACTGATTGGTTCTTATAATGTTTAAGTTGGTGGTTTTAAATTGTCCATGAACTATGCAAATAAGTCGGTGGGAAGTGACTGAGGAAAGCAAGCCTACGATCAGTAGCTTTAAATTAGCTTGTACCAAAGGGTTCTTCCAGTGGAAAATTTTCAGGGAGTTTTCAAATCATAAAAGGTTGAAAGCTACTGATATAAGAATTTAATAATGCCCTATTTAATTTTGTCATAGTTCAAGCTTGTTTCACTTCAAACAGTTAAAAAGTTTAGATTTATGACAGTTACTGTTTTAAAATTATTTGACAAAGACGTATTATGCTGATGACTCTGGATTCTCAGTGATATCACTGTGGGCAGATGATCATTTTGTGTTTTCAGTGGAAGCAAATAGAATGTGCTTGGAGCATAGATGTTAGCCCAGTGATCACAAACTGTCCTGAAAATGTTATGTCTAACTCATTCTTGCATCTGTAGTCTATAAAAACTCTCTAAATGAAGCTGTAGAGATGAGATCTAGATGACCTTAAAAAGCTGGAAACAGAAAAGTAAAATTAGTGCTCCCAACTGTGCAAAAATTTCTCTCCTAAAGCACTAGATGACAACAGCATCTGCTAGTACAAGTAAATAGTGAAGAATGGCACTAAACTCCACATCTTTGCTGTTACCCTTAAAATCTTTTCATGGGCAAAGATGAGACACACCTTATATCCAAAGGCAAGAAGTTGTTATTATAATTAAAGTGTTCACAGTCTAATCCAGGAATTTGTTCAGATCTCATGATTACAGGAAAAGAAAAACTACTTCTCTACAGGGGAAGGTCTCAATAAATAACAATATAGTTAAAATCATTGAACTTACAAAGTGTCTAGCTCTTTATACTGCTGTAATCCTCCTCTGCTCCTCTGGGTCCTACAGTGGATTCATTCTGGTACTGAGGATGTGGAGGTGTTTCAGCAGTTATCAGCATCTAGAGGACTTCAGATTCTGATGGGAGGAACATGATATTTATGTTGATAGTTTCTTCTTCACTCTAGGACCCACTTGGGATCATTTTTATGATTGCTATCAGGCTTTTAAACTTTGCTCTTTCTTCATTGGTCTGCAGCTCTACCTTACATACATGTTAGATACTATTTCTTTTTTCTGTTTGTTACCTCTAAAACTAATTTTGTCCAGCTTCAAGTCTGTGGTTCTTTAGATGACCGTGGGCGAGCTGTCTGCAAGTTAGCTGTCCACAGTGTCTCCAAGTGTCAACTTCGTACCCTATCTCTTTGGTCGTACTCCTCTCTATCCTGTGTCTTCACTTCTCAAGTCCTCTGCTATCATACCAAGCCTGTATTTTTCTACACTGCATCATTGTGTTGGAATTGTAAAACGATGATGGTACCATGCAAAGATAAACAAAAGTAAAAACAAATTAGCCACAGACGTCTGGGCAGTTGGAAAAATTGTTATTACAACTAAACCAAGTTTAATTGCAGGCTAAAACAAAGTTACAGGCAGGTCAAGATAAGTTCAGACATAGCAAGCCTGAAAAGCTTAAGTCATCTGGGTTTGCAAGCCCCCTACAAGGCTTATGGCCGCTCACTAGTGATGGGAGTAAGGTATTACAGGGCAACAGTGCTGCGAGGGCCAACAATGAACTCAGGTAATGTATTAGCTGTCCTGTTACCACCAGCTGTTAAATATGGAGAGCTGGGTGTGATACCCAGCTCAGAAAGTTCCTAGGGTACTTGTCCATTGAATCTGGGAGTGCAAACCTGGAGATGCCTCACAAAATACCAGTACTGCTCATTATACTGTTTGTCTCTTGGGTTGTGTGCTCTCAGAGAGGACTCCAGGCTTGATTAACCTTTTGCTCTGACCCAGTCTTTATATTCAGCTTTTTGTCCTGCCCTTTACTCAGAAGGTACTGCCTTTCTAGCAGAGAGAGCAGATACAGGAACATGTGTCTGTACCGAGCTGCAGTTCAGTGTTTTAAGTTTAACCTGTTGCTGAAAGGGGCCTTGATGAGATGGTGGCCTATATACTTGTATAGCTGAAGTGCAAGTACCTATTCTCATCTGGCCTGGGCCAGAAGAGCAGGACAGGTAGCTGTGGGCAGCAACATCATCTCTGCTGCCTTGCCTTGGAGATTTGACTACTGACGTAGGCAGCATGCTTATGAATTTCTGATAAGGTCTAGTGGGAGGCACCAAGAATTAGCAGGAGAAGCCGACGTCACTGTTGCTTGCCTTGAGTCAAATATATTAGTCATGAGAGTGAGTTAGTCATGAACTCTAGGAACAGAAAGTAATTTGGGATGCAGCCTCCATATTTTCAGGCTTTTCTGTATCCATGCAAAATTTACTTTTAAAAAAAGTGAGGTTCAGATAAACTTGGCCTGTAGCAACACACCAGTTTTGTAAAGCTTATTAGTGCTTGGAGAATTGACAAAACTCTGACATTTAAGTTCATATTTTTGAGCACTGAGTGCTGCAAGGAACTCAGCACTAATATATGCCCTTTGTCCTTGCATAGCATTTGTATCTTTTTGTGGTTGTTGCTATCATCCCTGCTGCAGTCATTTTTTTAAATAAACTTTTGAAGCCCACTAAAGTACATCAGTTCTAAAGTCTGATTAGTACTAGTTGCTGAAAACCAGTAGACTGTGGTAATAATTATTTGAAAATTGTTTTTAAAAGCCCTGGACTCCAGAAATCCATGGCCGTACTCTATAGGAGTATTAATTTTTGTCTGAATTTTGGAGTGAAATGTTTATTATGCTTGGTCTGTTAGTAGATGAGAGTGAAAGAAAATAATGTTTTTATAGCACGATAATGTATTGCACAGTGCGTACTGCAGCTACACAAGTACTTGCTTTCCTTCTCTGTCTGAACAGACTACTTTAATCTGTCATATTTTGGTGTGAGGTGACATGAACCTTCTAAGTAAGTACCTGCAACGTTTTTATTTGTCCATGGCTGTTTGTATGTTTGCTCATTTTACACATTAAACCAATCAGAGTAGTAGTAACCTTTAGCTACTCTTTCCAAACTTTACCTGAGTGCTTTCTGTCTTACAGCTAACATTATAATGTCCACTACAAGACACTTACTTTCTCTAATAGCTCCTTTGTTCATTCACATCTCAGTAAAGAATAGAGTATTTCAGGGTAGTAGTCAAAGCTGGGAAACCTTGGAGCAATTTTCACAAGTAGGAGACAATTGTTGAAATAGGATATTCTAATAGGAACCTGCTGATCTTACATCAGAGAATGATTTGTAATTAAACTCGATAGAAATATTTCAGTGATATTTGGTGTCATTTCCTCTTATGTGGTCACTTCAAAGACATGCAAGCAACTTATGATCTATTTGTTGTAGGTCACATACTTTTATTTATTCCAGTTTTGTTCTACTGATTTAGGCTTTCTAAATTCAGCAACCAAATATAACAAGTTTCAATATATTCCAAAAATATTTTTCCACTCTGCTTTAAAGTGACCCATGTCTGTTAATAAATGTAATCTTTCCCACGTGTTTGTGTTTCAGTAGCTCTGCTACAAGTTAAGAATCCATTTAGTAAATGATATTGGCAGATCCTATTAGCAACAGTTCAGTTTACACGTGATGTGGACTTCGCTTTTTGCAAATGTGGTGAAGTGTACCTTCTGTTCGAATCCAAGTAGCGCATAAGTGAGTATATTGGTCAGCAGGGTTAATTATGTTTCTGGTACAATTACAGCTTTCTATGAACTATTTAACTGGACCTTGCTTACATCTTCCTATTTCTTTTTTCTTACCCGAATTCTGGATGCACTGTCTACTGCTGATAATTCTCATCAGCAGAGTCACTAAAAATAAACTATCGTTATTGATGCTGAAGCGTAGAAACGTTGGTTTCTCTGAAGTTAATGCTTTAACCTGGTTTTTTTTGAAGAGCATCAGTAGTGTCCTTCCTTGTGGCTTGCAATGGGCAGACGGTGACATTCTGAGACCTCTGAAAAAGTACTTTTTGATGTTTTCTGGCTTTGTTGGGAAATGAAGTTGTGGCTTCCTTTTCTGAAAGTGAGGTGTCTGCATCATTTCCTTGCCTGTAGCAGAAAAGCTTGGAAAAATTAGTGAATATCAGACTCTTGTCACTTAATTTCTCACTTCTTCTCGTTGGCCTTGATCAGAGCACAGCTGCTGTGACCACATCGTGAAGGGCACGGGGCACAGGTAGGAACTGGGGTAGCACATGTGCTAACAGTCCCATTAGTCATCCCTGAGTCTCCTTTTGCTTTTTCCCAGCTTCTGAATAGTTTCTGAATGTATAAGCATTTTTGAGT
This sequence comes from Nycticryphes semicollaris, assembly GCA_013400055.1. NCBI lineage: Eukaryota > Metazoa > Chordata > Aves > Charadriiformes > Rostratulidae > Nycticryphes > Nycticryphes semicollaris. The sequence goes on from VXBJ01003850.1 coordinate 367,821, forward strand.
ATATAAAGGCTGCATCCTGCTCAAGGCACACCCAGAAACAGGCTTATTTCTTCTTTCAGTGTCTGTCTTGAGGCATAGCTAATGGCTGGCAGCTGATGAGCAATATCTTTTGCTCTGTTTAGTCTTGAATTCTACAACTTCTTGAGAAGCAGCTCAGCAATCCTTTTTTGGCTGTCATCTCAGCTCACATCTGACTTTATCCAGCTGGTGGAGAATCCTGTTTGAAGCTCCACAGTTCTTCTTACTACTTGGGAAAGAAAGCAAACCGAATGTTGTAGGGATTTGACCCAGATCCCAGGAATCTGGACAGGCTTTTCTGGATGAGGTTGAAGTCTTTGACAGGGCCAGCAAAGTGGGGTCTGTGTACTGTCTAAATAGATTGTCAAGAAAAACATTCAGAAACAGGCAAGACACTGAAGAAGCACACAACACACATTGCTCCCCGCCCTGTTATATCTTACAGGGTGATCTTACTGCTAACCCACAGTTTCCAGGGTAGGATTGGCATGACAAAGGACACCTTTCACTGGGACAGCTGTCCCACTGAGGTGTTGAAATGGGAGCAATGGTGGGAAGCTCCATTGCTGGACTGTTGTTGGCCTGTGTGGAGTTGAATGCTTATGCATCCAAACTGCCAGCATCCCATCACTTGTTTGCATGACTCCCAAAAGGAATCCAGGAAAGAGTCTTGTAGTCAGCATCTTGGCCCACAACAGGCCTCTCTTCCATTTTTCATTTAGAAAAATCAGGGTATCCAAGTAAATAAATTTATGTTCCAGGAAGAAGAATGAAAGCAGCCCAAAGGAATCTGATATCTGGAACCTAAAAAGAATTACTTCATTTGAAAAGACATCCTGTATCGTGGTCATTAGGCGTACTCTCGGCATGCACTATGTAAGAAAAAAAGTTATATGCATCAGAAATACACACACAAAACACAGTTTAGGAGTACAAAACAAATGGTGATGGAGAAATATGCATCAGCAGATTTGTATTAATAGCATAAGACTGCAGTTTTGCTATGCTGCCTAAATCCTGGTAATAGCCTTTATGGAATATTACTCCCATACTAAAGTTTATTTTAAATTTTCTAAATATTCGACATTGTTTCATTTCCTGAGTCAATTAGTTATGTCTTACTGAAAATACGTATGTTAGAGAAAGGATTCACACATTTCTGGTTTGTCCTCAGAAGCTGCTGTATCTTTAATTTTTTTTTTAATTTTTATTTTTTAATTTATAAATGTGTTAAACAGGGAGCATAGGAATCACAGCAAGTCAGAGCAATGCCATGTTAAAATGAAGAATGAGTGGGGGATTTTCCTGGTGTGCCTGTGATCTAACAGAACATCCCTTCCACGTGGGGAAAATGTAGTGTCTCAGGAAAGTGAACGAATCTTTACAATGTGACCCTAGAGCACAGTCCCATTGCACAGGTGAAGCTCAGTGGTTTCAGAGCAGAATGTGGGATCCCATCAAACACTCAAGAAGGCAGTGGTAACAGTAGTCTGTGATTCCTGAGTTGTTTTGACCAGAATACACTAGTTTTAATTAGTGCTTCATTAGTCCATGAAGTGGATGAGTATTATAGGCAGACAGATGAGATAGTTCCCGAGACTTTTTGTTGTATTCCAAGCTTGACCAAAACTTTCGATTACAGATCTAGTTTCAGTGCTTTTATCCCTCTGTGTCTCCTGTGGTTCCCCTCTCTGATTGCCTGTACGTTGGAGGATATTTTCCTACTGTCTGTAGGAAACAGCAAATGAAATCTTTAGCAAATATTAAAGTGTTCCTGGTTCATCTCCATTTCAGATCATAATCTGTTAGGGTTTTTGGGGTTTTTTTTCTGTCTTTGTTCTCCTACCCCACCCTTTCCTGCAGCAGGAGGAGCTCAGAGAGGGGGTTAAGCTCTGCTTTTTCCAGTTAGAACAATGCTGTTTCTGCATTGTGAGTGGCATGGTTATGATGAAAGACTGCTTTAGAAGAGGCAGGCTTCAGGAGGATGTCTAAAGGACCACTAAATTCAGAAATGTGTTTCTAGGCCAAACTTCCCAACAGAAAATATGTCCCCTGTTCATATGGGCTTCTCCGTGTCTATATAGGTAGTGTGAGAACCCTGGGTGATGAGGAGAAAAGTCATCCTGTGTAAGTGCAGGAAACTTCATGGTGTGCCCAGCACATTTCTTGTGAAGAGAGTTAAGATTGATTTAGGATAAAGACCATTTGCAATCTGTTTCAGTTTCTGTTAGTAAAACAGTGTGGGAGGCTGAGAGGGTTGGACTGCTCTGTAGCAAGACTTACCATTTTCCATACCGTTGTGCTGTACTTAACTTGCTAAAAACTGTTCTGCAAAGTGAAACAGAGCTGCACTTTTTCTTTTTCAGTTAGCAAATATGTGTTACAAATGCTCACTTCCACATGTGGGTGTGCATATTTTCATGCTTATAGAAGGAGTAGGGAAGAAATAGAAGTGTTGTGATGACAAAGTGAAATTAAAAAAAGTATCTCATTAAGTTAGGCAGAATGCTAATTGTATTTCAGTTGTGATTATAGACAAATAGTTTTAATTTGCACAAAGAACTAACTGGCCTAAATTGCAGTTTTCTATTAAAAGTACTCAAATATGTTAAAGAGATAAAATTAGGTTTTTAGATTAATTGAGTTTGCTGAAGTTCATAGTGGGGAAGGGTCAAGAAGTTTGTGACTTACAGATTTGTCTATGACTAAGTGGGACTAAGTGGGAGAGGTTGAAGAGAATAGCGAAGAAAGCTACTTTCTGCTGCTGAAATGGCCTTTTATCTAAATATCACTGAAAGGGTGCATTTGGGGATTTCCACACTGCAAAAATACCTTAATTATCTCTTGTGGTAGTTTATTTCGCTTCATTGTGGAAGAGGTTGCACTGCTCTTGATGAGATCACCCGCTTCCTCAGAATTCTGAGGAGGGCTTCAGAGAATCTCAGGAAGACTCTTCAGGGAAAACTTACTTTTTTTGTCCTTTGTAATCAAGATTCTGGTCAGTGGGAGAGGGGAACATTGAACCAGCTTCTGAGGGAAACCTAGACTTAAGGGGCAGACTGAGAGGAAGATATACATCTTTGTGGATCTGATGGACTAGCACCTGCCAAGCATGTTCTTGGTGGGGAGGTCATTTCAGTTGGAGGCAAAGGTCCATAATGGATGCTGGCACTACTTGCTTTCTTTTGCCTTACCAAGGGCCATGGTAAGTGAGATGTCCTTCATCATGGGATAACTAAAGGGGAATGAAAGTCTTTTGTCAACCAGTGGATTTGCAGTAGTCTTAATCTGTGTTGCCACCCCTACGAGTTTGTCCAGAAGAAAGAAACTGACTGAAGGTGTCAAGCCGACAGTTCTGAGATTTGCAATTGTTGTGATCTGTGTGAGACTCAGGACATTTATTAGATGAAAAAGAAAAGTGAAGTACTTGTGAGACTGTAAAAAAAAAAAATGCTCTTACCCAGTGTCTGTCTTAACAGGTTTTTGCTGGGAGGTGCTGCACTTGGGTGGCTTCTGCAGCCACAAGTGATAGGGTTGACCTGAACTAGCACAAGTGTGGGAGGGATCCAGTTTGTCCAGCTGCAACATCAGGTCTAAGCTAGTCATGTAAATTCTTTCTATAATTAGAGAGAGAGAGAGAAAAGGTGTCTTCATGGGGTGATTCATTCCACCTACCTTGGAAAATGGTGACTCATTCTCTGGACCTGCCTGTGTCTCACCATTGACTATATAGAATCACAGAATCTCAGGGATTGGAAGGGACCTTGAAAGATCATCTAGTCCCATCCCCCAGCCGGAACAGGAACACCTACATCAGGTCACTCAGGAACACGTCCAGGTGGGTTTTGAATGTCTCCAGAGAAGGTGACTCCACAACCTCTCTGGGCAGCCCGTTCCAGTGTTCTGTCACCCTCACTGTGAAGAAGTATTTTCTCATATTTAAGTGGAACCTTCTATGTTCCAGCTTGCACCCATTGCCCCTTGTCTTATCATTGGCTGTCACTGAGAAGATCCTGGGTCTTCTCAGTGAGTTGATAGAGAGTCTGAGCAGTGAGTTGAGATCAGATACCTGCCTCCTTGAGAGTTCAGATGAGAGAAAACCATTTCCATAAGCATTAAGAACTCATACCTGTGTTTTTAAGCAGTCTTAGATAATTGGTAGGGCTGGCAATTAAATCAAAAAGCTCAGACTAGACTTTCCCATCTCTTTTGCTGTAGTATGGCAGGCATAGGAGGTCTTAAAAGGCAACTGTACTTGAATGATATGGTACCACTAGGAAATACAAACCTTCAGTTAACATGTAGATTTAAAAATAAGTCACTTCTCCTGTATGCTTATTGCTAGCTGTTCATAGAAGACTACCTTACATAGTAATTGAACCCAGTGGAGAAAGAGCCCTGCATCCTGATCCTTCGAAATTCTGTGTTTTGACACAGGATTTTTTTTTCTCCTGACAGCAGCAGTTATAACTCTTCCAAACAGCAAAGTTGTAAAAGTATACTATGGAAAAACAAGCATAGTAACAAATGCTGTTTCATGCTATAAACATATCATATACATTCCTTTTTCTAATAGCCCCAGGCATTTCAGTAAACACGTTGGCATGTTCCTTACAGCTATTCTACCCATGCAGTAAATGGTGACCTGAAGTCAGTCCTTTTCAGCATGAGCTTATTTCTTTGCACTCCTGCTCTGACTGGCTATTGCTAGGACTAGTGCAGGGTGAAGTCCAGCAGAGGATGATATTCTTCTTCTAGTTTCAGAAAACATTAATGTGAGAGCTAGTAATCAGAAGTTAAATTTACAGTTAATCTGGGAATGACGCCTGCCTGTTGGCTGTGATTTGTGCTGTGTAAAAAGATTATTTATGCTGATTATTTTGTTAATTTTTTAGATGTGGACTTAACTGATATTACGATATGCAAAATCCCTCCACACATGAGGAAAAGAGCCCTCTGTAAGTATGATCATTGTCAGTAAATTAAAAATGTATCACTACTTGAGAAATTCATATTGCAATTTAAATGAATAGTTGAGAAATTAGAGAGACACTTGCCAAATTATTCCACTGAGTAATATTTAAATAGAAATATTTGCAAAACAAAGAAAATACTTGTCCCTATTTTAACTTCTTAAGGATTGACCCTTTTAAGGATGTCAGCAACTACAGAGATTTAATCTGAAAAACAGCTGGAATTTTACCCTAACTGCTCTCTGATCTGTACCTATGTGTACATGTTAGTTATTTCTAATAAGATATTTGTAGGATTTAGGGGAAGGGGCTATGCCATCCTGTCTAAGTCTCTGCAAGCGTGTTTTGTAGGTGTTCTGTTTCATTAGGCATTTAGGTTTAATGGGTTTAGAAACCATTAAACATCATATTTCATAGAGAACAAACCAAGGAAAACCTTTTGCTGACAGAGGG
>VXBJ01003850.1:373270-410805 GCA_013400055.1 Nycticryphes semicollaris
TTGGAAACTGTTGGAAACTAGCAAAGAATTTTGATAGAAGTTCTATCTGACCAAATCTTAGGACATTCAGTACCTTACTGTGAGTGATCAAACTTTGGAACAGGCAGGTTACCCAGAGAGATTATGGCCGGAGAGGTCAGTTCTTGTACAAAACCAACTGGACACAGTCCTGAGTAACTTTCTCTAGATGACCCTGCTTTTGAGCAGGGGGGTTGTATTTGATGAACTCCAGAGAACTCTCACAACCTTAACTATTCTGTAATTCCATATGAATTGGAAAACTGCCTGCTCTAATTTTTGGCTGTCATAAATTGTATCTATAAACGGGGTGTTGTTTTGTATGATATCAGCGAGTTTCAAAGCATTTGGGGATGGGTTGTTCAGAGCTCTCAAATTCTGCTCCTTCCACTCAAGCATTCTGTTTTTTCCTATTTGGAATTGGTTTATGAAATTATATTGTATATACCCAAGTTGAATCACTGAGACAGATTATTAATTCTAAGTGGCAACAGACTGGCCCATCTGGTGGACACGGCCTAAATTTCTCCCTCCCTAGAATGAGCTCCCCATTTAAAATCTCATTCCTAAGCTCATATGGATGGCCAGGGTTGTATTCAATTCAGTTGCCTTAGATGTTTAACTTGCATCTGAATTTTCAATGTCCATTAAACCAGTTCTAGTTAAGAAGATGCTTGAGTTCCATGTGGAGAGAGGGAGATTCTTTTGAAATCCTCCAGAGGGAGATGCTGACTAGTTAAATTCAGAGACTTAAATAAGGTAGGTTGAATGTTCCTTTGAAGGTCTTTGGACGGTTTTTAAATGCCTGTTTAAAACACAAGTAACAGCTAGGTGCTTTATTTAATTAGAATGCATCTTGCCCGTTTTTAGGTCTGTCAACCTAAAAGGAAAAAAAAATATTATGCAGCATAGTTCACATATTTTGTAAAATGAACGAGGGGCTGCTGTAAAGGCATTAGTCACTGTATTATTACCTTTCAGGTTTATCAGATTTTACTTATAATCTCACTTCTTAAATGGATGGAGTTTGTCATAATAGAGTAAGACAAATACAGAAGTTCAGTAACTGCAGTGCTAATGGGGCCGATGGAAGGAACATTCAAATTTAGCAGCCAAACCAAAAGCACCATATTTAACAACATAACCAAATTTTCTGTAGGCTGTGTGTTTCTTTCCTACCGTAACATTTCACTTTATAGGAAGTGAGGGAAGAACAACTGTCGTGGATGTCTGTGGACTGATAAAGCATAGGGTGAAGGAAAAGCACAGACGCTGCCATGTGCCACAGCAGCAGGCATCCCCTTTGCTTTTTTTTTTTTTTCCCACATCATCCTCCCAGAATTTCAAGCCTCACTCTGACCCAGTGGGTTTTATTTATAATTTTCAATATCTCTTTCTTATGGCAGTAAAGCCTGGAACAACACAGTGGGCTGACACTAAAAACATTTCTTGCCCTTTTGTTCTGCGTTCTGCTGACCCATTGTCCCTTTGTCGTTATCCCTTGTCGTACCTCTGCAGACAGAGTCCCCATCTGACAAATTTACTTGTGCTCCCCAGGGATTATGAGAACCAGGAAACTTCATTAAGGATGGTTTAATAACTTAGACAAAGGAGAAGAGCAGCTGGTCTGTTAACGAGTCTCTCTCAAGCCCCTTTCTTGCATGTGGTACAGTCTTCAACAACTTGCAGTAAAATGCTACAGATGTACATGCAAATTGAGTTATTGTGCATTGGCTCTGCTTTGAGCATTTTATTTGAATGACCCAAGGCAATTTTATGACAGTAAGTTTGCAGTTGTTAAAAAGAACAGTAGATGATAGTGACCTAAAATTTTGGTGTATGTTTTTGCTCTCTTTATTGTTCAGTGTGGTTATGTTAGAGGAATAGCAACTGGAGACAACCTGCTGCATTCTGCTACTCTGTAAGGCAAGCATCAGAGAAGCCAGAGAGGAAGGGTTCTTCATGACAAAATGACAGCAAGAGAACACAGTCCCCGCCATGGTGCAAAATCCCGCACCGTGCAACGGGCCTCCACCATTGATGTCACCTCTGACATGGTAGGACTTTCTCTAGCAGGTACGTACCTTCATGTCAGCTATTGCTCCGTTGCTACTTTCAGAATCTACCTTGCACTAATATTGGTTTCTTTCATTTAATTGCTAGAAGATTTAGATATGTCTGGTCACCTGAAGAGACTGAGATAAAGGAATTATACTAAAGAATTGCAAGACCTTAAACTTACCATTTTTAAAATAAACAAAACATTAAAATTAGGGAAGAAAAAAAAACAAACTAGAATTTGTGTTTATCAGTCAAAATAAAAGCAACAGGCGAAGAAAACAAATGTCAAGGACAAAGAAGAGTCATGGCAACCTCCTTGTTTGACATTGTATAACATTTTCAAGAGGGTGCAGGGATCTGAGAATTATCTCTCTCATCTTTAATAGTGAGTAAATTAGGATTGTTACATGCAGAGGCTTTTCTTTGATTAGTGAGAGAGACAGGTACTTCTCATTTGCTAATCACAGAAGAGATATATTGGATTGAATAATTTGGCTTGTATTCTACTGAGATCTGGCATTTTATATTCCCATATTTCATATAATCTTGGATATTTTTACATACTTCAACATGTTTTATACAATGAGATCACCTCAGGTTTTTCAAATAATTTTTACATAACAAATATTAGCTAATAAATACTTTAAATACCAGTCATAGATCCTTAAATTAAAATATTTTTTTCTATAAAATTTAATTTCTTTCTCTGTATGACTTCAGCTTCAGGAGAAGATTCACATGACAACATTTCGCTAATTTTGTTTATTTTTCTGATTTACAGGAAACATTCAGGATCCAGATGAGCCTATTTTAGAGTTCAGTTTAGGTAGGCTTAGTGATTTTTATGCTAATTTTGATGATAAATGCTACTGAGTATGTGTGTGTGATTTTTATTGTTGATTTTGAAGTGCCTTTAATATAGTAAGGATTGAAACTTTGCTTCCATTTTTAGGGAAACATGGTAAAGTTTTCTTGCTCCCTGTACAGTATCTTTTGATAAGCAGCCAGCAGTTTTTGATTTTGTTGTTTTTAAAAGTCTGTAATTAAAACATCTGTCCTATAAAATTTTAAATGTTTGTTATGTGAGTGTTATTTTTAAATGTTTATTTTGTTTACGTGAAGAGTGAAACTGCCTTCAGTCTCAGTATATCACAGCAGTTCAGGTACTCAAGCAAACTGATGATTTGCTGGAAACACCATTTTAGGACAGAATATTTTCTAAGTTACCAGCTATTACACATACCACCTTTCCTGTGGTCTTTGCTGTCAAGTGATAACATGAGACGCAGAAGTGACCTAGTTTCTGAGATGGTTAAATTTGGACAAAAAGCTTGTGCATTGACTTACCTCACTTGAAGAATAAGTGAAAAATATTTTCTTCATGAAAATTCAGTTCATGTTTTCAACCGCAGCATGGTTTTCTTGTCTTAACAGTGGACTAATGTTAGGAAGGTTATGCTCTTAGCAGTATGTTTGAAATGAAAAGCTAGAAAATTTTCTACCAGATTTATGTAATTGTGGTATGAATAATAATCTTAACAAGAACTCCCCAAAGCTGAATTCGGTACTTTCAATATTTTCAGATGAATTAAAAATATATAGAACTGCAAAGCTGTTTAGCGTACATTTAAACATTTTGCTTGCCCAGGTGAATGTCAAAATTAGCTTTCTGCATCTAGCTGAAACAGAGCCAGATGTCACTATAGTTACTTAATATCTAGCTAGACAGAATTTGGCTCTGAAGTTTAATGTAATTATGTAGGGTCACTCACTGAAATTTTGGTAGCTGTTTCTTACTCACCGTAATACCTTTCCAGTGGTTAAACTCACAATAACATTTTAGAGGAAATAAATTGCTGTCATTTTACAATTATGAGCTAGTTCTCATAGCAGTGCTGCTTGATCAATGTTCAAGCACTTCTATTGGCTCTCCATGGCAAAATGCTGTTTGGTAATGGGCTTAATGGAGCATGACTTCAAATCAAATGCAGCCATGCTCCTGAGATTCCCATAGGAAAACCTATGCATGTACATTGTTCTAACGAGCTGTGCCAGGGGAGTGGGTAGGCAGGTGTTTGTAGTGAAGAAGTTTAAATTACAGCTCTACAGCTTGGAGCCAGACTGATCTGGTTGCACGTTTACTGTTTGCATGGACAAAGGTGAGTGATGTCTGCCTTTATAGTGTGGCGGTAGAATGAGTATTAGACCCTTTGTGGCTTTACTGCTCAGGGTACATAATACGCTTTTATAAAAATATGGTCTTACAGCAATATGGAAAAGATCCTGAATCTAAATTTATTTCTCTGTTGCATACCTAAAGCTTGCAGTGAGCTGCTAACTCCATCGCTAGATCGAAAACCAAATAGTTTTGTAGCAGTGAGTGTAACTACACCTCCTCAGGCATTCTGGACAAAGCATGCACAGACAGAAATTATTGAGGTAAGTGGACAGGTAGTCCTGGCTTTGATTTAAAATTGAAGCTTAACACTGCAAACATTTCTTCCTAACAAATATCACCTTGCATTAATTTTTGCCTTTTTGTTTATGATTACAGGGAACAAGTAATCCTATCTTTCTAAGCAGCATTGCCTTTTTCCAAGACTCTCTTATCAATCAGATGACACAAATCAAACTCTCCGTGTATGACGTTAAAGATAGATCTCAGGGAACAGTAAGTTTTCTTTATTCTGTTGCCTGCATAGTCAATGTGGAGCAAGGAAAGGAGAGGCAAGGAGATAAACTAGTAACTTTTGTGGAGAAAGCAAAGGGTTAGCAGCATTGATCCCAGAGAAGGCAAGGTGGGTAGGGGAAGGAGGAACAGAAATGTCATGACGTAGACTTGGCGCAGTGGGGAGCATTGCCAGTTTTCTCAAATTAAGGTTCTGCAGCAAGTTTGGGAACTGCTGTTTTCAATTAAGAGGTTCTTCTATCACTTAGTTCTCTTACGTTGTGGACCTCTTTACTGAACTAGATAATGAATGGGATGCAACACCCCTAACTGAGGCCTCTAAGCTGTGCCAAAATGTTGGGCCTGTTGGGCCCATAATGAAACAGCACTTTTTAGCAGAGCTTCTGGATTCCAGAAGTCTCCCTGTCTTGATACCTTAGTGATTTTGTTCAGGGATAAGATTTGTTCCCTTACTGAAAAAAGTTTAAACACCAGCCCTCCCATGTAACTACTTGGATCTGGGGCAACTCAGGCCATTTACTCTCATATTGTTACCCAGAGTACTGTCTGGTTTCCTCAGGGGCATTAGAACTGTCCCTCTCTGTATGGTGCTTCATGGGGAGGCTCTGGGGTAAAAGGAGGAGCCAAGTTTGGGTCAGGAGAGTCTATGAAGTGTTGACCAAGTCAGTCTGAGCTCCTTTCAGTCATTGCTTTTAGTATTCCTGTATTGCTGGGCCTAAGCTTGTATATATTGAGGAGCCTCCACTCAAATCCTAGTGAATTAAAACTTGTTGTCCTCCAGTAGAAAAAGGATTTTTTATAAATTACCAAAGTTATTAATTTTTAAAAATTAGTTATGTAATTATATTTTTATTCTCATACTTTTGTGCATAATAATTGTATTTTGGGTTTAAGGGCTGTGGACAAAGCCTTTGTTCATTGTAAATGTAAATCACAATTCTGGTACTCATCTTCTTTCAGATGTATTTGTTGGGTTCTGGGATGTTCACTGTAAAAGAACTTCTTCAGGAGAAGAATCACAGGTTGCACTTAACACTAAGGTTTGTAATATTCTCCTCCATTCAGGAATTAATTCTCAATTCTTGAAAGCAAGCTTAAGATGTGATGAAAACTGTCTGTGAGATGTGATGAAAGCCTTCTGGTTGGTTGTTTGTTTTTTTAGTTCCAGGCCACTGATAAAGAAAAAATATTTTATATTGTGTGATAATTGAAACATGTAGAACAAGACCTTTCCAAAGTGGTGAATAGTATTAGACATTGCTTATGGTTCTACAAATCAAGAAAGTATTGTCAAGACCTATTAAATTTTTGTGCATCTCATCCTATCACTTCAGCATATTTGTTTGTGGAGTGACAGAGTATTTTTAACCGTGCTGATGTATAAGAAGCCTGTGATGGGGAGAATGAAACCCATTGAAACAGGGTTATCTTAGCTATTTGGAATACTTTGGCTTAGATAAATGTAGTCTCTTTTTACTATTTCAACACCTACCTGTTGTTAAATTGAGTATTTGTTGCTAAACAGTGTATTTATCAATATAATGCACTAGGAATAGAAGGAGTCCTATTACAGCGAAATTGATTGTAGTTTTCCAGTTTAATTCGTATTAGAACCTTTAGTGGAAGCAAAGTGACTCCAGAGGGAGTGGAAAAGAGGATGTGAGTCTAATGCCAACCCTTAAGGTAGTAGTTCTAATCATAGGAATCAAACCACGCTCTTGAATGCCAGTGTGAGACAAATTTAAGCAGAGGGTTGGGGAAGAAAGAAGAAAGCAAAGTGAGATCAAGGAGGAAACTCTGATGTGTAAAGGCACACTTGTGTAGCCTGTGTTGAAAGTAGGTCAGGCACCCCTGTCAGAGGAGGCAAGGGCAAGTCAGTTGAAGGGGGTAAGCGTAATCAAGAGACTGAGGAAAATGGTGTTGGTATCAACATAGCAGGCACTGGAAACAGTGCCTATGATAAACTTGCAGATATTTCTTAGCCCAGACACAACTAGCAAAACACAGGCAAAGCTTTTCATGCTAAGACAAGAGATGGTTAAGGTTTTCAGCTTTTCTGCAGTGTGTTGTAAAGAAAAAAATTGACATGATTTAACAGGGGAGAGCAGATGAGGGAAATGAATCACAAAAGGCACCAAAAGATTGATGTTGATGATGGATGGGTAAGGTAGTCTAAATTATGATAGGTGTGAAGATGAGGGTGTTTTGAGGGAGATGAGGAAGAGAAGGAATGTGATGGCAGGAGTTTCATTGTTCTGTTAGACATGGTTATTATTCTGTTAGGTTTATTCTTCCATGACTAAGTTGAAAATGGACTTTATTAAACTCTCTTGTTTTGACATCAAGTATATTCTGATTGTCAATGTGTGTGAATACATACATGTCTTCTGATTGTCATGTAACCTGTCAGATGTGTAAGCTGGATGCCGAGTAATGTCTATAAGCATGTTGCATGATTTGGGTACTTAAACCTATTCTTGTAGTCATCTTGTGTGCTTATTTCTTTTGCCTCCCCAGTATTGTCTGTTCCAGAGACTTTTTGTTGTCTTAGTGATCCCAGAATATTTTTTCATGTAAACAACAATCTTAAAATACTCTTTAGAATGTTCTTTAAATAATAATGTAAAGTCTCTGCCAAAATTACTCTGTGTCATGGTTAAGACAGGAAAAAATGACAGCTGTGGTATATCTGGGCACTGGTGTGCATTTGAAAAACAGTTAGATTAGAGCTTTTACCTCACTTGATTCTCTGTCTCTGACTCACTTCCCCCTCAGTTGTTTTCATATGATCTCGTCTTCCCTTCCCAGCAGGGAAATAGCTGCTGGTCTGGGAAGGTGGGACAGAAAGTTGTGTCAGTTTGTGCTGTGCAGCTCCTCAGCTGTTAGTGACCTGTTTCAGCTGTTAGTGGCCAGGTCCCTGGGGATCTCTGCATTTGTTTCCATGCAACTTCCTGATCTCCAGGATCTTTCTCACATCAGGGATCTTTCCTCCCTTGAGAATATTCTTCCTCCTTACTCTTCCTAGACCACTTTTCAGAATCCTTTTTAGCATCAGCTTTTCTTTCTGAAATGTCAGGCCCCCAGTGTTCCCAATCTAAATAGTCTATCTGCAGAAGCAAAAGGTGTGATGAGCTTCCTAATTGGTATCCTTGACTGACTTCACTATTAAGAGGAAGATTTGGGATGTGCTGCTTCTGTTTAGTCCATGCATAATCAAACCTTACCTTTTGCAGCTAGAAAGTAGCAGGCTTTATTTAGACTGTGACTTAAAAAGTTTCATTTCAGACATTCACACACACAGACACACACACATGTGTGCATGTATGTCCAATGATCTGCTTCCTGTTAATGCCTGCCATTTCAGCTGCTTTTGCCCACAACAGACTAATTGTAAAATCTGAACTGGTTTTACAGAAATGTTGAAACACATGCATAGTTTCAGGCTGGCTTCAATTAAGAGGTCTGTACAGCATCCCTGCAGAATGAGGGGAGCATTTTCCTGTTGGACTAACTCATTATAAAAACGTGTAAAAGGAAGTCGAAAGAAAAGCTTCCTATTTAAAATGTTCATTAATTTTGAAGATTAATAGTCTTTTATAAGTGTTCCCTTGTTGATAAACAGGTCCACCTCCAAAAAAATCTCAACGCAGAGTATTTGTTGCAGGTCGGCTGAAAGTGACCGTGTAGGTAACATTACAGTTATTGGATGGCAAATGGAGGAAAAAACTGACGAAAGACCTCCAGTGACAAGGTCACCCGATACAATTAACGGAAGGGTGAGTATGAACATTGTAGCAAATTCAGAAAAATGCAGATTTATGCCAGCATCGAAATAGCTAAGTTAACGTCTGCTGTCAGCTTTCCAGTGCATCTTGATATTTAGTAGTGCTTTACAATTTCAAAATACTGTAAAGAGCAGATTAATGGTAACGAAGCAGTTTTGCATTTTGTAGAACTCTTGGTGCTGATTTGGGGCATTAAAAGTCTTAGAGAAAATTTTAGTTTGCTTTGTTAAGTTTTAGCTTCAGGTGGTCATTACTTTCATCAGAGTAGGCTTGTGGTACTGGACATTGGTGCTCTTGATGCATTGATGACAAGTTTCACAGAGTTGTGGTATTCCAGTTCTCATTGTGAATTTGAAGGTTGCATTAAGCAAATGGGAATGCTCAGGGAATTTCCAGATTTTTTTCAGGCAACTTAAAAGATTTTAATAAAACTACACATGTTCCTTGAATACTGGATTTTTTTAATTTTTTTTTTTCTGATCCCCAAATATTTGTCTGAGAGCAGATATTTGTAGTGCTTTGTCACCCTAGACATATGCTTAATTATGCAAACCTTATGTTCTGAATATCCTGGTGATAATTGTACTCCTATCTGTGTATCACTGTCACAATGTGGATTAGTATAATTGAGTATCCAGCCAGACTTGTAGCTGCCACATATTGGTGCAGTACCTTTAAGGACTTCAGAGCCATATACATAAAGTAGTCAAAGGCCTGGATGGAAATATTTACCGAATTTTGAGCTGTGCAGTAGGAGTAAATAGGAACGCTTACATTGGAGGGTTTAAGTGGATTTATTATTTGAGCCTGCAGTAATTTTTGTCCACAGTAAACATATTTGAAATATTTATTTTAACCATGCATTATGTTGAAGTCTGCGTCATAGGGTCATCACTGCATATTGCCCTGGCACTGAGGTTTTGTTCTTTACTTTTTGTGCTTTTTGTTTTTGTTTAGACTGTTTTGCCAGTGGATGAAAGTTTAACAGAATCTTTAGGGATCAGATCTAAATATGCTTCATTACGGAAAGATGCACTACTGAAATCTGGTAAGCTACTGTGGGCTGTAACAAGTAAGCTTTAGGCATCAGTGAACACTAATCTGCTGTCTGCCTGTGGCCCCAGGGAGTTCAGGCAGATGTTTCATTTGAATAGTAACAGGCTGCTCACTGAGCAGCCCTTTGAGGGTCATACAAGAATAAATTATTTTATCATATGCACTGTTTTGTATCATGAAAACAGCAGAAGTAAACTTTTGTCAGTAAGTTGACTGTAGTATAAAATTTCCATGCAATTTGCTAGTCTATTCCTAAGCAATCGTTGTGGGATATGGGGAGGGACAGAGGAAAGCAGTTGATTTTAAAAAAAATTATTGAAGAAAGGTTACATTTCCTGCAAATGATTGTATGAGAGAGAAACACACAGCACAAAACCAAAAGGTATTAAAGAAGTTGAATATGTATCTCATTTCCTTATCAGTGTTTTAAATAATTTAGAGGCTTTTCCTGCAAACATTGGAATAATGGTCATTGCAGAATTGGAAAGTTAGACTCTGATGCCTGGTTTAACCCAATCTTTACAGCAGTGTTGCAGCATATTAGTGAATCAAAGCCATGCACTTTTTAAAAGGAGAGACTTTGTACACTTTTAATTCAAACCTTCTGCTTAAGTAACATTATTTTAATTCTTCAGTGTTTGGTGGCGCCATTTGCCGAATGTATCGCTTCCCAACCACTGACGGAAACCACTTGAGAATCTTGGAGCAGATGGCTGAGAGCATCCTGTCACTGCACATCCCTAGGCAATTTGTGAAGCTTCTTCTAGAAGAAGATGCAGCAAGGTGGGTTCAGGCCAGTTTATCTGTACAGTAATACAGCCATGATGTGGCTGTTACTGAGTTACCAAGGAATATATCTGTGTTAATCCACAGAGGTACTGAAAAACAACAAAAAAAGCCCCCAGCAAAAGCAGCAAGTTTCTGACTGTACAGTTACAGCGAATAAGATTTCACATCAAGAGTACAGAGTATGTGGGATGAGGTTGAGTGTATGGTAATGTGAACATACAGAGGTGCTGGTGGGAGACAGTTGCTTAAAATCATACTGCAGTTAGCTGCACTTAGGGGTTATCTGTTTCTTTCACAAAACTATGGATAAGGCCACGGAATATAGTATTCTATAGTCATGTGACTGTATTAGGACCAGCTCATTAAAATACTTCATCTTTTTATATAGATATAACAATTTATATACTTCGATACATTTTGGTTTTTAAACATAGTTTATTTTTAATATAAAGAGAAAAATTAAGTTGGATTACAAATAAAACATATCTCAACTTTTCATAAGTTGGGGGGATGTCTGGATAGATGAGGCAGCATAAATAAAAGAATAAATAACTCAATGGAGGCAACACAGAAATCAGCTGAGCAGAATGAGTAATTAGAGTAGCAGACAGAGAAGAAAAATCCAAATAACTTTGAAGGTGAACTTTGAAAAAATCAGTTGACTTCTGTGCTATGAAAGCAAACAAACATAAATGACGAGCATTGACTCCACTGAGTGAGTTAAGAGATGGCTTTGAGAGTCAGAAGAAAAGGTTTTGAATGGAATGTAAACAGAAGCAAGCAAAAGCAAGTAACATGAGACATGGTAGGACAGTAATGACTTTTTCTTATTTTAGGAGGTGAGAGGGAGAAAGAAATCTGTTAAGCATTTTGTAGGTTTATTCTGAATTTGCTTTTTTTTGAAGCAATTAACTCTCTTCCATGTAACATACTTATTTATGAGTTTTACTTCCCTACATTTGTAGGCTGTGGTTTGCAAACATAATGGTTTGTGTATTCTTTATAAAGATTGGGATGGTGAAGGCATTTTAGCTGTATTTTTGGACAAATAGGGTTTTATTTTGGCTGTGTTGGAATCCACTCCTAGAGACCTAACTAAGCCTGACCTTAATTAAATGTAAAATTATCTGGTGCTCTCATTATTCTATATTAATACGTTTCACTACCTTTGGGATAGAATCCCAAAGTCTTTTGTGAAAGAGCATAATTTTAATCCATATGAGCAGGCAAAAGTAGTTTACAGTGCTTTCAGGTACTTTCATATTTTACAAAAATGATGAGTTCTCATGGGAAGTTGGTAGTGACATTTTGTAATGTATGGAAAACCTAAATCATGACATGGCTGAATTTCCAAAATTTAAATTGATATTTTAATTTTTTTTTTTTTGCTGCTGTTGAATTTTGGTTTTTAGCTATATGAATTTAGTAAGAGTAGTTAGATCTTAGATTCTAAAGAGTAAATGCTGTAGCTTGTCTAGATGTCCTGCTACAACTTTGATGGAGGGTGCTTGGGATACGTCATTATGCATTTAGAAATGGGTTATTCACTGTTTATTTTAGATCTTTGTTTCTCTACAGCTTTCGTCACAGTAGGTTTAAAAGCACCTATTTATTATGAGGTACGGCCATGGTAATGTAAATACTTGGCAAGCTTACGCATAATGTGCCATCTGTGATTGATATAGTATAAGGACTTTAAGATAGTAAGGTCACAATGTAGGGTGATTGGGGAAAAAAAGGTATGGCTTTCTGTAAGACTAGAGACAGTGAAGTATTTTAAGGCATTAGCCATGAGATGTGACTGTTCAGAGGCTCCTGCTAAAATCAATGGATACTTATTGCATACAGTTGTGGGTTAATAACAGCCCAGGTGATTGCTAATAGGACTCTGTACTAATAGGACTTTGTATGCTCTGAATTGCGTGGCTCAAAGGTAAATAGGACTTTTCTGTAATTAGCGAGAAAGACTCCTTTCTCTTGGTTCAGTTGAGGTGACTCTCAATGACATGCGCAATCACACTTTGCATTCATAGACTCTCAGATTTGGCCAAGCGCTCTTTTCTCCATTCTCTGTGCTCCAGCCCAGAGGAATGCTGGACAACTACACAAGCACAGCTGCTTCTGCCTTAACATCTGGTGATTTGTTAAATGTCCTTAGATAATCCCAATTGCTGTGTCTTACATAAAGTTCTCCTGGGACGGTGCTGTTTGAAATGAAACATCTATCCAGGGGGACATTTTGACTATCTAATTGTTTATGGCATGCACATCCCCCGCTGTCTTTAGTCCTATGGGGCAAACAAGTAAACTTGAAGTATTAAACCATGAATTCAATTCAGGAAGGCCTGGCCTCAGATGGCTATTTTTGAGCAGGGAGTTTGTCATGGTAGCCATAATAGCATCTTATGCAGCAACAGTTTACAAAATGAAATTGGAAGTGTCTTTTTCTGAGTCACTGATAAACATAGTTTACACTGTTGCCTATTGGCTAATCAATCTTGGAAGTCTTGGTTTTTCTTTGAAATTTGCTTCCTTTGGATAATATCCTAAATACTGTGGAGTGAGAATTGTTCTGTGAAACATTGCCTTGAATTATATACAGACAATTGATTAAAACTGTGTATTAGGGATATTGGGAGAACTGCAAAAAGAACTGCTGGATCCTTTCGACAGATTATTTTTCTGACTTTTCTGGGGTAATGTTTAATTGTGTCTGGTGTTGACTTGTTTACTTTTTTCCCTTCTGTCTTCATTTCAAATACTACCCTAATACAAGAAGACAGTAATACAAGAATGACTTGAAATACACTGAGTATTTTCTCAGCAGCGCTGTTGGGGAGCAGTATGTAACACAGGGTTGCCATGTGTGAGTGAAAACCTAGCAGTCAGGGTGCAATGGGAAAGCCAGGGGTCTTCCTGTTCATATCTCAGAGTACCCAATTGTCCTTTATTCAGCCTACAGTGAAACTTGAAAGCCTAAAATCCAGGATCTCAGATGAAGGGTTTGTTGGCTCATCTTTTGTCTCTTCAAATCCTTATTGATGCTTACCTTCCCGGCCTAGCCTTATAAACTGTTGTGCAGGTACCTGGCCAGTGCAGATACTCCTTGTACCCAATGGCAGAGAGGTGCTAAACTCCCACCTAAGAGAGCCATCAAAGTTCAGTGCAGTAGGCTAAAAAGTTCCTTGTCCCAAGTCACCTGACATGATGACAGTCCCCATCATTTGCAAATCATCATGTATTTGGAGAGCTCCTGCAGAAAGGTGGGAAGCTTTGGTTTTTACCAACACCTGAGGCTCCTGGAGGAATACAGTGCATTCTGTGGGTAAGGTATGTATGTACCTGGGGATAGATCCCAACAGCTGTGTTTTGGGATGCATGTTTGGAAGCATTGCCAGTCGGGTGACCAGGCAGAGCAGGGTGAATTGAGAATGGGTCAGCTAAGGATCGTGCTATATCGATGCAATGTGAAACTCATTCTTGGTCAGGTGGCCTATGGAGCTAAACACATCTCTTCTTCCTTTCCCTCCCTCCACCTAGGGTTTGTGAACTAGAAGAGCTGGGAGAACTCTCTCCTTGTTGGGAAGGCCTTCGTCGACAAATAGTTACTCAGTACCAAACAATTATTTTGACTTACCAGGAAAATCTAACTGACCTGCACCAGTATAAAGGTGATTTCTTTTTCATAATAATATGATACTTCTCAACTATGATTGCTAGGGCCTCTCTGAAATTGGGAACCCAGAATGCTTTAGTTTGATGAGTGAAAAATATGAATTTTAGATTTCTTTTCTTTATTAATATTTATTTTGAATTAGTTTTCTAATATTTGTCAGAATATTCATCTGCTTTATTCATTCTCTTATTTTACCCTAAAAATAGAGAACAATTATGAACAGTAACAGATTTTTCTTTTCTCTGCTTTACTTTTCAGTGGTGATTGAAGCTCCTCTAATGTTTTAGCATAAGCAGAGGGTTTTTATGCTTACTTTTCTCCTGCATTTCTCAGGTCCTTCATTTAAAGCCAGTAGTTTGAAAGCTGATAAAAAATTGGAATTTGTTCCTACGAATTTACATATACAGAGAATGAGAGTCCAGGATGATGGAGGATCAGGTATTTGCTTCTTTCTGTCTTTGTTCACCTTATTCTGTTACTTTTCTCTCCGTTTTGTTTTTTTTATTTCCATCCTCAACTATTAAGTGAAGTTTCTACAAGGTATTGCTCTGTAGTACTAGTGCTACTTGCAATTTTTGAAGCACTGTCCAAATCTCTTTGCAAAAGAAGAGGTGTAAGTATAACTAATGCTATTCTACAGGTGGCAAAGCTAAGTTCTGGAGTTAACTGTACTGTAGGTGACACAAGTCAGCCTTTGTACTAGGGAATATATTGGATTAAGCTACTGTGTCCCTTCCCAATCATTTGAATTGCAGAAAAATAGCAAAGGTTCTGACTGTTGTTTGCTGTTAAACTTGTGTGTTTTTTTTCTCTGGAACTATTGTGTACAGTCATGCAAAATCACACCAGTTTGTCCACATCAAGCTTGTTTCTTCATAAATAATCTAGATTTTTCCTTCTTGTAACAGTAATTCCCACTAACAATGGACACACACTTCTGCCATGTATCAGTGTGAGGGATTACACTGATGGCAGGTTTTGTGTAAAGACCAGTGTTCAAGACTCCTTTTTCACTGTCAGTATTTTATATTATGAAACAGAGGGATCTGTGTTCAAGTATAGTTCTTTCACCTCAAAAGTACTTGGTGGATTTCTAGGACTGCTAAAACAATTCACTTTTCCACTTCCTTCAATACATTGGCACACAGTTTTACGAAAAAATTATTTTCAGAGTAGTTTTTGAGTTTTCACAATTGTTTGTCCACATTAAAGATGGCACGCTTTCATTTGCAAGTCCTTTTTGTCCATCTCAGATCAGAACTACGACATAGTCACCATAGGAGCACCAGCAGCTCATTGTCAAGGCTTTAAATCAGGTGGCTTGCGGAAAAAGCTGCATAAATTTGAAGAGGCAAAGAAACAGTAAGTAGAAATGTTGTTGTGTCAACTATTATCATGGTTTTTTTCTCCTGGTCCATGCTTAGTGATTTGGTAAATCACTCCATTCTATGTTTTTGTTGCATTTCATTCAGTAGTTCTACTATACAATGTGAAGATTATTCCATGGCTTTTTTCTGAAGAAGGAGAGGGAAAACAGTTTCCCCTTTATATTAACATGTTTTATCTTTACTGCCATGCCCTTTCTAATAGTCTTTCTAGTGAAATCTTTAATTTTCCTGAAAACTTGTTGGTTCATTTAGTTTAGCTATTTTAGGTGTTGGGTTTGAGTTCTGCCTAACTGTGGATTAGGAAATTTGTTTGTTTGTAGAACCTCCTCATGCTTTCAACCCATTATTTTCAGGTGACTTTCACCCCTCTCATAGCTTCAAGGTCCTGTTGCTGAACTCTCTTTAGTACATAACAGCGGTGCCTGATAGGTTGACAACTTGGGTTTAGTTCTGGGATTATTGCTGGAGGCTTTTCTGCATTGTCTCAAGGTTTATGCACGGATTTGGCTCCTGAATCTGGCCTCACAGCTCTACGGGCAGAATACCTGATCTCCACAGTCCTGTTTTCAGGGACTGTCTAGTGACCTCTCTGGAAGTGCAACTGTGTGTACTCTAGAGGAAGGGGCAGAAATTGGGAAGGTCACATATGCTGAAGGGCATATGAGCATGGCATCCACTCCAGCTCCCAAGGAAGCTGGATAACGCTGTCTGGATCTGTATTACTTTTGCTTCAGTATGGAGAATTGAGAATTTAAGGGACGATGAGAGCAGCAGGATGAGGAATCATTGTAGCCAGGAAAAAGGAGACCTTGATAACACCCTTCCAAAGAAAGGGTTTGTAGGATTTGGAGCTGATGAGAGGAGGGTGTGATGTGGGAACCAGGCTCTGCCAACTGCAGAATTAATTTTGGCAGTGGAGAGGTGAACAGCAGCATCCTGTGCACATCAGTCGGGTATGTACTGATAAGAAGATTGGTGCAAAAATATGCCTCGTGTGATTATTCCTGACTTGCAGAGTGCACTAGAATGGGACTATAGGAAGCTGTAAACCTGGAAACATTAGTAGGCTAAGCTCACCCTTCCTGTTCTTTTGGTACCACTATTGCTTTCTGAAATCACCTCCTTCTGTCAGTTTAGCTACTGAAGTGGGCCTCAGTCCTGCAATATCTAAGTTGCCATGTCTCTTTTCACACACACACACACACACAGTAATTAAGCTGATTGGAGAGCTTAATTTCTATCCAGTACTTTTCCTCTAAGCTTTACAGAACTGTTCCTCCTGGGTCCATGAAAACTACAGGATCAACATTTGAAGAGTGACTTTCCTTTTAAGTACTTCTATGTTATCATAAAAGCCAGTATAGTAGAACTGTGAGATCCATCTTCTCGGTTTCATTGTTACAAAAGTATCATTCAATTCTTTCTCCTCTCATTGGCAAAACTCTGCTTGGTGCATCCACAAATTACCCCAGAACAACACATGGGCATCTGGCAATCTGTATTATTTTGCTTACAAGTTTAATTGTTATGTACCCGCCTTGTTGAAAAGATGACTCAAATAAGTTATTTCCCCAAACATCCTTTGTTTTGTTTTCTGCTTTTGGTATTTGCTAACAATCTGCTAATTTTATTTTGGTTTTTTGTTTTTTTAGCAGTTATGAGGAGTGTTGGTGAGTTTTCTGTTTCTGAGAGTTCTGTAGAGAGGCTTTCTGTTCTTTGGGTTTTATTTGTCCTTTCTTTTCTTTGGCAAAGAGCTGGTGTGTTTTAAAAGTGTGCAGGGATTTTTAATGTCATGCATCATGATATCCCTAATTGTGCTCTAAGTAATTGTATCCGCTTTGTAGAACATGACGTGTGAATGCATTTAATTTCATCTGCAATGTTTGTTTTTAATGAACAGCTAGCTTCCTGGCTCTCTCTGATCATAAACGTTAGAAAGCTGAAGAGCAGAACACAAGAATTTTATAACTTTTCCTCTGCTATTTCCAGTGAAAACTGCCTGGAGAGAGAAACTTTCTGCCAGAGATGGAAGATAATTAAGATAACTCTACAGATTTTTAAATCTTTATGGTGGTAGAATGGGCATGGTTTATATTTTTGTAACCCATGTCTTCATTTAAACATTTTCACTTAATTTTTGTTTGCTTTTTTTTTTATGTTGTGCTATTTAATGCGACGATAAGTAAACATTAATTGATGGATCAACAGTGCATAAGTTCTGCTCTAAATTATTTAGAGCAGTTCAATAGTTTGAACACCTAATTCACTGAGAGTTTAAGGCTGTTTTACAGTTTGCTGATGTAGTACAATGTGAGCTGTTCATTTGAAAAAGCAATTGCAGGTTAGAAAGTAAATATATGTGAACCTTACACCATAAATTTCCCCGTGATCATCTCAGCAAATGTTTGTGATTAAAAAATATAATCATTCTAAATCAGATTTCAATATGTTGCATGGCCTTTCCTGCCAAATACATCTTTATGCATGTTAACCACACTGTCGTGGAAAGAAATTGCTCAGAGGAATTGTCACTAAGATCACTGGTCAATAGAGAGCACAAATCATGTTCAGGGAAAGTCTTAAAACCTGAGATTAATTTGCTGTATGGCATAGCAGTACCTGGGGGGTGGTTTTTCTCTGCTCCACTCAGGTGGGTGACCAGAGGGATACAAATAAGGAAACTCTTGCAAGAATCACTTCTGTATTGTATGAAAACAAATCCCCGATCTTTTCTTGTAATGGAGCTCAGACAGATACTGGGCTTAAGCTGGCCCCTTGCCTTAATGTCAGTTAAGGGACAAGAATTGGTATTTGTAGCAATGATTTTAAAGCATGCCCCATGCAACCCTCCTGTCTTACCTCACAGACACACTGCCAAAATTAACAGCATTGCTGTAGGGGTAGCAGAGGAATTCACAGTCCTCAGAGGTCACGATCTGAGGTAACTGTGCCTGAAAACTAAACTCCTCTCTGTGTAGTCTCTCAGAGTAGCTGTGTCCATCAAACAGTGCTGGGATTGGTGCAAACAGTAGTTTCTTCTATGGTGTTACTATGTGAAGCCATTCATGACTGGAAATGAATGAAGTTAAGATAGTGTACAATTGGTGTTACCTCATGCTTGATGCCATGTCATGAACAGGCATGAATACTTGATGCCAAGTCATGAATACTTGTCAGAGCTGGAGCTGATATAAAGGCCTAATCTTTTTATAGCTTGCTTACTGGGAGGAAAACACAAGCATATTGCCTGGCAAAGGGACTATTGATTGGTTGATTCCAAATAGTTAAATAAGAGCACAACTCCACCTTAAAAGTACTTTTTTTTAAGCTAAAAGGCAGCTTTTGTGAACAGTTCTTCTCAGGTAGGATTAAACCATCCATGAGAAGTGCTGAAATTTGGTATAGCTGAGTTTATAATAGGGAGAGTTGTATCCTGTCCCTTGTTTAGTATAGGAAGTGTGTACTAACAGAAGCTACACCTTGGATTAGCCTGGAGATATAATTTGTTTTCATGTATCATAAGATTGCTTTTGCTGGGGTAACTTGAATCAGGCTTACAACAGAGCAAGGGATATACTAGCAGAAGGATTTTCTTGTTAATACCACAGTGTCTGCATCATGGATCTGAGTAACATTTCTGTGTTAGAAGGAGTGCAGATTTTATTTTCATGGTGCTAGTAGCTGTGATCAAAAAGGTTTGTAAAACCAGGCCTCAGTGAAGTATCTGTGTTGTAAGGAGAGGGAGAGTGGGGCAAGCTGTCTCTGCAAACAGTGGTTCTGTTTCTGATAGCAAATCTGTCATCCACATTTTCCACAGCAAAACTGTCCCTCTTGTAAACAGTCCTGCCCACAGTCCCTTTGCATAAGGGATTAGTAAATCTGCATCTAAATGCTTTCAGTAAAGGCAGAGAAGGCTCTAGGATCATGTTCCTGCTGTGCAATTGCCCACTGGCCTTTCACTGTTGATTGCTATCTTAGGTAATTTTTTGTTGTCTGACATTAATTCCTCGGCATGCTACTGTAATATGTATACCTCTAGATCAATTTTTCCCCTAAAATCTGTCTTTCTTTTTCAGCACTTCAACAGGTTCCCAATCTATAATATACATCCCACAGGACATTGTTAGAGCAAAGGAAATTATTGCACAAATCAACACCCTGAAAACACAAGTGAGTTACTATGCAGAAAGGCTCTCAAGAGCTGCCAAGGATAGATCAGCTAATGGCCTTGAAAGAACACTTGCCATTCTAGCGGACAAGGTAGGAGAATAATACATTTCCACACTGAAGCACGATGGGTTTGGTTTTGGTGGGGTTTTTTTCCGTATTCCCATAGCATTCTCCTAGAGAAACTGGCGGCTCCTGGCTTGGATGGGTGTACTCTTCACTGGGTAAAAAAAATGGCTGGATGGGTGGGCAGAAAGAGTTGTGATGAATAGGGATAAATTCAGTTGGCTGCCAGTCACAAGTGGTGTTCCCCAGGGCTCAATATTGGAGCCAGTTCTGTTTAATATCTTTATCAATGATCTGGACAAGAGGATTGAGTGCACCCTCAGTAAGTTTGCAGACGGCACCAAGTTGGGCAGGAATGTTGGTCTGATTGAGGGTAGGAAGGCTCTACAGAGGGATCTGAACAGGCTGGATTAATGGGCCAAGGCCAATTGTATGAGATTCAACAAGGCCAAGTACCAGGTCCTGCACTTGGGTCACAACAAACCATTACAGCACTACGGGCTTGGGGAAGAGTAGCTGGAAAGGTGCCTGGCAGAAAAGGACCTGGGGGTGTTGGTCAACAGGTAGCTGAATATGAGCCAGCAGTGTGCCCAGGTGGCCAAGAAGACCAACAGCATACTGGCCTGTATCAGAATTAGCGTGGCCAGCAGAACTAGGGAAGTGATTGTCCCCCTGTACTCAGCACTGGTTAGGCCACACCTCCAATAGTACGTGCAGTTCTGGGCCCCTCACAACAAGAAGGACATTGAGGTACTGGAGTCTGTCCAGAGAAGGGCAACAAAGATGGTGAGGAGTCTGGAGAAGAAGTCGTACAAGGAGCAGCCGAGGGAACTAGAGTTGTTTAGTCTGGAGAAAAGGAGGCTGAAGAGAGACCTTATCACTCTCTACAAGTCTCTGAAAGGAGGTTGTAGAGAGGTGGGGTTAGGTCTCTTCTCCCAAGTAACAAGTGATAGGACAAGAGGAAATTGCTCCACGGGAGGTTTAGATTGGATATTAGGAAAAAATTCTTCACTGAAGTGGTTGTCAAGCATTGGAACAGGCTGCTCAGGGAGGTGGTTGAGTCACCATCCCTGGAGGTATTTAAAAGACATGTAGATGTAGTGTTGAGAGACGTGGTTTAGTGGTGAAGGTAGTACTGTTAGGTTTACGGTTGAACTTGCTGATCTAAAAGTCTTCTATGATTATATCTGCAGTAGGTTTTCTTGAAACACCTATTTTACCTTGTTCAGTAGCATATTATAGCATGTATAGTCTTAAAGGAAAGGAAAATCTGACCAGCCTTTAAAATTTGCTGCTTTTTATTTAGTCTACTTTTCACGTTCTTGCCTTCACCTCCTCTCGAGAAGTGCAGTAGAGAGCAATGTCCTCTAGTTCCTTGTATTCATTCATCATATTTCAGCAATAAGCATTCTTCGCTTTCTTTTATACCCTTTTTTCCATAAGCACCTGCTTTTTTTGAATGTTCCTGAGTCTTCTGACTAGCAGCAGCAACTGGGCAAAACTTAGGTAAATGAAACAATTCTGTAGTTTTCCAGTGATGAAATAAGGAATAATGTTTACACATTCATATCACTGTAATTCAAGCCTTTGCTGGAATTATAGTGGTGTGAATTAGTTATTTCTTGATGTATGCTAACAGAAAGCAGACTGGACCCACACTGAACAGTCTTATTTACAGGGACGAAATCACAAGTACAGTTTTACTGACCTCTTCAGTCCCTAAAGCAGATCTGAAGGTTGTAAATGACAGTAATGGCCAATCAGCTTGCCATAAATTGTCCCAGTGGAGGGGATATACATACAACTTTGTAGAGTGCAAAAAGTAATTTGACCCCATGTAAAACATTATTTATTATTATATTAACTCTAAATGAGTACAGTGTGTAGAATTGATCAGCAGGATTGTCTGCAGCTGGACAACATGTATATGTAATGTAGAAGGGCTTGTTTGTTAGTTGGGTTTTTTTAATAGGCATGTATGCCAGATACTTTTCACATTCACATAGCTTACAGAAATCCTTTGACATAACACCAATAAATAAGATAGGGAACGAGTTGCATTGATTATATGGGTTATATCGTCAGTCCTAATCTTAGGTCTTATTATCATTTCAGACAGAATGGCAGAGGTTAGGCATGGCTTCTCTGTTGTGGCAACTGGTTTGTGGGGTATAAAAATGTCTGTGCATTGTACTAGGCTCTCATTGAATGGAAAGTGAAGTGCAAATAAAGGTGAATGGCACATTTATTACTGAAACTTTCAACGATTGCAAGGCTAATACAGTCATACAGACTCTGGGAATGTACCATTTATGCTTTGATATGCTGTATTGCTTTTTAAGGCCATTTTGTAAAATTATTTTAAAGGCACCTTAGATACTCCTAAACAATCGTTAGTTTCTTTTAAAGAATATGAGTTCTTTCTCAGAAAAACTATAGTATAAATTGTGTACAGAATAATGAAAAGGTGTTAAAATGTTAGGGATTTATTTCTTTTTAGACCCGGCAACTTGTCACAGTGTGTGACTGCAAGCTGTTGGCAAATTCAATACATGGACTTAATGCTGCAAGGCCAGACTATATAGCTTCAAAAGCATCTCCAACCTCTGGAGAAGGGGAGCAAGTGATGCTGAGGAATGATCAAGATACACTTGTAGCCAGATGGACAGGAAGAAATAGCCGATCTTCTCTGCAGGTGGATTGGCATGAAGAGGAATGGGTACGTTTGCTTAGTGGAGTGATGAATATTTTCTTCTTTTTAGTTTTTGTTTACTGTGTCCTTTTGTTTATAAGCTCTGTAACTACTCACCAGATACGCATAGGATGAGTATTTTGGAAGTATTGGTCAACTAGCAAAGACACTCCCTCCATCCTATGGTAGTTACTCCTTGGCATGGGGGTACAAACAGGCCTTAATAAATATTTCTGGCTCTCTTAAACAGCAGAGATTTTTACAGTGGGTGCAAGGCTTTTCTGAAGTAACTTCCAAGGGAAAACAAATAGCTTTTAAAGTAAAAAAACCTGACCATACTACAAAGGGCTCTTACACTTCTCCAACATAAGGCATGGGTTTTGTGCGTTAGCTGTAGAATTCAGCCTTCCTGGCTTATATTCTCATCTAAATATTTACAACTCGCAGTCCATCCCTGTTTTGATTATGAACAGCATTTTAAAACCATTTGCACAAAGAATTTAAATGTTTTTTCTTACCAGACTGCCAGTTGAAATGAAAATTGGGCTGTGTAAATTCTGTCATTGTGTAATATAAACAGAAGTAAATTAAATCTCAAAAATAGTCAAGATTAATTAAGACCATTATTAATATTGTGAAATACCAATTTAGAAAGGGGATCCAGTTCATTTTGGAAATGGATCCTTACTAGTTTAATTGTTTTGGCGTACTTTGGCTTACAGTCAACTCACAGTAATGTGATACGAATAAAAGCCAATTCAGTTATTTAGATGGTAATACAATACAGTAATTTTATCTATATTCACTGAGTTATACAGAAAAAAAGATGTGTGATTGTATACAATAATTGTGTCAAACATGAATTTCAAGAATAAACAATAGTGCCAACTGGAAATTGGAACAATAATGCAGGAAGCGGCACTTAAAATTGTTCGGCAAATTTACTTAGAAAATTGCTTTGCAATTTATTAGTCAAGTCACGTCGCTACATATTGTTAATGTGTTCGTGTACATTATTTATGCATCCAGAGTTTGTGTGTGTACAAATGTAAATGCAGTAGTCCAGAGAAAAATTTGTAGAGGAATTATGACTAGACTCACAGGAGGAAATACATTGCCAAGGAAATTGTTATCCAACGTCTCTTTTCTTTTTAAATTGAGAAATAAATGTTTTCTTTTAAGGAGAAAGTTTGGTTGAATGTTGACAAAAGTCTGGAGTGTATTATACAGAGAGTGGACAAACTTCTCCAGAAGGAGCGCTTGCAAAGTGACAGCTGTGAAGATGTTTTCCAGTGCGACATCAGCTGTACTAGTAAGAAAGGTAATCGGGACACTCGTGCCTATTGGATAAATCCAGAAGATTTGAATGAGAACTCATCATCCTCACCACCTTCATCATCCTCATCACCATGTTCATCCACACCATCCTGTGCATGCCATTCTCTCAGACAGACAAGTGCGTATGCCAGACACTGCCTCCCAATGCTGCTCTCTTGCTGTGCGCTGCCATCATTCCTAAGCCTCTGTTACATCCTTCCATGTGTCTTTAGTTCAGCAGTGGTGTCAAGCAGTGGTGTCAGGCAGAAAGGGAGGGTGGTGTACTGCAAGCTGCTGAGCCCATTACTGATTTTTGAATCCTGATCCCACTGAAATCATGGTTTTCACACTGGGTGTTTTAAGCTGGTAAAACAGGTGTTAGGGTCAACGTATGTCAAACACCACCTCTGGTAGCTTTCCGGTTGGCTTCAGCTTCTTTGCAGCAATCAAAGCTTATTACAATGAATCTCTATAAAAGATGAATAAAACATGAGGGAAATGCAGGCACTACTGCAACACTAATGGTCCCAGCTGGGCTGCCAAAGCATGGGAGGGGAGCCAAGAAGTCCCATGAGACTGAGCTGAACTTGGATGAACCTGCTGGAGTTTAAAGCAAATTTTACCCAAAACTGTCAAAAGGTGTGGTGCTGAGGCACTCAATTAGTTAGACTTCTTGTAGCTGGAAGGTAGAAATTGGCAGTGCAAACTCTCAGTGGAATAATGCTATCAAAATTTGAGGTAAAGTGGGTGCTGGAATGAATCCAGCATAATGGCATGAGCGTGTGAATGAAAGATATCCTTGTCAGTTTAGGTTGACAGTTTCGCAGCCTTGCATTAAATTTTAGAATTATTTAATTTACATGTGAACTTTTTTGATTTATTCTCACATTCTTTACAAGTGATCACCATGATTTGGCCACTTCATAGAGCAGGTGTGCCAAGCTAGCTCTAGAGAGACTTTTCAATTTCACAAAAACCTCTAGAAAGTTTTGTGTCATCATTTCCTTCTCCTGTTCTGTCTTACCGTTTGGTGGCCCTTTGTCCCTTAATGTGTGTCTGTGACTTCATGTCCATCCCATTGTTAATGTTGCAGTTGAAGGTAGTACCTGAAGAAAAAGAAAGCAAGAAGAAAGTTAAAATAAATGTTAATATATATTTTTGTGTAGCTTTGTACATGTTATGTATTATTTGCTTAGTATCTTCAATGACCACTTTTTTTTCTGGATTAGACTGAAATTTCTTATAAGAGAAATAGGAGAGTTGTTTATTTTTCAGAATGTGTTCTTTATTAATCTTTGACTAAATTTATTCTACCAGTTTGGTGTATTTAAATGTTTTTGTTTGCTGGCTAATTTACATGAAGTTTTATATATATTTTCACAGACCTTTTGTCAGTATACGTTCACATCAATGATGAAAAGTTGTGGATTTTTAATATTAAAAAGAACACAAAAAAACTCTGGTGGATGATGCCAAAAGCTTTTCCCAAGACAATTTGATGTTGAAAGCATTTTAGAACAATAATTTTCTTTTATTTTCAGTCAGTCTTCTAAATTTATGCTGGATCTTGGCACTTATGTTATATATAAAAGTTGGATTAACTGCAATTACCTATCAAAGTTTTTGTTTGTGCCAAGAGTTTCTGTAACATTTTACTGCTGTTCCTCAATAATAGGAAAGAACCTTTCCATTTAATCCACAGAACCTGGGACAGAAACATTAAATCAAGAAATGTAGCAAGCTTTAAAGCTGAGGCGCTTGTTTCCCAGTGTTAGCTAAGTGTAAAGACTAGATCTGAAGTCTGACTCTCAGTTGGGTGAATTTTACTTAAAAAATCCTGGAGAGAGAATCCTGTTGAGCTATCTGGGGCAAACATTATCAGTCTTAATGAGCAATTTGAACTGCACTTGGAAAGTTTTTTGTAAGCTAGGGCAAACCGAGTATTTGATCAGATCTTCATCTCATCAGATGGAGTTCCTAATGCTCAGTATTTTCGATGGCGGAATAGATTCAATACTGTGAAAAAAACCCCTTATCTTACTAAAATCAATGGGTATTTCCTCATAGAGTTACTTTCCTTGATTCCACACCAAATCTGGCCTGTTAAATGTTTTTAAATGAGAAGAGGGTAGATTTAGACTAGATATAAGGAAGACTTTTTTTTTACAATGAGAGTGGTGAAGACAGGTTTGCCAGAGAGGTGGAAGATACCCCATCTCTGGAAACATTCAAGGTCAGGTCAGATGGGGCTCTGAGCAAGCTGAAGATGTCCCTGCTCATTGCAGGGGGACCTGGACTAGTTGACCTTGCTGGACCCAGACCATTTTGTGATTCTATGAATTCCCTTTCACTGTCACTTTCCCCAAGTGATCACGGGAATAATTGAGAGACAAAGAAGATCCTTGCCCTAAGTTCAGAATCACAGCATTTTAAAGTTTTTATTTGTCATGTATTCAAAGAAATAACACTTTTTCTGTTAGTAATTTGGAGGTAGGTTATATATGTGGATAAATGACACTGAGCAGAGTGCAGCCAGAAATTTTTTTGAAAGGAATGTAATAACCAGCAAACCAAGATAGTTCCAGAATTGGTAAGAGAGAGACGGTAGAATATTACTGAAGTACATTAGAAGATCTCTCCAGAAATGAATGTTTGTAAAAGAAAATACTGCCTGCAATAGTAGAGGGGAGAGTTAAGAAATTCTTTTAAAATTTATTTTTGTTATAGGCTTAGGTACTCATTACTAAAATTTCAAGGGGACATATAACTTCTTTAACGAACATGATGAATTTTAATTTACTGAGAGACTTTTATTTCAGATTATCTATCTCAGCTGATTGTCCTAATGCATACAGTTGAATTTGTCATTTTCAAATTCATAATTCACTGACTATTGAATCTAGATACAAACAATAGAAGTTTAAATCCTGTTATCTTAATAAACTACTTTTCATTAATGCAAAACTTGCTATAACAGGATATATATTATCTTTTTAGTGTTTGGATTGCACTGTAATGTATGTTCATCTGACAGCTTGTTCCTCCCATTGAAGTGAGTGTGGAACACTCACAGGCTTCACTGGTGAGGTTTCAGCCCTTAATATAAAATTTAATGCTTGTGTTAACTATCTCAGAAACTGTGTAACAGAAATTTGTCTAAGATAGCAAAGTACTGTTTCTTTATTACTCTTCCCTTGTGGGTGCCTTAATGTAATTTTCTGTTAAGGGCATTGAACTTACTGCTAGTCTTTCGCTCTTCTGTTTAGCAGCCTTACTGCCAGCTTATTCTATAATTGCACTAAACCAGAGGTTCTCAAATTGTGCCCTGTGGTCGCTGGGGATTGACAGTGCACTTGCTGGTAATCCACAGAGAGACCCTGAGCTAGCAGGTACTGGCTTTCCTCCAAGTCCCCATCCAGGCTCTCCTCTGATCAGAAACAGTGGAGTGGAGGAGACAGCCCATGCCCTTGATGCCTGCAGGCAAAGCAGTATCTCTGCTGAGCTCCTCTTCACTCAGTGAAAGTGTTTGAGAACCCTGGCACTGAACATTTGAGTTGCTTATGTTTAGACTATGTTGCTGCTCCTTAATCATGCATGTTGCCCCTCCATTTCTGTGCAGATTGCAGCCCCACTCCGGAAGAATCTGGCCCAGGTATGTGCATTCATGGCTTCTGCTTCTTCTGAAAATTGCTCGGGTTTGTCCATAATTAAGAACCGAACAAGTGCCTTGCTGTTAAGCTTGACCATGTTGAAATGGTAGTGCGATATCACACGTGTTACCTAAGCATATTGAGAAGTTATTATTTCCTAAATACACGGGGGTGTCTGGTAACTTCTCATGTCCAGGTACGGGGAGAGCACTTGTTCGTGGTCTCTTTGGTTTCTCCAGATGATGTGTTTTAGCAAACTGTTGTAAGTGACAACGATTTGAAGCCTGTTCCAAATGTCACTGAAGTCTGTGGGAGTCTGACATTTCAGACGTTTCAGACATGCTCTTTTATATGTGCTGTTGAGCTGGCCTTTCTGAATGAGAACTCGAGCAGAACATGGAGCAGTAAACAAGGATGGTGGAAAATCTCTGTTGTGGGTACACACCAAGCAGTGTTGGGCATTGCAAATCTAATGTTTCAGAACACAGAATTTAGGAGACTTTCATCCCACTTTCCTCTGTCCTTGTAGACAGAGCCTTCTTTCCTCTGTCCTTGAAGTTCCCCACAGGCGTGTTGCATTTACAATGTCTGAATAATATGCCTCCGTAATGCCACTCTCTCAAAGCTAGATGGCTGTAATTTCTCCCATTTAAGAGCCATTTTGTCTGAGTTCAGTGAACGTTCAGTCTTTGAACTGTTACAGCATGTGCTCCTGGGTTTAGTGAAACCAATGGGAAATAAAGCCCTGGTGCCGTTATATTAAGTATATCAATGTTCTTCTCAGCTATCCATCCTGCTTCCTTCTGTCACTGAGAAAAATGGTTTTAAACAATAAAATACTCCAGAAGCTTTTAATTCTTGGAACATCCTTTTAGTTTTCGCAAAATATGAATGTGGTGCATAAATGAATAATCATTATGTATTTTTAAGATGGGAGTAATTAAAAGCAGTCAGGTAACCCCCACGGGGTACCCAGATATACCCAAAGCTGCATCTTAAACTTGTGACTGAAACTGCAGTGTAGTGAAGTACTTAATGCTTGCTTCCCTCTGAAACCAAATGGGACGTGATTCTGTGCTTTAGTGGGTTGCCAATTATACTTCACTGGATCAGGGATAAACAACTACTACTTATTTAATATATCTCTTTTTTAGAGATCATCAGTCCTTGCAGCCTTGACTTAGACCAAGAGCAGCTGTGGGTGCCCAGTACTTTGATTTATGAATGTTAGGGGTTTTTCAATATGAAAAGACTAAAAATATCTTTTCAAAGCTCTGGAGAACATTTATTTTAATAATATTTTTATTGCTCTGGAGAAGAGAGACTCATAAGGGGTAAAAAGGCAAAACCTTGTCTTGCCTGATATTGCCCTTTATTTATACAGGCTTCTTGTATTAGGTTCTCTTAACAAGACATTATTTTTTTATAAAATAGTCAGTAGTGCGTAGTCAGAGAAGGTCCGATACGTGAACTCACAGGCCTTCCCAGCATCCGCCCTCCTTTACTTCCCCCTCTACCCCTTTTCAAAATGCCACATTTCAAAGTGTACATTAAGGTATGACTGTTGTGGTTGACCACAACAGTCTTAAGAAAAATAGCAAAGACTCACAGGGACAAGTCTAGCCCATATTTACTAGCCAGAATTCATTTGTAGCTGTCAGAGTGGAGACTGCAGTGTTTGTCTCATGCTGTACAATATAAAGCACTTAAAGCAAATTATAAGCATCCTGCTGGTTTGTACAATGCCGTTTTTTATATGGAATAACTTTTAACGTGAGTTAGAAACGGGATTTGTCTCCCAGACGTACCAACAGCTAGCTTGGACTAGGTCTCCAGCTGTTGTAAATCTGTAACAATTTGAGATCCTCCCTATGAATCTGCCCAGTCGAGTTCTGAAAAGTTCTGATCATCTCGTAGAACCGTAACAGCAGAGCTCAGAGTAGGTTTCACATTAGAATTAGTGCCTCGTGATGTTGGAAGGTGCCATTGATAGGTTTG
Source organism: Nycticryphes semicollaris (assembly GCA_013400055.1). Lineage (NCBI taxonomy): Eukaryota > Metazoa > Chordata > Aves > Charadriiformes > Rostratulidae > Nycticryphes > Nycticryphes semicollaris. The sequence goes on from VXBJ01003850.1 coordinate 402,623, forward strand.
TTAGAAAATACACTTTGAGGGAAAGACAAAAGGACAGGAAAATCCAGGTGAAAATTGAACACTTAGGAGTTCTTTCACATTTGTTTAAATGCTGCCAATGAAATGTTGCAATCTGATTTGAGCCTGGGAGTGCATTTCCTTTTATTCCTGTTTATTGCGAATAGCAACTGCCATAGGCTAAAAAAATTAAAAGAACACAGGTGACACCTCTGTGAACTAAGTAGCAAAAAGCATTTAGAATTTTGCAAACTTGACAGGGAGGTTTTTTTTCATGGCTGAAATTTTAAACTAAGAGAATACACAGCACAGAGGATTTTTCCTCATTACCCCAGATGAGCCACTGCATTGCATGTGAGTACTGGGAAAAAAAATGCATCTAACAATTGCTTTATCTTCAGGCAGGCTGATATATCAGCAGTGTACTTTGTGATTACCACAGATAAACATATCTTTCAAATGAAGTGCTGCTACAATGTAAAATCTCCACTGAGTTAATAACTACATACATATATGTATATCCAGGCAACGAGATGACGATGATGATGATGTGCTGGAAGAGCTTTTCAGTTCTTTCTGTCATTCTCATGTGTTTATAGAAAAGCTCTTAAATGCAGCAAGAGAAACGCTGTTAATACCATCTATGTTTTTGCTTTTTAACCGTTCACAGGGCAATGCCATGGCGTCTGATTTATATTGAGAGAAAATGCTTAATAGAATATAAAAGAGAAGCTGTAATTCCTTGCCTGTTCTTTTGATGTTTCCTGTGATTTTTTTGTGTCAATGGAACAGAGCCAAGCAACTTTCCCTTTGTGTAGTTTATTAGGTTATCTATCTACTGCATAGAACTAAAGCAAAAAGAATAGGTCTGTTAATCTTGTTAGTTATGTTTCTGTTAGCAAAAGTTCCCTTCTTTGGCTAGTTATCAAAGAAACGTTTATTATTACTAGCTCTTAGTCCTGCCTATGAGTCAAAATCCCAAATAACTTCCTTTCAGGGGCTTGAAATGTCTCATTCATACAGGTTCTGATCTGTATGTTGCCTTGTTCCTACAGCCAAATGGGCGGGGGGTTCTGTGTGTGCTGTTTGAAAGCTCTGGTGCTTTTTAAAAATAAAAGATATTGTCCTTCCTTTTAAAAAGCGAACTTTACATTAAGGAGGGCAAAACTAAAGCACTGTTCTATTTTATTCTTATATTGCAGAGGGAATGGATCTAGGTGTAATAATTTTTCAGACAGTCATGGAAATGAGTTTTTAAAATCGGTAGTTGATTAAAACAAATGATGAGAGAAGGAAAGAAAAGAAACAGAGTTTGTGGGGCATTTTAAGGCAGAGCGATCTCTTAGGGAGAACGAAGGCACCACGTTTGGGCTACTAAACTAGGACTTTGGCAACCCAGTTTCATTTCTATACTCCCTGTGTAGGACCTTGAACCCCTCTGGGATATACCTTGTGTTTTTCAGTGGAAGCCAAGCTCCGAACTACCTTCAAGCTTCTGGCTAACTCCCATCTAAATCACTATACTTAGTGTTTCTTGTTTGTTAGCTCTAAGCCATCAAAGCCACTCGGCAGAGGTGACTTAAAAGAGTACCTGCATGACTTTTTCACTTCTCTGCCTTATTCCTATTATTCCTGTTCTTACCTCACTGAAGTGCAACAACGATTAATAACACGGTAACGCAGATGAATGATACACCGATGAGTCCACTAAAGATTGAAAGGCAAGGTATTTGGGAGAAATCTCATTGACAGAAATAGCTAAGCAGATGTTCTTAATTGCTGTTATACAATGGACTCGATACTGTCTGTCCATGTATGCACTATGAAAGGGTGTGTTTGAACATGCACAGACAGTGATATATGCTTGTGTATATAGATATTTGTCTTGTTATACTTCCCAAATCAGCTATTGTATAGCCTGTTCTGTGGGAACAAATCTGGGAGCTATTACATGGTCGGGAAAGTCCTAACAACCTCACAGAGTAAAATTCTCCATATTTTCCTCATGCAGTAACCACTCTGTAAGATTATTTAATTAATACCAAGAAGGGAGCAACCAGCCAGTCAAAATGAAACAAGCCCTAAATGTGAATTATCAACAGCTTTGACATGCAACAGGATGCTGCTTCTTTGTGCATGTATGTCTGTTTCCAAAAAAGTACTTATAGTGCTGTTATTTTTTTTCTTTTAACCAGGAGAATGGAGCGAAGCTCTTTATCCCTTGCTGACAACACTCACAGACTGTGTAGCCATGATGAGTGACAAGGCAAAGAAAGCCATGGTCTTTTTATTAATGCAGGACAGCGCCCCGACAATAGGGCTCTGCCTGAGCCTCCAGTATCGCAGGGATGTTGTCTTCTGCCAAACGGTAAGCAAGCATATACGCATGATTTAATTGCACTTCAACATGTTGTGGGGTTATATGGAATATGAAAGATGACTGTTTCCAGAATTTTTCAGACCTATTCTGCTCTCAGGTTTAACACTGTGATCTTCTCTCACAGGCTGTGCTGTCCTCTGCTTACTGTTCATTTACGTTCGTTTGACAATATATAACTAAAGTGTCCTCTTAGATATATGTTGTCTATTTAAAAAAAAAAATAATCCCAGAACTAGTGAAAATATACTGCTGTTTACAGGAACAACCTTTGCCTTCCAATGGCACCAAACTAAAACCACAAGTAAAATGTGAAAGGGGGGGGGAAAATAACCCATGAGCAGCAAGTGTACTCCCTTGGTACACTTGTTGTTTTCTTGTTTTCTGCATGGAGAAAACCAACAGAACCTGTGGTACCTGTGGAGAGAAGTCCAGCTACAAGGAGAGAAATGAGTGCTTTCTCATTTGCTTGCTTGTTTATTTCTTCTAGAATTTCTGTTTCCGAGTCTGTGTGGGTCTCCTGTGTCAGCCGTTGGCAAACAGGTGTCGCCCCTTAAAAATAATTTCCACATTTCTTCTGCCCCCTAGACTTCTGTAGTGTCTATTTGTTGGATGTGTGTCTACTGGCTGGATGGTCACAGCCAGAGGGTGGTACTCAATGGCTTGAGGTCCAGATGGAGAGCAGTGACAAGTGGTGTTCCTCAAGGGTCCGTGCTGGGACCAATAATGTTTAACACTTTTATCAACGATGTAGATTGAGTCCACCATAGGCAAGTCTGCAGATGACACCAAGCTGTGTGGTGTCGATACACCAGAGGGACTGGATGCCATCCAGAGGGACCTGAATAGGCTGGAGAGGTGAGCCCAGATGAACCTCACGAGTTTCAACAAAATCAAGTGCAGGGTTCTGCACCTGGGCTGGAACAATCCTCACTATCAATACAGACTTGGAGATGAAATATTAGAAAGCAGCCCTGAGGAAAGGGAATTGAGGGTCCTGATGGATGAGAAGCTGGACATGAGCAGGCAGTGTGCACTTGCAGCCCAGAAGGCCAATCACATCCTGGGCTGCATCAAAAAGATGCGTTGCCAGCAGATCCAGAGAGGTGATTCTGCCACTTGGCTCTGCTCTGGTGAGACCTCACCTNTTATTTCAAACAGCTTATCTATTGGACATTGTTTGGTAGGGCTGTGTCCCAAAATGTATTGTCTCGTAGAGATAAACTAAGGGATTTTTTCTGTACAAAACCCACTTCATGTTGCAGATAATTTTTAAAACTTAGTGCATTGATTATATCTTTACCTGTCATAAACATAGCTTTATTCCCTTTTGTTTAATTCTGTAGCAAAGTCTGTGTGCATAACCTATGGCAATCACCTGGGTAATTCCTGTGTTGACAGAGTGAATTAAGACTAGTACTAACGTTAGATCTTAGTACTGATTGTAGTACTAGGTCTCCAGGACCTTGTCCTGAATATCTTGTAACAATAGAGGTTGAATCTTAGCATAAAGCAAACAGGTTTTTTTAAGCTATTTTAAAATGGCATTTTAAAACAAAATATCATTTATTAATACTGTCAAAATTAATTACCTGGAACTAGCTATGTTACTTTTCCATCTGTAACTAAAACAATTCTCCAATGAGACTTTCTTTTGTAATTTGCAAGTTGTAGACCCTAATATAAGTGATAGTGTCCAGAAAACAAATAGTTGTGAGAGAACAGCAGTCCCATTTTGGGAGAGCTTGCAAGATGAAGGCAGTGTGCCTTAAATCTTTTTTTATGAAGGTTTGGGGTTTTTATTGGGTGGTTATCTTCTTCAGCTGCAAGAAAAAGAAGAGTGACATTTAGGGGAACAGCGCATCAGTCTGACAGGTTTTATGGCACCTCTTAAATGTGATATTGTTTCCGTTTGGGGCTGAAGAGCCTTTTTTGTCTTGAATCATTTCACTATAGTCTGTTTTCTCTCCCACAGCTGACAGCTCTCATTTGTGGCTTTATCATCAAGCTGAGGAACTGCTTGCATGATGATGGATTTCTAAGACAACTCTACACCATTGGCTTGCTGGCACAGTTTGAGAGCCTTCTGAGCACTTACGGTAAAGGCACAGGGCAAATGTGTGGTATTAGCTGTCGAGTCAGCAAATTCTCCATTGAATTGGCTACAGGAGAAAATGAGTGTTTGGGACAATCTGCAGCTCAGCTACAAAATTACTTTGAAAACTGAAATGCAAACCCAGATTATATCTGGACTACTTAATTAGCTAACAACTCTGAATTTCTTCATGTTTAATTGAATTACATCTAAAAGATAAAATGTAGTTGCCATAGTATATAATGTCAAAGGTTTTTAAAAAAAGAAACATATCATAATGATCAATTTTTTTCAGAAAATAAGTGAATTAAAGTTCTAATAAGCTGGGAGAAACTGCCCAAAGTATGCTTTTTGAATTTTCTGAACCTCCTGTAATCCTGCAGTACAGAGTGAGATGGAAGAGACAATACAAGAAGGGAAAGTACTTCACTTGAAGGTGTTTCGCTCTTGTGTCTGAACAGCAGTTTGGATGCCAGTTAGGGAATGCTTTATTGTATGGATATGGCATATCATGTAACTTTTCCAAGGCAAATGGCTATGACAAGCTTAGAAGTACTTACTAGCATCATCTAAATTGGAAAATCAACATATAACCTACTTGAAGAACAGTAGTCTGGTCTATGCTAGAGAATTGGTGTTTTCTAACCTTGTTAAACTCATAAAGTCAGTCATGACATTGGCTGCAGTCTCTGGGTCAAGAAGAAGGCCTGGGCTCCAGAGCTTCTTCATCCATAGAACTTTTTTATGAGAGTGATGACCTATAGTCATCATCAAATCGATAAAGGGAAGTTGTATATAACAAATAATGATTACAATTCACTTTTTCCTCCTTGATTTAGGTGAGGAGCTGGCAATGCTGGAGGACATGAGTTTGGGAATCATGGACTTGAGGAATGTAACTTTTAAAGTAACTCAGGCCACATCAAACACATCTACTGATATGCTGCCAGTCATCACTGGAAATCGGTAAAAATAATGTTGGGGAAGGGAGCAGGAAGTAGAGTTAGACTGCAGATGTGAGAAGCAGTGATACTGCACTTGAGATAAATTAAGTGCTAAATTATACGTGCTAAAGATAAATTACAGAGATAAATTACTGTGCTGGTTTTCTCTTCAGATCTTCGAAGAAATGCTTTGAAGTAGACTTACTCATTTTTACTGATGTTTCAATTTACAGGGAGCTAAGCTGAAGAGAAATATATGGCAAGGCTGAAACCATGGCAGTATTGTTTTGTGAATAAATATTGTCTTGACCTAGCCTTCCACAATCATAAGCCAAAAGTATTCAATCTTTTCTTGAGCACTAGTGCTGTTTTTAAATTTCAGACTGACTTTTGAAGGTGATCTCGTCTAAAATTCACTGCTGTTCATAAGTTGGTCAGTGCCCAGTAATGGGCCACCATTAGCACAATAGGACGTAGAATGTGTATCAGGCAGTTGATGGGCTGCTGATGAGGTGAGGCCTATTTAGGATCAATTTCCAAACTATCAGGGCCAAGCTGGCTTAAACTTGCAGATGCCTGTGAAACACCAGACTACTGCTCAGTTTGGCCACTTGTCTGAAAAGAGATATTTTCGAGTTTGAGCTTAAAAGCAATTTTTGTTTTAGAAGTCTGAATTAACAAACATTCATATCCTCACATAAAGTGGAGTGGGACTGATCTGTTACAGTTTTATTATGATGGGAAGCACTTTCAACAGTCACACTTCAATTTGAATGCTGCAGCCTGTTTATCACCTGGCCTTGGACTAGTTTCTGACATGGGGCTGATGGGCCCCTGCAATAGAGTTCTTATACAGAGGGAGCCAGTTCTCAGATGGGGATGAAGCTGTGGAAGGACAGAGGCCTCACGAAGGTCGATGTTTTAATGTTTATTTATTTCAGAGTCTTTAGAATCTTTTAGTTTTTAATTCAATTTCTAGAGGATTTAAATAAAGCTTATTTGATTACAGTGTGCTGTACTAAACTCCACTGGAGCTTTGCCCAGCTTTGTCCACATCTGATAAAGACCTAGAATTCTCAAAGATAAAAACAGTTAGAAGAATTTTGTTAAGTTAAGGTTCACATGCAATTAAAAGTGCCCTTGCTGAAGGAGTACAATCATGTATGTTACGGAAATTACTGAGACCTGTGGAAATGGCTGACAGCTGACAGAAAATCCCTTTCAGAGAAAATCTTTAGTTGAAACTTGCCATCAGCTATAGGACACTAATCAGCAGGAAACCAGCATTCATTTGTTTCAGATCTGATAGCATTACTTATTTTGATGTCTAGATTTTACTCAAGAAAAAGAAGAAAGAAATCATGCATATTTATTTTTGTGCAAGCTATTGGGAACTTTACATTTAGAGGTGAAAATAGTTTCATTTGCTTTCAGACACAGCATAGGATTTGTGTGTCCATCCAATGTAAATGCCTGACAGACCAGTTTTGATTACCTGATTGTATACTTCTCAAAGCTCTTTTGCTGTACTTGAGAGTGCTGCACTGTAAAGCCTTGCATGTAACACCAAGGTATCGCTGCTAATAACACAGCGCACAAACCACAGTAACTTGTGTCTTGGCGGTTCCAACATAGGCTAATATGACATACTTTAGCCTGCACTGATGGTATAAGATAAGATAAGTTGTGTTACCTCACATTTGCCATGAGATAAAACATACACAGTGCTCTTTGCTGTAGCTCAGCTGACACATGTTGTGCTGCAGGAAGAGCTTGTGGGTCTGAGTCGTAAATTTCTCTATCAATGCTTTTGTTAGCTCCGCCTTCAATTTATGCTTGGGTCGCTAGTGTCATTGCCTCTGTCCTTCTGCTCAGAAATGTCAGTACTACTGTCTGTATCCAAAAATGTATCCTTTTATGCTTGTGCATCATCACTAGCCTTTACCACTTTATAATCACAGAATAATATGGGCTTGGAAGGGACCTCTGGAGATCATCAGTCCAATCCCCCTGCCAAAGCAGGTTGCGCAGGAACTTGTCCAGGAGGTTTTGAATGTCTCCAGAGATGGCGACTCCACCACCTCTCTGGGCAGCCTGTTCTAGCACTCTGCTACCCTCAAAGAAGTTCCTCCTCATGTTTAGATGGAACTTCTTATGTACAAGTTTGTGCTCATTTCCTCTTGTCCTCTCACGGGGCACTACTGAAAAGAGACTGCCCCCCATCATCCTGAAGCCCATCCTTTAAATATTTATAGCCATTAATCAGATCCCCCCTCAGACTAATGTTCTCCAGACTAAAAAGACCCAATTCCATCAGCCTTTCCTTGTAAGGTAACTTCTTACAAGTTCTAGTCCCCTAATCATCTTTGTGGTCCTCTACTGTACCCTCTCCAGCAGTTCCCTGTCCTTCTTGAACTGGGGAGCCCAGAACTGGACACAGTACTCCAGGTAGGGCCTCACCAGGGCAGAGTAGAGGAGCAGGATAACCTCCCTCAACCTGCTGGTCACACCCTTCTTGATGCACCCCAGGATGCCCATTGGCCTTCTTGGCCACAAGGGCACATTGCTGACTCATGGTCATCCTGCTGTCCACCAGGGCTCCCAGGTCTTTTCCTTCAGAGCTGCTCTCCAGCAGGTCAGCCCCCAACCTGTGCTGATGGAGGGGATTATTCCTCCCCAGGTGCAGCACCCTACACTTTGCCCTTGTTGAATTTCATCAGGTTCCTTTCTGCCCAACTCTCCAGCCTGTCCAGGTCTCGCTGGATGGCAG
>VXBJ01003850.1:411156-425783 GCA_013400055.1 Nycticryphes semicollaris
CCTGAGGGCTGGCCTGAGCAGTAAAGACTGAAGCAAAGAAAACATTCAGCAATTCTGTCTTCTCTGTCACCATGGCACCTGTCCCATTCAACAGTGGTCCACATTTTCTATTGTTTTCCTTTTGCCTTCAATATACTTGAAAAAAACCTTTCTTGTTGACTTTGACATCCCTTGCCAATTTTAATTCCAAGGAGGCCTTGGCTTTCCTTGTTTTGTCCCTTCATAGTCTGACAGCATTCTTGTAATCTTCCCAAGTGATCAGTCCCTTTTTCCACTCAGGGTAAACTTCCTTCTTCCACTTGAGACTTTTCAGAAGCTCCCTGCTCAGCCACGCAAATAATCAAATATGCTTTACTCTTGATGAGATGGGAACATGCCAAAATTTGACTTTTTCTATGCAGGTTATACAAGAGGTGCAGTATTAATGAGCAGAGCAAAATCAGCTTTTGTCAGGAAATTGTTAGATATGATTGAAGTGTCCATGGGGATGTAAAATCAAGATTACGGGTTGCTGCAGGTTTGTTTTTGAACTAGAATAGCTTTTCTGATTAGGAGCAAGCTGTGGCAGTTCCTTGAAGTCCTCAGTTTTGACTGCTACTTATTTTTTAATAGTGGTATTATGTTCTAGATGTTATCCCTCTTTACATAAATAACACATTCTCGAAATGTAGCTTTTTGATCTTTATGTCTAATAGCTGTTTATTTATTTGCAGTGACGGATTTAATGTGAGGATCCCTTTGCCAAGCGCCTTGTTTGATTTGTTGCCAAGAGAGATTCAAAGTGGCATGTTACTGAGGGTTCAGCCTGTTCTTTTCAATGTGGGAATCAACGAGCAGCAAACCCTCGCAGAGAAGTATGTATTCAGGCGTCCAAGCTCAACCTTACTAGCGGTTCAGCAATCTCCCGTTGTGATGGAAGTATGTCTCTACGGAGTTGCACTGTTGCGTTACTAACACTGATTCAGTTTCCCCAATATTTGAGCGAGGGTGAGGTGTCAGATGCAAAGACAGCTCAGTGAAGCTGTCAAATGAAAACAAACGAAAGGGCATAAAGACATAAAGACTGTGTGTCGTTATATGACACACAGTTATGGAGCCTCTTACCTCATGGCTTTGAGTCTAGTGCAGATTTGTGCCATTCAGAAGTAAATTTACAGAAGAGGAAATCTATCAGGGGGCTGTTTAACAGAGGTGCTGCTTGTGACTCGAGACCTCTGTGAGTGACAGATCACTAGAAGCGGAAATCATTCTGAGTGTTGCTGTGTACTTACCATCTTGGTTTTGTACTCTCACCCACACTTCCTCTTCTGGCCACTGTCAGAAACCAGGCTAGTGGGCTAGATGGACCTTTGTTTTAACATATCTTTGTAGTACTTCTGTAATGCAACAGTGTTCTCATAAAGCTGAAAAATGTAATGTGTAATGTATACAGTTAGATGAGCTGAATCATGGCATTGTTGACAATATTTATTACATTCATGGTTTATTACTCCTACTAGATCCATATTTCTCATCTACATATCTGAAGTCAAAGTTCTCAATCCTACCTACTGATGTTATGTTTATTATTGAGTTATGAACCAAAGTAGTAAATCCATTCTTAAAAGTTTGAACTTAAGCAAAATGATTTGCCAGATGGGTATTTAATATTGAAAGAGACACACAAAAGCCAAGACATTTTAAATACTATTTTCTACAAGATTTTTCTTTCACCTTCCTTCCTGCTTTTCTCCTCACAGTCATATATTTTGTTTTCCTGTAATGAATCCCTACAATCACTAACTTCTCTGTTACACTTTACTCTGCATTTGAGTGGTTTGGAATGTCATGAGATCAATCTTCAAACTGTTTTCTGGTAGTCCTATTTCCAAGTACAGTTGTTTTGAGGAAGAGGAGAAACATTCTACCTTGGGTATAACTGTTCCCTTCTTCACCTTTTAAAGGTTTGGAGACACCTCACTGCAAGAAGTAATTAACATGGAAAGCTTAGTGCGATTGAATTCGTATTTTGAACAGTTCAAAGAAGTTTTGCCTGATGATTGTAAGTATTTGGTAATAAATGGCAAATTTGGTTGAACAGCACAATTCAGGCTGATTTTTTTCATTTGTTTGCCTCATAATAGTTTTTTTAATGTTAGTGGTACACCATCATTAGTAACCTCCAAGACATGATGCAACTCTATTTTAATAAGTAAGTACTAAGTCGAGTAGATTCAAGAGGTTTAAAGGTCTGTCTGATTAACTTTCCTTTTTCAATTTGCTTTTACTGTACATCTCTAAGTGTGCTGTATAAACATGCAGCTAGGTAGTTAGACTGCCATGAGGGGAAGGCATAAAAGTGACTGGTTGTAGCAGGAGCACTTTTATGTGCAATTTTTGGTCATGTTCTCTGGACTTACAATAACCTGCAGAAAGAGCAACTGCCAGTTAATCACTTTCCCTCTGCTTATCCTTTGGCATTTGCCTGTAATTGTTGCATCTGCAGCCAGCGACAGAGAAGTCTAGCATTTGGAAGAGAGACAATAGCCACAAGCTTGAATTTTACTGGTTATATAAGAAAATTTCTTGCTTGTTACTGTTTTTTGTGAGGCAGTGGCATGAATGTTATTTACATGTGACTTTGAAAATGGAGAAAATTCATTGATGGGTTATTATTAGTATCAAACTTCTTTTAAGATAATTTCATGGGTCCCCCAATTGCAGTTTTATTGCAGAAATACAAATGCAGGACCTGCAGCAGAATGGTAAGAATTCTGCCTATTAAAGTACTTCATTGTACTTTCAGTTACCTTGGATTGGTTTGGTTTATTTTTTTTTGATGCAGCTCAGAGCAGTAGCTGTTTCCCTCCTTGCAGGAATTTGTAATCCTGCATAATTAATTCTCTGAAATTTTAGCTGCAAAATTTTATTGTTTTATTCTATAGCAGTCTAGCATCAGACTTCCCTGGAAAGTTCAAAAGTGAATCAATTTAAAGCAGTTTTTGTCCTGCTTTTCTCCCTGTTACTTCATGTCGCTATCTAGTCTTCCATAATAATGGTTCCCATTCAGCTCCTTCCTCTCCTCTTGGATTTTGCTTGCTTTTCTTTTACTTCAGTCTCTTCCCTCGCCCCCAAACCTTTTACGTTGATCCAGTCACCTTTTAGCATTTGCCTTTTTTCCTGAAACTTTTTTTTGGTTGGAGAGAGCGTTTCTTGTAACTGAACACTGACCAGCTTGCACATTTCAAATTGAAAATATCAGCAGAACATAAAATGTCTTCAGAGTTTCTGTGGAGATATGCATGACATCCTAGCACCTCTGAGGGGTGAAAATACAGGCAGTTACAAGTTTACATATAGTTCTGAACGGTGTGTGAAAGCAAGTGCATCTGTGACATACAAACCAAGACACTATACCAGTCTTGCTGCCTTTGTTCACTCTGTTGTTATATTGCTGTCGGATTCTGAGCTCCTGAAGTGTATTTCCAGTTGAGTTCAATTGAACTTGAATTTATTTTGTTGACGGCACTAATTAATTAAGAATTGGAATTATTTTTGTAAGCATTTATAGTTTCAAAATGACACTAACTGTGTTTGCAACAGGCATGTAGGACTGCTTTCTGTGTAACTTATCTTTGTAAAGGTGTTGAATACAGATAAGATAATTGAGTTTTGTTTGTTTTATAGGTCTACCTCGATCTCGTAGTCAGACGTGCCTGCCTGAACTTTTAAGATTTTTGGGACAAAATGTACATGCAAGAAAAAATAAGAATGTTGATATCCTTTGGCAAGCTGCTGAGGTATTTATTAGTCTGGAGCATCTCTGCATAGTTCAGTTCATTTTCTGTATGCATATGTACTTTCCCCTTTTTTTATTACCGATACGTTTGAATTTCTTCATTTGCTTGTGTGTAGCTTGGAAATGCTGCCAGGTTAAACCTCATCTAGAATGAGACATGGGGAGATAAAATGTATTTTCCACATCAGTATTTTCCCTACAACTCATGCAATGAAGTTCTGCTCTCTCAAAGATGACAACTTTTGACATCAAAGTCCTACACAACATTTGTGTCTCTCTAAGGAGAAGTACAGGTGTGTTATCTGACAGAAGGTTGTGCATGAGGAAGGAATGATGAATTGTATATCCCATTTCTAGATATGCCGCAGACTAAATGGTGTTCGATTTACAAGCTGTAAAAGTGCCAAGGATAGGACTGCCATGTCAGTCACCCTAGAGCAGTGTTTGATCCTACAGCATGAACATGGAATGGCTCCACAGGTCTTCACCCAGGCTCTGGAGTGTATGAGGAGGTAAGAATTTGATTGCATCACTTACTCCTAAATGAGGCACCATGCAAACTGCAGAGGAACAGTGGTCTCTGTTTCTGTCAAAAGGAAAAAAAAAAAAAGGCAAAATAAAGTCAGAAAACAGCAAAACTGGCTACTAGAATTCATCCCTCCCTTGCATGTATTAGTGAGTCGCATATGCTAAAGCTGGGTGTTACCAGATTTGCATCAGATGGGCTTTAGTTTTCGGTAGTGAACCAGGGAGTTTTCAGAGAAGCATGTGACAATGTGTTTTCAATTACTGCTGAGCTTTCAGAACAGGAAACTGGTGCTTCTTTGAAAGTTGTTTAATGGTGAGGTTACCTGAACTGTCATAGCACTGGGTTTCTTAGTTCTAGATCAGACAGATTTCTCAGGGATGTCCTGTCTTGTGTTCCTGGAAACACAGACACCTGCAGTTTGCACTGGTTTGCCACATGTCGTCTTTAGCAATGAAACACTGCTCGCTGGGCGAAATGTCAGTACGAGTGTTTCACAATACAGCAACCAAATTTCATCACAGTGTGTCAGTGTGCTGTTGTCATATCAATATAATGATGTTCTGTATTCTGAAGCAGCAGAGATGTTTGCAAAATTAAATACTTTACTAAAAAACAAAACAAAAAACAACCAACCAATAATCTGTTTACTGTTGTTCAATGCCTTGTTTCAAGCACTGCTGGAAAACTCCGTAAGTCACATACTAAAAGAAAGGATAAGAAATCTAGCTTTAGTCTTTATCAATGTAGTTCAACAATGCTGTTCAGTCCTGTTTTTCAACATTCACTCTTACCGAATGTACTGTACTGTGTGTCTTCTCACCAAATTCTCTAGAGTGTTCAATTCTCTTATCCTTTCTGTATGTTTTTGCTGTTTGACCCTTTCTGACTCTTCAGTTACCTACCTAGAAGGAAAATAATATCACTTACAGCCTCTTACACTGAGGACTTGTTCTTTATATCTACATCTAATTGGATGTCACTGGACCTTTTTATTTTCATTTTTTTTCTGCATGTTTTGCTGCATTGCTACAGTTAGTACAGTACATGAAAACTGCATTCAGAGACTAATTTAACCTTGATAGTAGAAAGAAAACTTGTAACAGCTTTGTGAGGGAGAAGTTATTAATTTAAAATGGAGCTTTGTGGCTTTCAAATATCTTTATTCAAATTATGCAACTTGTTGACTTAAACATCTGAAAGAAAGCTTTGTTGCACAGTTTATTTAGTAAGAATAAAAATTGAACAGGTATAATAATGGGAATCTCGTTACTTTCTTTAATTACTGAGTTAATGGGGTTTTTTAATGCAGTTCTGGACACAGCAGAGGCAGAGGTTAGTAACAACATCATTTTAGACCTTCAGACTATCAATTTAATATAACACAGGATCAGATAAAATATCAACCCAAGAAACACATTGCTTTATGTTGATGTACACAGGGATGTTGGAAGAGGGCCAATTTAATCAAAATCTTTGGCTTACATGTTCTAGCACCATCATGGACTTGTTCTGACACGTGGAAGACATGACTTTCTCATTTGTTAAATCTTTGACAGAGAGAGGTTGTGCAAAACCAATACTGACTTGTCCTGAAGGAATACTAAGATTAGACCATTCTTCAAGCTCATCACTCTTTCTCCCTTATTGCTCTTTGGGCTAGGTGGTTGTGTTTTTAAAATTATTTGCCAGTTCTACCCAGGAACAATGGCACAGAATGAACAAAGTTGAACAAGAGAGATAGGCTTGATTAAGGAACAAATCTGTAGGAGTCCAACTCCACCTTTTCAGCCGGGACAGGATGATCTGACCGGCTGACCTGACCAGCTGTCCTGATTGCTTCCAGGACATTCAGAAAATTTGCTTTTACAATTTAACTTGAGCCTTTTATTTGTGTAACTCTACTGGAAATGTGAGGCTTGGTTGAGTCATGAAGAATTTTTAAGTTTCTGGGGCAGTTGGAAGGACAGGGAAGAAGTACTGTTAAGCAGTGGGACTCAAAATATTTTATCTCTTTTCTGCTGGTAACTTTTGAGAGAAGAAAACCATCCTTGCTTACACTGTTCTTCAAAAATTAAGAAAGCACCCTTTTCCCATGTGGTGTCGGTCTTCAGAGGTGTCCTTAGTCCCTTCCTTTCCTTCCTAGTCTTGTGATACTTATGTATCCATGATGATTATGTTCAGTGAGCATGGACATTGAGAACACTAAGTGTTCATTGTAGATTCTTGTGGAAAATCCCAGATAAGAGTTTGTGGCTTTCAGGGTAGAAACAAATAACCTATTAGAATGAACTCACTTTTCTGTAAGTAAGTTGCAGCTTTTCCAGTCCCAAATCAGATATATGGTAGCTCACAGCCTATAAACAGTAGAATCATGATGATATATCTGGAAGTACAAGCTACAAAGGAAATTACTATCTGGCTAGTAAAGATACCTTAAGAATCAAAGTCCAACTGGATCACATAGCTTCTTCCATCTGCAGCAGTGCCAAGACTCCCCACTAGATCTGTGACTTCCTGCCCTCCCTCCCCATACCAGGTTACTGTCCTGTCAGGTATGCCAGTGGAGATGTTTGTGTGAATATGCTTTAATCTAGTTTCAGTCAAAATTAGCCTAGGTAGCAAAATCCTTTATGTGTTCAAGGTAGCCCAGCTCATTTTCATTAAACCAGTTGTGACCCAAGCAGTTCAGCCAACAGAGAAGGCCTGTCTCTGATAGGGGCTTTTGAAAAGCAGCTGGAAATAGAGTGAGGGAAATAATCTCTTCTAGTTGCCATGGTGTCGGCTGAAAAGACTACATAATAAAACTCTGACAGTCGTGTTTGGATATGACCACACTGCAATAAAACGGTCATGATAAAAAGCTTGGTTGGATTTCTTCACTGATTGATTTGCTTTAGGAATAAAATTGTAGTTGGGTTGACCTTGGCCTCCTGCTGGACAGCTGCCCAGGTTCTCTCTCGCTCCCTCAAGAGGACAGGGGGAGAAAATACAATGAAAAAGCTTGTGGCTTTAGGTAAAGACAGGAAGATCCCTTCTCAGTTACTGTTACAGACAAAACAGACCCGACTTAGAGAAATTAATATATTGCCAATAATTTGGATGGTAAGAAACAAAGACAGAAATTAAAATGTATTCCCCCACAATGCCTCTTATCCTAGGCCCAAGCACTTCACTATTTCATTCCCAACACCTTTACCTCCTCGCCACCCTGAGCAGTGCACAGGGGATGGGAAATGGGGGCTTGAGGTCAGTCCATAACAGCTCTTCTCTGCTGCTCCTGCCTCCTTATACTCTTCCCCGACTCCATGGGTCCTTCCCACTGTTGCAGTCCTTCAGGATAAACCTGCTCATGCATGGGTTCTCCATGAGATCCAGTTCCCTTCAGGAAATATTCACCTACTCACAGGCTGCGGTGTGGCTATCTGTGATATTGTCTTCACGGGTGCAGGAGAATCCCTGCTCCAGTATCTGGGGTGCCTCCTCCCCCACCTTTCCTGACTTTGGTGCTTGCAGGGTTGTTCCTTGCATCTTTTCTGGTCACCCCTCACTGCTGTGCAGTGTTTTGCCTTTTCTTACTCACACTATCCCTGAGGCACCACCAGCAGGGCTGAGGAGCTCAGCTGTGCCTGCAGTGGGTTCATTTGAACCAGCTGGAACCAGCCATGTCCAGGATGGAGCAGCCCTGGCTGCTCCTCCACAGAGAGGATCGCCATATGCAAGCTGGATTAGCAGGGAATTTGCTGTGTCTCTTACCCTGCTCCTCTCCTAGAGGTAGTCTGCCAATGAATGTTTTGATTTAAGACACTGTACAATTTGATCTATTTAGTATTTCCAAAAGGTGACTTTTCACCCCTTGGGTGGCAGCATCTACATGGGCCAACAGTGACAAGGAAAGCACTTTCCAGCTCTTGCCTCCATTCCCACTGTATGTGTCTGTGCATATGTCTTTGTGTTACATTGAGTAGCTTGATGCTAATTTTTAATGGTAGAGATGTGGTATGTGTTCATAACATCCCATCATTTTGAGCCTTTCTTCCTTCTTTCCCTCCCCCATTGTTTTACTTCCTTATCTATATCCTAAAACACTGTTCTTCCTCCAGACTATCCTGTTGAGCCTTTATCCACCACTTTCCAGTCAGCATTAGCTTTCTACTTACTGATTCTCCTGATCACACACACATACACTCTTCCCACTGCTACAAACACAGCTGGGATTTGTAGGCACCATCCAGTGTAGGCACCAGGAGTGAAAACCTGTTTTGATCTCACTTTGGATATGTTAATCCAGATGAGAAATACAGTTGGTTTAGTTCCCTGCCCACCTGATTCCATCTGACTTGAACTGTTGTCAGCATCTGAAGGCTATTTTTCTCTTTCATCACCTCCACAGTATCTCTGATGTCTTTCAAGACATCACGTGTTGGTTCCCTAAGTTTGCAATGCAACCAGCAAGGTTATGTATCACCTTTTATGGAGGCAGTGAGTGCACTTATTTTTAACAGGATCAGGCTCACGGGTTGTATTTAGTTGTTGCTTTGTAAACTAAAAATGGAGTTGAACTGCACTGGGTATAAGAGTGATCCAAAATGAAACACCACGCTACAAAGCCTTGGCTTCCCTACAGAGGTGTTCTCTGTAGGCCTTTAGTGCTCAAAGCAATGGAGGAAGCAGGGGCATAAAGAGGTGCATGCATATATTGAGGCACTTCAGAAACATGCATTTTGGAAAGCATATCGATACATTCTTGAATTCATGTTGAAGCAGAAGGAGATGCGGGTGGTTTGGGGTTTTTTGTTTACATATTCAGCAGGCAGTCAAGAGTTTAAATTATTTCACTGCAGCCTACGTGGAAAGATGTTTGAAAGGGTCAAATACTACAATGGTTATTCATGTTCAGCTGGCTTTTCAGAGCTCCACTTCTTTACGGCATGTGGACGCATGGCGGAGCAGCATGGGATATTATTGTTTGATAATCTGAAAGAGTGAACATGGAAAACCATTTATGTTCAACCTACATGTGTTTATTTTCAGTAGACTACAGTACTTCTTTCTTATTTTTCTCTTTTATTCTCTTTCCCTCTCCTTATTTCTGTAATTGTGCTGGTACATATTTTTGAGATATTTTTCCACACTTTCTTTACTTCATCTTCTGGTTTTGTTGTGCTTTCTTCCATGTTTTTTCATTTTCTTGACCACCTTGTGTTGCCATCTCTTTTTATACATTCATTTGCATGTCTGTCTTCCGTTCTGTTTGATTTTCCCTCCTCCCAACCTTCTTCCTTTTCACAGCATTGGAACACGGGAGGTAGTCACCCAGAAGAACTTGAGTGGCTTGGTGCCCATCCGAGATTTCAGACTAGATCCCAGCCTCCTCTACTCTATTCCTTTACTAGCTCTCAGCCCCAATTTACTGATTGTGTGGCTGTTTCTGAGCATAGCATACCTGGTGGCCAGATTACGTTGCAAGTGAAGATAAGGTTAAAAAACAAAACCACAAAAGTGCTCGAATGTGCGTTGCCACTTGGTACCTGCTGGACAAAGGAATGTGTCATAGCATTGTCTGCCAAGAACTATTATTATTATGCCTTACAATTTTAAGTTTCTATTGTACTAAACTGTAAATATACATCAAATTATTTTATCAAAAAGAACTGTATTGAAACTTTAAATTATTGTTCTGCTTTCAGTGCTTGTAACATAGTCTGACATTGGCCTGTTACCTCGTTACTTTGGCCGGCCTGAAGATCTCTTACCAAATATAGATTTGTGTTACTTGTTTCATGTATTCCAGAGAAAGGAACTCTGTCTGAAAAGAATTTGTATCTTTTTGTATATTTAAGGTGTATGCTAATCTTGCCTTTCATTTTTATGAGGTATGAAAAGAAAAACAAAAACACGGGTGGGGGTTTATAAGAAATTGTAAGAAATTTATTTAAAGAAATATAAAAATTTCTACCTTCATTTCAAAGCCTAATACCCAATTTACATTACTCGACAGTTTGTAAAATCATAGTCTTGTTCCTTTCTCATGGTTGAGTATGTTCTAATAGACTAGTGTACCCACTCAAAAAGCAACTTGCGGTGTGCTACACGCAGAATTATTTCATTCTGTTTGTAGATCTGCATTTTGTGATGTATTAAAGACATGAAGAGAGTGACTTGTGGTTAGGAAGAGGACGTAATTGGCATTAACCTGCTAATGATCTGTTATCTGTTTCAGGTGCTCTGTTGTAGAAATTATTCTGAAACAGGGTCATTATCATCCTAGAGGTTAAAGATGCTTTAATGTTTCAGGCAAGATGAGGGAGGTATCAGTTAGCTCCTTTAGTAGGAGGGTTTGAGGCTTTCCATCGGGCTTGGTTTTGATTACACTAGACTAAACATTACTGTTATTTCCATTTTTAAGTGTTGGACAGCTTTAATAAATTATGATGCCGGTAGTGAGTTAGAGATAAATGAATGATGGTAAGTTAACATTTATTTAAGTGGTTGAGACTAAAGCGGCTTACCTAGTTTAGTCCTGCAGGGTAATTGCAGATGAAATTTGATCATCCTTTATATATGACATCAAACTGGGGGAGGCCTATGTAAACGGAAAGATTTTCTTGATGCAGTGGTCTGGCAGAGCTTGTCAATAGCAATAGCTGATTAAAAAACCCTAACCTCATTTAACGTAGTTTGCTAAATTCATGAAGGGATTTACTTCGCTTGGTGCCTAAGATGACAGAAAATTGGGCTTCTGAGGAGAATTCTTCTAGTACTGTGATTTCTATTTTCTACTATTATTAACTCGCTTAAAATACATAGGTTGCTATAGCTTTTATTGTAATTTTTAATGGAATTTGAAAGCTTCTGAGGAGTAAGCTTAAAAAAAAAAAAAGAAAAAAACACAGAATAAAAATTAGATTTAAATCCTAAATTTGGTGAATATTCTAACAAAAAAAAAAAGTATGTGGTTATATTTTTGTCTTAATGAAATCAGACTGTACAGTACACTATCTTCTGGTATTTTTCCTCACTATTCTTCCAATTTTGTTTAAAAAAAAAGTCAGAAAGACACACACACACATATATATATATATAAGCATGTATCCTGTTTATTTTAAGTTGTAATGAATTTAGGTAAAACCTAGCTGCTGCTGAGATTTAAAATCATGGTGTAATGGTATTGGACATATCTGTGTCCTCTGCTGATACCTAGTCCCACTGTGTCTCTGTACAAATCGTCTCTTCCTTCTGATTAACACTGATTCATTTGCTACACGTACCAAAACCTACCTTTGTATAAAAAGCAAACAGACGTCAGGTTGGACTGTGGCCTTGTTCTTGCAGTGTGGTGACTGTCCTGGTTCGGTCTAACAAGATGTGAAAGTAACTCTAGTAGGTGTATTTCCACTGAAGTTCCTGAGGTTATTGATCTGTTTAAATGAAGTATGAAGGTTTGGCTCGTGACTATCAGTAGGGATGCAGTGGGACCACCCTTAAATTTATCTAGAATGAAAGCTGAGGCTTTTTGAAAACAATGCAGTTTTTTCCTTTAAGTTTACTTCTTTCTTTCTTACTTTCTCTAAGTTTACTTAAGCTTTGATGGGGACAAGTCTTCATCTGTTTGTTTTTTTTTTTTTCTTTTTTAGCTTGCTCTGTGCTTTTGTTCAGACATTCAGATTTAAAATGCTGTAGTGCGTAATGTTTATGTGCTTCCAGCAGAAGAAACACGGCGCGTGTAATGGTGTGTGACATAAATCTTTGTCACCATCTCTATGGCCCACCTGTGCTGTAGAGGGAGACGGACACTAAGCAGATGCAGGGGAATTAATTATGAACAGAATGATTCACTTTGGAGTGAAAATGCTCATCTGGCATCCTATATATGCTGTTTAAATTTACTGGTTTTATTAGTACTCTGGACAATAATTTTTGCCTTTTTTTTTGATTCATCTATTTGACTGTTACAGCCTTTGGGGGGTTTCTGTAAACCACAAACCAGTGACAAACCAGTGTCATTGATTCTGTAAAGGCAATCACAGAATGTGCTCTGGAGACAAATTTCAGACTTGCTTAAATTGTTTCTTAGAGCAAAAAGTTACATTGTTTTATGAAGTTAAGCCAGGTGGTGCATAGAGAACACAGTTACAGTCAGCTTAATGAATCAAAATTAGAAGAACGGTGAGGTCAGTAAGAGCAGAGAGCTTTCCATCTGAACCAGAATCCAAGCTCTCCTTTGGAATCAGATGATCCCAGATTACCTGCAGCCATCTCCAAGACAGGAATAACGTGACATTCCCACCATCAGATGGTGTACTGTACACTTTCTAATATGAAATCCTTGTTTAGGTTTCAGTTCTCTATCAGGGAAAGACATTCTCCTGCAAGCCTGATTTGATTTATAATATATATTTAAAAGATAGTGCTTCCTCTTTGTACGTCTGTTTTTGGATATAAGTCAAAGGAACTCTGAAGTAGATTTACAAGTGTAAAGAAGCCTTATAACCGGAGTAGTTTTTTATTGTAGCACAGAACCTCTTTGTAACGTGGGGCAGTTGCACCAAAACATTAAGTAAAAATTAAATTCTGCACAGCTTTGTTTCACTGGGGTGATGACTGTCAATCCAGCCAGTCTTTTTTGCACCCACACAAAGCTGCTCTTTCATGTTTAAGATTATTTTTTTTTTTTAGAGTATGTTGGTTTTCAAGTCAATTTATGCATGCAGAGATAACTGGAAAGTAATTATTTTTGTATCAGCTCTGATCTTTAAGTAAGTACTGATAATACTGACATACAGGGAACAATAAAATTACTTTAAAGCTCTTATTGAGAGATCAGCAGTTTTTCTTTTTCAGCTTAATATATTGATAAATTAGCAGAACTGCTTTTAAGCAATCCCTTGGGATCCCTTGTGCAATGAAGCGGCATGTGAACTCCACAACAGTGTACCCTGAAATACATGAAACCATCGTGAGAGAACTTTATCAACAGATGTGCTGCTGCTTTTTAGAAATGCAAAACTAGCAATCAGACATAGCATGTGTCCATTCTGTGTGCTTCTTACTAGCATTGTATGATGAGTCATCATTTTTAATATTTGCGGTGGCAAATTAATTAAACGCTCATTAAATATAAGCAACTTTTTTTTAATGCTATAAAATAACCAGTTCATTTCATCTTAGTTTAAGTCTTTTGGTTTTGTTTTTTTTTTTTTCCTTTTTACTGCTGTCATTTTTTGTGCTTGTTTTTTTTCCCCAGTGAGGGTTGTCGGCGAGAAAATACAATGAAGAATGTTGGATGTCGCAAGTATGCGTTTAATTCCCTGCAACTGAAGGCTTTCCCAAAGTATTACAGGCCTCCAGAAGGAACTTATGGAAAAGTTGAAACATAAGCATACTATGTCCTTTAATTGCTGTTCCATTCAAACACGTGGATACACTCTAGATTAATACATGATTTTGTCATCCAGAAGAGATAAATAACCTTTTTTGTACGTTTCACTAGGTTATACAGAGCATGTTACTTACAGAATTGGAGTCTATAGTAACAGTTATTCTGACACCTTAGCTTGAGGATAGTGTGATGACTCTGCCCATTTAAATAGCCTTCAGTGTATGTAAGATGAACAGATATCGTGCTACTTAATAATTACCTATATGCAAATAGCTAGGTACCTCCTGGATGGGCAAGGACTCTAGGGATGGCATTTAGGCAGCTGTTTCACATAACATCTTTTTATACTGAGTTGACTTGAGATTGAGCTTTTCATAAACTTTTTAAAACCCGAGAGTAAAACTCAAAAGTTGTAAATAAAAAGGGATTGGGTCCTAGACAGTCTAGTAACTGTAGAATGCATTGTCACAATCCAGAAACAGATATTTAACTTCAAAAACAAAAATCAGCACAATAAAAGCCAGGAGTATAAATTGTTTTACTGTAGATAGGATGTCATCTTCATCTATGAAATTAACGATACAAAACAGGCCAAGCACATGAGGTCTAGTATCTAGTTGTGTCCAAATAAAACAAATCCTTGTCATTTTTGGCAGATAAGGACTTGGACGCACGTCTTAACTGTTCTTAAAAAGTGTTTCAGAAGCATAACAATGCCTAATCGTTAATGCCAGCAACAGCTCCTTCTCCCCTTCCCTCCTGTATGGCAAGTGCGACAAGCAAGTTGCTGGTGTTGCACGTGACATAATTCAATATGTTCCATGGTATTGTATAGTATTTAACACACTTTTGCCCATGGTTTTTTTATATCGTTTCTGGACTGTAAGCATTAGTATCTCACGGGTTTACATTTTCTGACTGGTATTTGATTTCTCCCCCTC
>VXBJ01003850.1:425798-501506 GCA_013400055.1 Nycticryphes semicollaris
CCCCCCCCCCCCCCCATCAATTTTGTATGGCAATACAAAAACGCTCCAAGTGCCCAGCACATCCCCGTTATTGCATAACCAAAATTGGTTTCTGTTTACCTTTACATTTCACCTGGGCAGATGCTCAAAATCCCGGGGTGAACTATGGCTGTTTCCAAAGTATTCCTGAGAAAGGTAGGGATGTCCCATGTCGATAGAAAGGAACTGCTCATGTGCTACCGCTAATGCACGAGAACTGTGTTCTAGCTGACGACTAAGGTGATCAGTTTGAGAGCAGTTGATTAAAAAAAGGCTCAACAGATCTCCTTGGAAATAACCTCCCAAAGAATGCCTTTGCAACTAAGTTTTAAAAAACAGCTAAACATTAGTTTCCAAATTTGAACAGGATTAAGTCATCTCAAGCTAGCTTCGTTCAGCACAATGTGCCCTTTCCTTCTCGGTTTCCAAGGACGTTAAGCCTTAGAGTAGAAAAAACCTGCCCATTTATTCTTGTGAGAGTAGCAACAGCCAGGTAAGTATATGGCTGTTTTCTGATTTCTTTCTCCCTCTCACTGATGTTTGTCTGTGCTGTCACTGCTCTATCAATCAGTCATGTTCATTCTGCTCCCATGTAGGTTTGGGGGTTACAGGTCTAGCAGTTTTTGCATTTTGCTTTTTGCAGTTTTAACGCCGAGCAGCATGTCATGAAAGCCAGGTCAGACAGTTCTGCTGAACCAGGTTGTTACCATTATTTCAGTCTCTCTAGGATCACAAAACACTGAATTCCATGCAAAATCAATACACCTACGCCAGTGCTGGACAAATCATCTACAGTAGAACAGTCCCTTGGAAACTTTAGGAACCCTGTTCACCAATTAATAAGTGTTGATTCTATTTTATTTTTTGCTAATATGTAAACATGGTGAAAAACTTTTCAATGGGATCTCTTTAGACGTGTTACTCCATTAGTTCTGCTCAACCTTCAGTCCCTGGCCCATAATTAAATGCTACATTTATTTTTGTATAAACTGTACTCTTTATATCCCTTAGTTTTTATGAGTTGATAATTTTATTTTGTATATTTCAAGCGTAGGTAATTACAGTTGAAGTCCTGCATTGTTACACTAAAATTCTTCCAACGTTCAGCCTCGCAACAAAAGTAACAAGAGATCTGCTGGAACAATGAGCAGGGCCACTCTCTTAGACTGTGGCCAAGAATCATTAGGTCAATTCTAGAGCTTAGTGATCTTCTCTTTATTTTGTATACCAATATCATCAGAACAAGTTGCTGAATTTTATATGCGCATGGGTTTTGCTCACCTTTTCAAAGTGGTGGAACACCAGTCTCCAGCGCTGCGTTATTTTGTTTGAAATGCTCTGATTTCAGTAGGCTTTTGTGTAAAACGTTGTTGTCCAGCTCACATGTATATATACGACGTTGTCGGTACATGCACATCAACGGGCTTGTTTAAAGGGCGTAACGGACAGGAAGATCTCGAGCAGTTCCTCAAAAAATGAAAAACTGTGAAACTTGAAATCCACGTAGGACGCTTCACAAGGGTGAAGCAAGCTTTTCTGTTGCACAGGAAGGGAAAAACTTAAGGATTACTGTAAAATGAAGTTCTGTCTAATGTTCTTTTTTGAGTACATTTTTTAAATTATAAGACATACAAAGGTAAAAAAAAAAAAAAAAAGAAAAAACTGTTGCCAAGTATGTTCTGTGTATGTTCTGTGAAAGTACCTACAGCACAGTTGCCTTTTGTTTCATTTATACATGTAAAATTATTGTATAATACAACACTGTTTTGTCCCAACACAACTGTATTTGCCAAGCTTTGTGCATTGAAATATTTTTATTTATTTGGTTTTGAGCAGTATTAATATATCATAAGCATATGGCTACTGTTTTATATATTCCAGTTCATCCAATCCATGTATGCTGTAAATGTGCTAGTCTTTAGGATGGAAACCAATAAAGAACTGACAGAAGTACCAAACGGTGTCTTGCTTTCAGTGCGTTTGTGGTAAATGGCAATAAACACTTCCAGGTTCCTTGAGTCGCTACCCTTTATCTGTTGGAGAATATCTTAAGTTGTCTGCGGAGGGGTCTTCTACACAGATGGGCAAGTCAGGAAGCAGTTACCTCTAAACCCCGATGAATTACAGCTGCCGTCTGTTTTCTGAGGTTGTCAGGGACTCGTTTGTCCCACGCACCGCACACTGAGCGACAGCAGTTAGACAAAGCAGCAGGAGGAGATTTCTTTTTTTTTTTAATGTTTATTTACTTCCTCCGTGAATCTTCTACCAGACCTTCTTGAGCTTCATTCTGTTTTTCACTCTTCCTTCCGTTAATACAATTCCTTCTCTGTTGCTGCTTCCCCTCATCCCTCCAGCAGCTTTCCTGGCTGCCCTGCTTTTCAGCAGGGATAGATTGTCGATGGTCATTTTGATTTCAGGTTAAATAAATTTCAGCTAACAGTGTAAAACATAATAACCCAGAGCATTCGGTTTTCTATAAAATATGAAGAATAGAATGTAAAAATGTAATTCTGCTCTCACTGGGTGTCTGAGGACCGCCCAGACCAATTTTATTTGTGTGAAAGAGGACTAGAGACCATGGGTGGGGTTTAATGAATTCATTTTTGTAGTTTCACGGGAAGAAAAACAATACCAGGAAAAAAAACCAAGAAAAGCCAACACACACTGTGTCCATTCAGAGTGCAGAAAGAGAAGATGTTTTACAGGTGGGAATTCCTAAATTGCAAGTGCAAAAAGCATATACATACGTGTGTGTATGTACACACATCTGTATTTCAAAGTCTTTAAATTGGTGTCCAAAAGTATCTACGAGTCATGGAATCAGGGAATTGTCCCTGATTGGAGGGACAAACCTCTAGAGACCATCTAGTCCAACTCCCCTGCAAAGCAGGATTGCTCAGAGCACATCACTCAGGACTGCATCCAGGCGGGTCTTGAAGGTCTCCAGAGAAGGGGACTCCGCACCCTCCCTGGGCAGCCTGTGCCAGTGCTCTGTCACCCTCACCCTAAAGAAGTTTTTCCTCATCTTTGAATGGAACTTTCTGTGTTCCAGCTTGTGCTTGTTGTCCCTCGTCCTGTCCACTGAAAAGAGTCTGCCTCCATCCCCCTTCAACCCATCCTTTAGATATTTATAAGCATTACTGAGGTGTCCCCTCAGCCTTCTCTTCTCCAGGCTAAAGAGTCCCAGCTCTCTCAGCCTTTCCTCGTAAGGGAGATGCTCCAATCCCTTAATCACCTTTGCTGCCCTGCGCTGGACTCTCCAGTAGTTCCCCGTTCCTCTTGAACTGGGGAGCCCAGAACTGGATGCAGCATTCCAGTTGTGGCCTCACCAGTGCAGAGTAGAGGGGCAGAATGACTTCCCCTCAGCCTACTGGCCACACTCTTCCCTATGCAGCCCAGGATTCCATTGGCCCTCTTGGTGACGAGGGCACATTGGTGGCTCATGGATAGTTCACTCTCTACCAGGATCCCCAGATCCTTCTCAGCAGAAGTGCTTTCCAGCAGGGCCACTTCTAACCTATATCGGTGCCCGGAATTCTTCCTCCCCAGCTGCAGGACCCTACACTTGCTCTTGTTGAACCCCATGAGGTTCTTCTCTGACCAGTCTCCAGCCTGTCCAGGTCACGCTGAATAGCAGCACAGCCCTGTCAGCCTGTAGGCAAATGGCTGAAGATGTGTATCTTTGACTTTTTTCAGTTCCTTGTCAGATTTGAAATGCTTTCATGAAATTTCTAAATCTTCCGAAAAAGAAGTGAACTTTCTGTATGGAAAACAAGGCTTTACAATACCTGTTTGGGAGTAGTCTCTGGAAGCAGGTAACTGCAACACCACTGAGATGTGGCTCATGGCAAGAGCTAGATTAAATCTTATTGAGAAATATCAGGCAGTAGAAGCACTTAATTAGTGAGCTGAAATACGGCAGTGCTACTTCAAATTCATCTGGCTTCTTTTCCTCCAGTCCCAGCCCCTTTCCTCTAAGAAAGTTCACCAGCTCAGCAGTAATTCAGAAGATACAGGTGGACACTCTCATCTGCTGAGGGGGCAGTGGGCACCACAGTGCTTGCAGGTCAGCCTGCAGGAGCAGCTAAAGCACAGTGCAAAGCCGTCACGGTGCAGCTGACCAGCTGGCACTGGTTGACTTTTTCCCAAGTCAACATGAAAAGTGGCATCCCCTTAGTTGTCTTTTTCCATGGCAACAATGTCGGGTGCTGCCCGATTGCAACTTTTGCCCTCAAGTTGCCAATGCAAAGAAAAGGTGTGGGATTTGTTTTCCCTCTGTGTCAGGCTGGTGGGACTCAGCTCCCGGTGTTTGCTCCTCTGCACCCGAGAGCATTTCTCTTTGGATGCACTGCAAAGCGCAGGGAAATGAGAACTATCAGATGTTATGAAGGGGAAGAGGAAGACCTATCTGAGGAAGACCAAAGATTTGTATGTCCCGCCTTCTTCCCTCATAAGCAAAAAAAGGAAAATGGACTATGTTTTTACCATGTGTATCTGAATTGGTTCTGTCCAGCCAGTGCTGTGGGCTGACTCAGCACACAGATTCCAGATTTCATCCTCAGCTGCGTGTGCTGGTTCTGCAGCGAGTGACACATTATGGATTCTGGATCTGCATCAGATCAGCACAGCTTTGCAAAAGCCACTTTTAACTAACTAAATCCAAGATGTACGCTTGCCACCCACCCGTAGTTTGCCTAACTTGTAGGTATCTCTGTTGCCTGATGTGCTGTTGAGCCTCCTCACGCTTTTCCTGAATTGCTAATCAGGAAGTTTATCATTGAGACTCCCCTTGTCCTGGGCTTCCTTCTCCCACCCAGGGGTGGGAGCAGAGACGGGGCTTTGTACCTCTAGCCTTGCAGGCACAGCCACAGCCTTACCCCAGGTGCATTTGTCAAACCCAGTTAAGTAACACAAATGTGGACAGGGTCCTTTTTTGCTGCCTGCACCCTCTGCTCTCCAGTGCTTTGCAGCCCCAAGGAACCCAGCTGCCAGCGTGCACCCATCTCGGATCCTTGTTGCAGCTCCACTGCATGAGCTGGTTCCACAGGATGCTGGAAACTGAGCTCTTCTTCGTTTCCGCTTCTGTGCCTCTCTCCCTTTCCCTCACTCATCCCTGGAAGACCATTCCAAAAGCATCAGATGTTTTTTTTGGTGCATGAGTTAATTGTTATTTGGAGTGCCCCTTTCCAGCAAGGTGGTGAAGTGCTGCTGGTTTAGGTTGCAGGAACTTGGGTAGGGATTTTACTGAGTAGAGAGATGGGCAATTTATCATCCTGCCCTAAGGGATTGTCATTAAGACAGACAGGCCAATTGCCAGAGGTCATTTCCAGGTGCAACTGTTTCCTGGAGTGAACTTAACCTAGGTTAGCTACCTGTTTTTTTCAATGTTTAGGGTGAATGCAAGAAAGAAGACTTTTGTTTGTAAGTCCAAGCGTTCCCTTGGTACAGGGTTCTGGTAATTAGGTTTACACATCATGAGCAGCACTGTTCTGCTGGTGTTTTGTCTGCTCCAGGAACTCTCGTACTGGTGGGGCTCCCCAGGGACCAGAGAAACTCTCATTTTCTGAGTCCTGCTTGGGCAGACACAGTAGTTGTTCTAGATGTCTTGAGAATTACTTCATTAAACAAGCAGTTAATGGGTAAGATTGAGCAGCCAGCTAGACTGGAGGCTTACCGACCTAAATTGGGAACCTCAAAATAGCTGTACTTTGTGATAGGAAAAAACAGCCCAGCCTCATGTCCTGTCTTTGACAGTGGCTTTTAGCTTATCACTGTGAAAGGACAGAATAAACATAGTGTGGGCTTTCCAAGTGTATTTGTACTTTGTTTTTTTACGATCTGCCTTTTTGTAAGTGTCTCTGTCAGAAATGTCAGCTCTGAGTTGGTTTATATAGTGCCATGATGGTGCTTTCTATTGTGTCACATCGTCTCTACTTCCCCTTCTCTGGGTATTCATTTCTTTATTTCTTTAGGTACTCTCGAGGTTTAGGTCCTCAGAGAATGAGGATTATGAGGTTTATACAGCTTATGCATGGAGTACCTAAATTAAATAATGAGGTTGTCTTTACGGTAGAGGCAGTTAACTAGAAACTTCGTGGCTTGTCAACAAACTGTAGCTGGGTGGGGTTTTGGGTTTTTTTGGTTTTTTTTTGTTTTGTTTTGGTTTTTTTGGTTTTTTTTTGTTTGTTTGTTTTTTGTTTTGTTTTTGTTTTTGTTTTTGTATTTTACTGATATGTTCCGGTCTACTGTCAGGCTACGGATCTAGATAGAGAGTAATGTGATTGTTATTCCTGTTTTCATATTGTAAATCTAGACTGATCGTTATTTAAAGAATACAAAACTGTTGAATAGTCCTACTAAAAAAGTGGGCAGCTTTTCCAAGGAAGGAAAACTTTTGAAATTGCGGTGGTTTGAAAAGACCAAGAGGAGTCAACCGCTGTTCTGGTCCCAGCCCTTGCTCTATCAACCCGATGAAAGATTCTGTGGCAGTCCAAAGTCTGCACTTGCAGAGATTGAGAAGGACCATGTGAGGGCATGCCGGGCTGGTTCAGGGTCATCCACAGTGTTAATATTCAAGTGCCACTTCAGCATCTCGCAGGTGCTGGGCACTGTGTAAATGCTGTCGGTTGATTGTCGATGAGCTAAGCCAGGAGTCAGGACTAGAACTGAGTAGAAAAGCAGTACTTAGAAGGGTGGAAGCTTTGAAGACACTTAGACCTAGGGTGGGTTTTGCTTTAAAACATTTGCTCTTTTCTTTAATTGATATTTATTCATGAATCTTGATATGTAGGTGACTTACGGTGACCTGGGTACTGCATGGGGGAGGCAAGGGGCTCTTTTGGGATCTCGTCAAGAATGGCACAATAGCACAGAGTGTAATAACACTGCCGTTTTTATAAGGTAGAATAGAAAGAGGAATAATATAGATAGTGGGTAAATCTCATGTCCCATCAGGTGCTGGGAACCCTGCTTCTATGCAGCATCGGAGAGACCCCCAGGTGGATTCCCATGGCAGGTTGTGCAGATCCCCTCCCTGGGCAGGGTCAGCCCCCTTTCACACCATGCACCATGGTGCCTTTTGTCTTGCATAAGGAACAAACCCACCTAGCTCCTCCTGACAGGTAGGAGTGTCATGTCCTCTCTTTCAATGATGTTTACCAGAGTGAAGCACCTGTGGACGTAGGGCATTCCAGCAGGTCCCCTTACAGTGCTGCGTACATGGGGTTGCCAAATGGTTACTCGTGCTAACGTACCAGCTTCTCGGTCCTGAAGTAGGAGGCCCAGCAGGATGAGCATGGCTTGCCCAGCATCACTAACTCCTTGAAAACAACATCTTCCGCAAGACCCCCAATACAATCTGGAAGGGAGCAGGGCTGCAGCAGGGCATTGATATTGAAACTAGTTAGTGGGACAGAACCAACAATAAGAACTGAAATACTCAAAGGGGAGAGAATGCAGAGCTCTGGTAAAAGGCCTCATCAAAGGCCTTTCACAAGGATGAAGTGGACTTAAAGATGGGAGGCGAGAGAAGAAACTAATGTGTTGGAGATTTGGACAAAACATACAAAATAACTGCATAAAATTCCTCAAGAAGGGGATGTAGAATTTAGTTACAAATTTTCTGTGTGAATTGGAGGAGCCAAGTGCCTTGAACGTCTGAGGTTAAGAGGATTTAATATTGGGGAAATAATTTTGCAAGGGGAGCAGATATAGAAGAAAAGACACCGAAAGCATGTGGAAGGAGAAAGGAAGAGAAGTAGTCCATTTGCAGATGAAGGGGAAAAAAAAAAAAGCTATATAGACTTGCAGGGAGGCGAGGGGGTGTGCGCTTCAATTTTCCCAATGTACAACTTATTAAAGCAAAATGCTACTGCTACTGCTGCAGCTGAGATTTGGGTTTTTTTCAAGGTTTC
Source organism: Nycticryphes semicollaris (assembly GCA_013400055.1). Classification (NCBI taxonomy): domain Eukaryota; kingdom Metazoa; phylum Chordata; class Aves; order Charadriiformes; family Rostratulidae; genus Nycticryphes; species Nycticryphes semicollaris. The sequence continues at coordinate 433,730 of VXBJ01003850.1, forward strand.
AGGATCAATCACAGAGGAAATTTGAAGGCCCAGCTGGCACCGCTGTGATGGCCTGGATGCTGTTTGTAGCCACAGAGGGGTGCTGTTTACCTAAATAGTAGGACTTTCAGTCTTCACTGCGCAGAGAGAGGAAATGGCATTACTCAAATTTATTGACTTAGGGGAAATGTTTTCCAGTTTGCTGATTTAATCAGAATACCTGCAAGCCTTTTTTTCCCCCATGAGTTAATATTGCTGTGTAGACCAAATCAGTGACTTTTCACAAGGAGGCTCCATTTAAAGCCAAAGCCAGCACAAATACTGTCCATTTTCGGAAGCTCTCTGGTGCTGAATCTGCTGACTTCAGCAATATTCAGTTTTTCTTGTTCTAGTAACTACATCGTATGGATTTTTGTCTGCAGCTGATCGATGCAAGGGCACTAAATAAGCACAGAGTGCAACTCATTCTCATTCCATATACCTGGAACCGTGGGTTCAGGTCACAGCCAGTGCACAGGTCCCACAGTTGCATGACTGAAATTAAGCTCTGCGTTACAGAGGGACATTATGTGTGCCCCTTGTTGTAGGATGGATGTTTGCTTTCTGTCTGAGCTGTGATGAGTTACCTTTCTAGAGCATTTCTTTGGACTTCGAAGCAGCTGAACTCAACTTTCTAAATGTAGCTGAAGTGTTTTATTCCTTGTCTCTTCTCCCCTCACTCAGTATTTCAAAGTATTCAGATATTCCAGTCTGCCGTGGCCTTTGCTTGGTTTAACTGAAGCATTAAGGCATTATTGATGTCTTCTTAAGCTCTGTTGATTTTTACACCCCACCCCTCCCTTGAACTGGAGGTTGAGCCTTCAGCCACAGAACAGCATTTGAGAGGCAGGCAAATGTGAGCAAGGTTCGAGTAGTTAGACCTGCATCAAAAGCTCCTAAGACGAAACTTCTGTGTTGCTGGTTTGGAACAAGACATAAGTGAATGTTCCTTGAAATTCCTGTTGTCCGAAAGATTCCTGGTTTATACAGCACAACAGGAATTTCCCTGAGAGCCGTAAGATGCGACATATCCATTTAATGTAGAACATTGCTTAGGTTTCTACGGACTTTCTTCATTCTTTGTTGCCAAATTCTTCAGTGTTGGCAGGATTTTGCTGGTAATTAACTTGACCAATGAGAACAGGTTTTGCCAGGAAGATGGGCAATGTGAAGCTGCAGGGGCTAAAGTCCTTGCCCATTCTAGAAAGCCACCAACAGCCAGTGAGTACTTCAGTCGCTCATCTTATTCCAGTTTCTGTGCATTTCCCTCTTGAGAGGCAGTGAGCCATCCTCAGCTTCTGTTGTCTTCTACATTGCCATAGAGCAGGCTAACATCCTCTCTCCAGTGAGTATTATCCTCCCTGACAATAACTCCAGCAGGCACCAGAGAGTGATACTGGGCAAGGCAGAAACTGCTCCAGGTGCTCACTTTCCCAGTACATTTGCTTCCCAGGAAGTTCCTTTTAACTAAGCCAAAACACCACGAGTGACTTCATCCTGCCATGGACCCATACCAAAACACGCCCAGGAAACTTTCCAGAATAGCTATTTATTTACTTTTTTCCCTTGGGAATAATTAATTAGCCCCAGAATTATGAAATGAACAGCTTGTACCTCTTTCCTGGAGGTACCTATCTCTCCCCCTGTGCCCTCCCCAGCCAATCCCCTTGGTCTCTTGTAGGATGCCAGATTCCAGGTCTTGGTTTTTTGGTCTTGTTTAGGGTAAGTAATTGAACTGTGATTTTTTTATTTTTTTTTTCCCAGCTTGCAGGGGAGTCTGGCTTGGATTCCAGGACAGTCTGCTTCACCTTCTGTAAGTACTCTCTGGCATGTATCCCATGTGAATCCTGTTATCGCAGTGCTAGAATATCCCACTCACTTCTCAGTGCCACTCAAGACTACTTGAGTGTTATCTTGTAAAACTTCAGGAGGAGCAGAGCATACCCCCTGAAGCTCCCACACTATCCAGCGTTAATGACACTCCAACTCAAACATGTGCTTCACAGTAGGCAGATAGAGAATGAAGTCAGGTCTTGGATGCAGGGTCCTTCCTGAAGGACCACTGTTTAATAATACTAGCTCAACAAAAACACCTCAAGAGGGTTTCCTTAGGAAGCGGCCATAAAATCGTTCTTGACAGTTCCTTCCACTGCCTTTCTCTTGGTACAACGGAATCTGCTGTTCAAGGTCAACTCATCCAATTGATGGTTTTGGATCCGAGCAGCTACCTTTATGCTGTTCTACTCCAAAACATGACAGTCCTCATGTTCCAGTAAATGGTATTTGGGTTTTTGTTGCTTCTAAAGACTGAACGTTTTTATTAGTCCCTTGGAGCTTAGGGTCATGATTCATCACATTTTTCTCCGTCTCCTGCAAATGCTTGCGGCTTTGCTTTCTGGTGGTTTGATTTCTTCTTTGTTCTCATGCTTCACTTGCTGCTGGGTCACAGCATCTAAGTAGCAAACTAGCATCAGTGAGTACGGTTAGCAGTTGTGTCCAGAGGGCTGAGCCAGTCATCCTGAAGACTGCTTTAGTATTTATGTGACTAAAGCACCGGTTGACCATAAAGTCCACCTTTGACTAGTGTTAGATGAAAACAAGCACTGGGCAAAAGACTCAGTTTTGAAGCAGAACCTGTTTAAAATGAGGTGACTGAATGCTTTTCCAGTTACAGCAACCATACAGCAGAAGCTGGGTTCTTTCCAATCCCATTGCATGGCTCTCTTCTAAAAAACTGACTCATCATGAGCTGCAGACATCAACGCTTCATGAGGTTGAAGCACTGAAGCTCAGAAAACTTGCTCATAATTACAGGGTGGGAAAACAGACGAGGCACAGTCAAAGCTGCTTTTAGTGTAAAACAGCACCGTGGGTGTAGTTCCAGTGAAAGGTAACTTCTTACCCTGCGAAGGTAAAACACTTGTGCCCTTTTAATTTTACCTCTCACCGAGTGGGGCAAAAATCAGTATGATTTGGCCATGGTGCTCCGGTGCTGAGGATCTCTTGTTTACTCACATTCCGCATCCTACGTTGTCGTCACAGAGTTTTCCCTGATCTGGTGTTTCTCTCACAGGGCAGTGACCAAGCTGCTGACAGAGCCACGGCCAGGGCTGGGCCCAGACCTGTTCATTGGCACGTTTGTTCATTCCAAGCGTCTGCATCTGTGAACTAAACACTAACTGTCCTTTGCCTGGAATTTTATAGCCTGTTCTGATACGTTAACAAAATCTCTAACGCCTTTCAAGAGCTTTTTGAAATACAGCTTGGGCTTTTTAAACCAATTTCACTTTAAGACCATACGCAACTTACTTGAGGTGTTCTGATTTTACATAACAAGCCAGAATTTTTCCAGGCTTTTAAAGTTTATTTGTCAAGAGTTGGCAGAATAGAACTGCCCTTTAGGAGCACCAAAATTAACAGTAATTATTTTTCTTCCTTGTTGGGAATTATAGTCCCGGTAGCTTCCAGGTCTGGAAGGAAAGAGCCAACTCAGAGTAGTTTGGCCCTGATCTGAAGAAATGTTTTAGATTATCAGAAGGGCTGCAGGCTCCCTGGTTTCCAGGACAGCCCTGCTTCTCGGTGCTTTAAGCTGGTTTTTTTTTCCTCTAGTTTTTTTAACTCCAGATGGAACTTCCCTCCTGGTCTGAGGTTCAGTCTTGTTCATTTTGCTTTGGAAAATACAGTCCACCCTTGCTTCTGAGCTTTTGACTTTACTTTTCCCTGTGCTCTTTTACCTTAAGCTGTCCTTCCAGCAGGCTGCAACATTTTCAACCCCGTCTAGATTTTTATCTAAGTCTTTACGTGCGCTTTGCCAAAACTTTGTTTTCTCTCCTTTTTACCTCATAAGAGGTCGGTCTTCTCTATTATCCTGTGATGCCTGAAGATACTTCCGGCTCATCACTCCTTCCTGTTTTCAGCAACTTTAAAAGCTCCTTCAACACATGCAAAGAGTGACTATACCATGAAAGCTAGCAAGTAGCTATCTCGGGGAGAAGGCAGCATAAACCCATGTCGTACACGTACTGACCATACAAAGGTTTCTTTAGACATACCTGACGCCAATTACAGTTAGGATTTCCTTTCAAGGCAGCTCTTCTGCTTTCTTTAACTTGGCAGAACAGAGTGAAGATGCTCTCCAAAACAACCTTGGAGTAGAGGGGGCCTAGGACACTCAGATGTAGGAAGTGTCTAGTCCTAGGACATTTTCCTTATAAATCTGGGGAGAAGGACAGACTTTTTCCCCTCTCTTAGGAAATTGAAAAGTGTGTGTCAAAGACCTTGATAGTTCAGGTTGTTTCACCCTTGGAATTTAAGTAATATTTAATTGGTGCTCAAGAGGAAACTCTTCAAAGCAAGAGCTGAGATTATTCTACAGGTGGCAGAGGTTATTTGCACTAACACAAGGGAATTGTTCACATTATGGGGGAAAAAGAGTCTAAATGACTTGTGTGTTGCCTTGTCTTGATCATTTCATGGTTTTTTTAAAGGAGAAAATTGTTCCTGTCCTCACAACTGCTTAAACCGCTGAGGACTATTAGTATCTCAGAATTTGTTTCTGCTTCTATCCTCCACGGAATAAACTCTAATATAAAACACCTGCTAGGAAAAAGAGGCAGCACATTATCTTTAGCAGCTCCTTTCACCTTGAAGTTACTGCTAGTTATCTTCCCAAGTTGTATTTGCAGAGAAGCAGGCCCTGGCATGTCAGTAGCTCTACTTATTCTTTAGTTTGCAGGCAGTCAGAGACTCGTCTGCCCAGTTACTCAGAAGGAAATTGTTTACAAATCCAAGCTGAACATTTCATGACCATTTTCATTTTCATGGTTCTAGAATTTTCCAAATTTTAAGAACAAAGGAGTTCCGGCAGGTTCTTACTCCAGACATCTACATCTTCAAGCTTCTGCTGGCGGCAGCAAGAAGCCAGCCATCTGAGAGCTGAGATTTTCTTCATGTAGGGCGAGATGGGAAAGCGCTCGTCGTCTCAATTGCTTATTTAACCCTCATATTTTGTTGCACACAGTATTCCCCGTGGCCTAAAGGTTTTAACTAAAACACAGAGTTCTTACCCTTCTAAAGGATGGATTCTGATAAAAACCTGCTGCTGTGAGTTTTAAGCAATGCCACTGAGTCATAACTAAATTTATGTTGCTAGTGTCTGTTAATGCTTTCTTGTAATGGAAGGGTTTGTTTTTACCTGGCTTCCCCTCAGATGAATCTATGTAGTCACTGAGGCTTGCCTTGCTGTTAATGAAGGGAAACAGACACCCTAAAGGGACAGATAAATCACATCTAAAAATAGTAAAAGTTCTTGTCCAGACCTCTAACAAGACCAGTGTTACAAAGGTACGGGCGCAGCATAAACAGTAGCAGCTGCTACTGTGCCTGATACTTGGGAACCTAAACCAGCATAGATGTTTTTCCAGCATTTCCCTCTCCAGCCAGTTTTTGAGTGGGAGGCACCACATAACCCAGAACACAATTTCTAATTCTCCACTGCTGCGTAAACCCCCGCCGTTGAGCTGCCAGGTTTCACCTGCAGGGAAGTTTCTGCTAATACAGGCCCTGTACGTGGCAGATTTGGGCCTGAAGGCTGTCACTGCCGAGTGGATTCCCGCACGCACAAGTGCCAGGAGAATAGAATTAGAGCAGACAGATCTTGAAAAAAGCAGTATTTATTTTAAAGTACAACCCAAAGTTGTATCCGTTAAGAAATGCACAAGGTATCTTGTTTCTTCCACAAGTCTTGGCTGTGTGCATTTCAGTTCAACTTAAAAATGCATTCAGGTTTACAAATGTACAAACAGCACAGAAAGTGTATTACAGTCTCAACAGAATGCTCTTACATTCAGCCATTTTGCTCTTAAGGTTTTGTGTTGGTTTTGTTGGTTTTTATTTTTTTTTTTACATTCTTAGAACCTGTGTTAACAAAGACAGCCTTATTTTAAAAAAATACTCTGCATTTTAGCACAAAGTGCCTTTTGATTTTTAAATTAGAACTTGGAGGATAATACTGGAAAAAATTTAAAAACCCAAACCGGTACTTTTTCATAAAAGTATTGCATGCCAGGACTGGTTTATAGTTCAAATTGTTGCCTAAATAAGGATGGCGGATGGGAAAATATGAAACCAGTGAAATTGTTCAGATTTTACAGGCTTGAGCTGTAGTTGGGATTTGTGACCGCACCCAGACTCTTTCAAGCTTATCTGCAATCTCACACTACCATAGTGCAGGACGGGCTTTAAAAAGGAGCAAGTGATGAAAGCAGGTCTGGTGGGGAGGGGAGGGAAAGGGAGGGGAGGGAGGGGAGGGAAAGGTCAAGAAAAAAAAGCAATGACCAGCAACAGCCTGAAAATGATGTTTCAAAAATTTGCATTCAGAATTGTATTATGACCCGGATAAGAGTTCTTTCCTTTTGCTTAACTTCAGTTTTCGTGAGGATAGTGTGAATTAGACCAAGGATCTGAACTTCTCCTTCCAATTGTTGGGCTCCAAATTCTCCAAGGATTGTAGGTCTGTCCCATGTCTTCAGCAGGATTGGCAACGGCGGCAGCAGCGGGCGGAGGAGGAGCAGCCGAGGAGTTTTCGCTGCCCATGAGATCGATGCCTGACAATGTGTTTGTTGGAGTGGTGAAGGAAAGGCCGCTGTTGAGATTGCTTGACCAAATGGAACTGCTGAATGGAGTGGTGGACCACAGGCCGCTTGGGTTGCCGAGGATGGACTGCAGTAAAGCAAGAGCCAGGTAAGTCGCAGTTTCACAACCTCTATTTTCACGTTGTTTACAGCCTCCCCCCTCCTTGAAAGAAAAGTATCTAAGCAGCAGGAAGCCTGCTGTGGAACCCCTCCTGTCTTCACTGCAACCTGCGGTTTTAAATTCCCTTTACTCGAGTTTGCACCAAGGAACCACACTACGAACGGTCACCAAACACGTCCGGTAACTGAACGGGCTGCAGAGGACAATTACATTACAGGCTTTCAAGACGTTTCCATTTGTGCTTATACATCCCCACACCATTACTAATTTAAGCACTACTAGTATTTAAGCTTTAACGCACAAGGGCCAAAAAGCTCCAGCTTAATTAAACTAGTTAGAATGAGGTAGATAAACATGATTCACATCTTGAAAAAAACAACAAAATTCAAGTTGTAATGCAAGGTAGCAGCAAAGTCTATTCCTTGATCCCTTTTTAGCTGTTGGCAAACTTACCTCCTTATCTGCAGGTGTTATCTGTTATAAATTGTGTACTTTGGATGAAACTACCCACGTTCAGCCCCACTGTACTTCCCCATGTTCCCAGTATATACTCTTCCCCCCATTCAAAAGGCCTCCAGATGAAGGGAGAAGGGATTGGAGAACCGGCCATTTGTCACAGAGCTCCAATACGTCTCTTCTGGTTCAAGAGCTCTGGAAATCTCTGACAAATGGTCAGGGTGCAGACACAGATGTGCTGCCAGACATCACAAATGCATTCGGGATGCACAGGACAGGTACAGCAAGCCTAGAGAACACATGCAGAAATGAACAAATCCCAGGTTGTGTCAACTCTTTTATTAAAGCCCAAACAGTAGCAAGCGACAAGCAGAGGAATCTAACCCATGGTGTGGTGGAAAGCGATACCCGGAAGCAGCCAGGGATGGAGATGAGAAAGGTTAGCATAACTTTCATGCTAATATTAGCACACAACCTGCTACATGTAGGCTTAAGGCACTACATACCTCAGTGCCAACAGATTTAATGTACACATGCTGTAAATTCAATTTGCAAATATACAGTAAATGTGATACGTCCAAAAGGCAGTGGACTTGTTGAGTAAGTGCTGTAAGGTACAAGCACCCTTATGTTTGGATTACTGGGTGCAAACAGGGCTTCCATTCCCAAGATCTCAACCCTCAGACAACGTGCACTAAAGGTTAACCAGCATCAGCGAACTCTGCGTCTCAAGATTAAAAGAAAAATCCCTTTAGAAAAGTAAACAAGGTAGACCCTGAAAATGCCTTCGTTTCAGGGTTGGTTTTTTTCCTCCCCTGGAATGAAGGAGATGGGCTCAGTTTAATCATACCTGAAATTGGTCAGATACTAACACGTTACTCAAAGCGTCATAGAATCTGACACCGAAGGTCGGACAGGACTGTTGAGCATACTCAGGGGTTAACTGGGCCAACGTCACTAGGACTCTCCAATGTCACTGAGCAGTTGAGCCAAACTAGGGTCACCCTTTATTACTGTTATATAAATAAATGGTTATATTTAAGCTATACCAGCACTAGACTACTAAAGCCTACAGCAGGAAACACTAATTCTGCCGCTCAGACACCGACCCGAGTGCATTAAAAGTCCACCCTATTTCCTCCTGTGGGCAAGAGCTAGGAACTATTCCTACATTTGGGACAGTCTGATAGATAATTGCTGAAAAAAGCAGAAGTAACCAGGAAAGCAGTAGCAGAGAAGAATACTTTGGGTTAGATTGCTACTCCTTTTCAAGGCTGATGGAGAGAGGTACAAAGTGGCTGTCAGAACTACATGCAGGGAAATGGAAGGAACAGGAAAAAGGGACTGTGGTAAGAAAGAAAGTTGGGAAGAAGCCCCAGCAATACAGCAAGGCCCGAGGGGAGATGGGAGCTAGAAGTCAAATTCAATTTAGTACAGAAGCAAAGAGTTATGCATAAAATGGGAAAGCAAGAGGAAAAAGGAAGGAGGATGGTCAAAATCAACTCCTCAGAAACTTTAAGATAACACAGGAGCCACTACGCAAGTGCAGTTTGCAAGAACGGCTTTGGCTCTTGTGCCAGAGAGGAGAAAAGGACAGGGCCCTGGCGTGGTACCTGCTCTCTTATCTAGCACTTAGAGCAAGGAGGTTCTGTGGCAAGAATAGCCAAGGTTTCCTGTTCTGGCACACCATAAGCACTTGGAAAAAAAATATGCTATAATTAAACAGGCTTTGAACATTTCAGTATGTTTGCTGCTTCTTATTTATTAGGTCTTCTCCTTGAATAAGCTCCTAAAATGCTTTTTTCTCTCCCAAAAATCATAGTATTTAAAGGGAGAGACTGACAATTCTTCTATATCATTTGTCTGGCTTCCATCTTGATGCTGCTTGAAGCATGCTTACAGGTACCTGTCAGAAGCACCCAGGTTAGGAGCTAGAGAGATTGTTCTGGGTGTCCTCGATCCCTCCCTTCTATCAAACCCTGAGAAATCTGCCCTCCACGTGACCAAAAAGCAAAACTCTCTCCTTACATAGTTTTAGTGACATTACAGCTACAGTTGTAACCGCGTGACAAGGGCACGATCAGTGAGTGTGTGTCTATAAGAAGCTGCGTGACCTTCTTCATCTTCCCCCGACTCCATCTGAACTGCTACCAGGTGAAGTAAACACTGCCTCTTACTCACTACAGAAACATTTTCAGAAGACAAGATGAAGAACGATTTCAGCTGGCACCGAAGACAGCTGTTGCGGTGTAAGTTTTATTCTGACAGATGGAGAGGCACAAGGATGAGAGGGCAGTGCTACGACCTGTGTAATAGGTTTTTTTGAAAACCAGCTTCAGCTATATTCAAGATCTCCATCAAAATTAGTTGTTAGTTTAAAGTCTTCACCTTATGCTCAGGGCTATTTTTTTTTAACCCTAGGCCTTTCAGATAAGTGGGGTTTTTTGACCTTATGTTAATTTACAAGCAGGTCCAACACTGGGCTCAGGAAGCAGAATCCAAACCTGAAAGTTATCATATTGACTACTTTGAAACCCTCTATCAAACCGGAAGTGACAGAAGCAGTGTCCAGCCATGGCACAGGCACAGAATGGCTCTTTCCACAATCCTGAAGCAGGTGGGAATGCAATACACTTTTGTAAGTGGCTGCAAGATGCTCTTGTAAGAAGTACTTTTACGTGAAGCAATTTACATGGATTTGTCATCTGCGAGTGAGTGGGCTAATCAATTTTTGTCCAGCAGCCGTTTCAACTTAACTGCACCGAAAGATGAATGCATGTAGCTTCCCTTTTCCTTTGCTCTTCAATTGGTATTTTTCACCCAAATTTAAAAATTGTCTAAATGAAATTAGATGGCAGATGCAGAAATGGGCGGTACCAGTAACCATCATGCTGTAATAGGAGTGAATACTTACTGCAGTTGTATGAGTCGGGGAACTTGAGCTTGTTGGCCAGGAGGGTACAGAATCTGTAGCTGAAGGATCCCAGATGGACGATGGAACATTATTGAATTCACTCCAGTTTCTCTGAACATCCTGCCCATAGGCAGATCGAGCTAAACCAAGTTTGCTAAAAACCTCTAAAAATAAAATGAAGTAAAAGTGAGTACATTATGCTTAGCCTTTTTCCAAGAACCACAGCAGATTAATACTCTTCAGAGCCATTTCCCATGTTTGTCTAGCAGGTCCTGCTGCAGCGCGAGAACAGAGATTAGAGAAGGTGACACAGTCCTACAGATCTCATCTCACGTGCCCTGCACCAGGTACGTGCCCCAGCCCAGACCTCAACTCTGCTAGAGAAGCAGAGGGCAGCACCAGCGCTCATGGTTTGCCTGGTCCCTGCACACGGAACTGATCCCAGGCATCTTCCTGCCGGCCCTCAGAGCTGCTGGTGCCAAGTGTTGCTGATAACGATGAAAGAACCCCCACAGCAGCAGCTGCTATTGATTGCACACCCCCAGCATTTTTCAGCAGGCATACAACGTTTTTTCAGGAGACACACAATCCATTTTGCAAATGCCACATTTGAAGTCTGCTTCCCTTACCATCTTTTGCAGACACCTTAAGAAATACCACACTACGGGTCTCCAAACACGCTATATAAACCTACAGAAAGCATGCAGATCCACATTAGCCTGCCTGCATCAAGGCCCATCTCAACAGTCACTTATGGAAAGTTTACCTAAATATTTAAATAAATAGGAATTGATGGCTGGTTTTGGTATGCAGCAGTTCACCATGCAGCTATACAAACACTAGAGGAAAACAGAAAAGGAAAGCAACACGAGGGATGGGCCCCAGTTACAGAGCAATGGTTTTATGCAAGTGTTAAGCACTCAGGAAACCACAGGCCCAGTGGCATGGTTTTGAGACCTCCAGTAAATCTTCAGGGGGAGGGATGGAGGGGATGAAGACTAAGGAAAAAAAACCAAACATCAAGAGGTTTTTCTGAAACCAAGAACCTTCAAAATCGAGTATTACCAGCCCAACAAACACTCTAAAGAATTTCCACTAACTCTTTCTGGGCTGAAACACAAAATACACCACCAAATTTTTAACACTTTCCTATGTAGTCATCCTTTTTGGGGGCAGGGATGTGAACACTGCCTGTACTTAGATCAGCAGAAAGGAGACACACCATTTCTTTACCTGCATTTGAATATGGAAAATATTTGAAAAAAACCCCCAAAACTCACCTCCAGTTAAGTTAAAAGAATGTCCAAATGCAGAGAATGAGTTGAGAGGTGTGAAGTCAGGACTGCTGGGATTGCTGATAGGGCTCCACAAACCCGAACTAAATATTATGGAGTAATGGGAAAGCAATACAAAACTCATTAACACAGTATCACCAACAATATTAACGTACTGATCTATATACAAATGTGTATATAGGAATGTATGTGCGTGTATGCGTTTAAATATATATAATGGTGATCAAGAGTTTTAACAAGAGATTTCAATGAAATACCGTTTTCCTGTGTATAAACCTATCTTGGAGCCACACACGACTATAGAAAAAATGCTCTTTAATTTGTAGACTGAGCTTCAAGACAAACGTGAGAGTAGCTCTTTTGCTCTTTTTTTCAAAAAACTTAAAGGGTATAAGCCATAGCACAGTTTTTCTTTTTAATAAGCAGATGAAATTTAGAACCACTCAGAAGGGACACAAATACCCACACACCAGCTTGTGGGCAAGCTTCTTGAAACTACAGATGAGTTAACTGGAACCAGTGATAAACATTTACAAAAACAAACCAGAACTCCACCCACAAACTTTGCTCAGAAAAGCAGTTTCTTTGCTTACTGAAACTTGAATTCAAGTCTCTTTCCTATTTCAGAAAGGTTACCAGACGCTCACTGCTTTTTACAACTGAGACAGACATGCACCACCAAAATATGTCAGAAAAGACAGCATGCCTTAGGGAACACGACTGAGCGCAGCTTTGTTTTGGTCCTACTCATAATGTAAAGCCCAGAGATAGTTCTGGTCTCAGTGTTAAAACTGGGAGCGAAAGATACCACTGTACAGCAAGATATTCTGCCTGTAAACTATTTCAAGTGACCCTGGTTCACACTTCTCAATACTGAAAGAGCAAAGCTGATTTCTCATTTGGATGTCTGGGGAACACAGGATTGTTGAGTTACTGGGAATGAGGGAGTGAAAGTCCCCATCGTAGCCAGAACATCCTGCTTTCTACTTTGGAGTCACATGTAAGTTCTAAATTTTTATTATTTTTTTTTTAAAATTAAGAGATGCTTTGCCCTGACTCTAAAAAAAGTTTAAAAAAACCCCCAAAGCCAAAATAAATTCTGTCACTACCTTCCAAATGCCATTAGCAGCTTACAATCTTCTTTTCTAGGGGCCTAGGTATCTGCCTAGAGAATGTAAAAATTACCTGTCAGAGCCATCACTGTCAACAACTGTGTGGGAAACGCTGACATTGCTGGCAACATCAGTTTTACTTGGAGAAACCTTTGGTAAACCGCTGCCACCTGCAAGAATATATAAACCAAGTAAAATTAAAAAAAACAAAACCATAATATTCAGGAAATATTAAAAAATATTTAGAACTCCAAACCGGTTCTAGTACCTGGGCTCTTGTCATAACCTGCAGCTACAGCAGCAAAAGTAGGGTTACCATTCCTGCCTGGAAGAGAAGCCGCCTTTGCCAGCTTATGTTTGGTACCATTAGGCTGCTTGCTTTTTGTTTCACTTAAAGGAGAAAAAGAGACAAAAAAGAAAAGGAAAAAAAAAAGAGTAAGGTTTTGGACTTCAGCAGTTTTACTGAAAAAGCAGCAATTTAAGCTAGCATTCATGAAAATGTTAACACCACCTCAAGAGTTCACATAATCACACATTTTTCCAATCTACCAAGTTGTAGGAAACCCCCGAAAAAGATAAATAGCATGGGGTAAGATATACACGGTAATATCTGCCAACATAGCTGTTTCAATGGGAGGAGGAAATAGGTCTGAGAAAAAGGAAGATACGCCATGTGAAGCACATGGGCTCCACAAGCATTCTGGGTTTGGGAAATCAGTAGGAGGTGCAGGTCTGGACTCACTTGCTGCAGCTGCTGTTCACGATGCTGCTGTAAGTGCCTCCTCGCGGCCCAAAAGCTAAAGATGCAGGAGGAGGAGGAGATGGAGAGGCGGGTGTTGGCGAGGGTTGTCGCTGTTTCAGGAAAGCATCTGCGTTCAGGGTTTGTAGAGAGAGTTTATAAAGGTTGTCCGTAGCTATAAGGAGAAATGCAAAACATTTTCCTGTAGTATTTACTTTAAATGAAGGCTTCTCAAACTTCTGCTATCCTTTCTGTGAAGATTGAAGGATGAAGACGACAAAGGCTGTTCCCAGCAATGGCAGAAGTAGCTCCTTCCCTATATTCACCTATCACTATTCAGGTTTACTACCTATTTTCAGAGAGATTGTGTTGGAACAAAACCACCGAGATAAACCGATTTTCACAGAAGAACGAACCTAAGTGAATGCTGTGGAGAGAGATGACTCTCTGTTCGCATGCAACCAAGAGGAAGGTGAATTGGTTCCCACACAAGGGATTTACAACACAACCAAAAAGCTTTTATCAGTGCCCCACGCAAACCACAGCATTTTCAGTGTTTCCTCTCAAGGACAAACAATGTAATTAGGTTCAACTTTGGCTGCAGTAGACTTGACCAAGCAAAACCCCCATCTGCTCTAGAAAACATATTTTGTTTCCAAGTTGTAATTCTCATTTCTTCAATCTCCCCAGCAGCTTCTGAATCCTGTCCATCACTGAAGAACTGCAGAACAGCCCATACTCTGTCCACATGGTTTTCAAACCTTCAGAATCATACCAGATGCTATCAATGAGGCCCACAGCAGAAAACAGGAGCACAACTATGCAGTGAAAAAAAGATAGGAAGATCTATAAATAGACCAAGCCTACCTCCATTGCAGAAGACTGATTCTGTAATCCTCTAGCCATTACTTACAGCTGCCAGCTTTGTGAAGAGGCACGGAGTCCCACTCTGGTGGTGGAGAATCCTTTTCGCCTTCTGAGCTGCTGGTGTTTCCTAGCTCCTGCCCAGAACCACTGGGGAGAAATTTTGCTAATACTGATGGCCTGCTCTCCATTAACTTACTGTTTGGACCTATTAAAACAAAAGGAGGACAGCAAGTCCGTGGATGGGAAACTGAATAGCTTTCTTCTCACAGCAGACTAAGAATTAAGCACTCAAGAGAAGTTACTAACAACCAAATAAAATTCCTGAGGTATTTACAAAAAAACATAGCCTCACACTACCTCTCGTTTTGGGGAGGTTTCTTGATTTAGACCCATTCGTCAAAAGGTGCTGTGTAGATATCTTGGATGGAAAGGTTTTGCGCTGCTTGTTTTCCAGGGGGGGAGTATAAGACAATTCCAAGGAACTAAAGGAAAACAGAGATACATTTTTAAGCTCTCTGAAGTGCTGAAGCCATTATTTTTTTAATCTATTTATCTATCTATCTGTGCCATACGATAGTACGACAGGTCTCCTGTGGCTTTCTTAGGTCAACCTTGTACTCATCTTCAAAGCTATTCATAAGCAGAGGTTTGTGTTTCTCCTGTATGCGACTCCACCCTTCCTAGCTCTGGCTTATTTTCTACCCACACTGCTCTGCACATTTATTAGAGCTCACTCACTTTCCAGAAGCAGCTTTCATCCTGGAGCTCCAGGATTATAAAACCTCTTTGATTATACAGAGGCAACAAGAGATGGCAACTGCCATTTTTCTACTCTGCCCCCACACACTCTTGTTAGGAAAGTAGATAATGGTATGAATAAATAGGATGAGGAGACTTTGCCATGCAACATTTTCAGGTAAATATTTTGAAACAAATGAATTTATACTAAGTACTAATCTTAGTTAGTCTAGTATTAATTACAGCAACAGGAAAAACGCAAGCCAGTATACCATGCCTGGATTTGGTATAGTTTACTTCTGTGGCTCTTGGATACTGGTCTGATTTCAGAATTTCAGAATACTATTTCAGAATGCACTAGATATAGTAAGACTCAGATTCTGCATTTTTGCCCTTTCTATTATCTCCAATCAACCACCTGCCAGTAAGGGAAAGGGTCTGGCAGCAGCAGCAGCAGCCTCCTGTAATAACACATCCAAGACTCTGATCTTACTCTATGATATAAAAAAGGCTGTAGTTTCACCAAGGCAACCAGAGGCACTCACGTTAGTGCCGGCTTCCTGTGCTGCCACTAAAAGCTCCTGTAGAAACATTAACCGTATTTTGTGTATGCAATACCTGTCGCAAAATGCTGAGCATTGCTTAACCTGATTTTCTTCTCTGGATTTAATTCTTATTTATGCACTGTATTCCCCCGAAAGAAGTCGTTATTTACAAGCTTCATATATTCCCTGATACCAGGAAGGTAGAGGAAATTGCTTAAAGGTGTTAAAGGTGTCTGCTGCTGACATTAGCCAGACCGGAAACCACAACAGTCAAACACAGATTTTTATCAATCCATCTTCCCTTCAAGCACGATGCCTTCTCTACTGAAAAGGCTTTGTTACACTTACCTGGGTTTCACATCTACGGGGATTTCTTTCTTGATACTTGCTAGCAGTTTTTTAGTTTTCTGTTTTACTTGGACTATTTCATTTTCAGGTTTTTCTGGTATAACTTTTCCCTTTTGTTTTTCAGGTTCCTATAAAAGACATTGTAACACCATGTTAATATTCATGAAAAGTAAAGTCACTGCAGCTGTTGTACGCACTCCAGACCGTCTAAAACAAATTCTTCAAAGCAAAGAATGAGCAACTTCACCATTCAATTTATTATTTTTTTTAACCACGCTTCTAAGGTGCCAAGTAGCCATCCTGAAAAATTAAAGGTGATTTTCAAATGGAAACTTACATTACTTGTATTTCTTTTCTTTGTTTCCCCAGCTAGAATACTTATCTTAGCGAAAGTTCAAATTTAAGACATGTCCAAATTCAGGCTTGGTTTTCTTTTCTTTGTGACTACCTCTACTTTGTTTGGTTCCCTGACACATGCTGTAGGACAAAATATTTGTGACAACCTGACCACTACCTGAATTGTTAGAGCTTTAGTTTATTACCTAGGAGCATGTAAGCCAAACGAATGAAATAGAGGTAGGAGTACTGTCAAAGGCAATTAAGTTAACTACCTGATGACAAGTAACCACCAGTGAAACGACCCTTTGTAATCAATGCACAGTTTTAGCGTGTACCTTCATTATTAACTAAAATTAGGATCTGTACTTTTGCATTTTATTCTGCAAATAGAACAGGCCAGGAGCGTGCAGAGAGACAACTACCACAACGCTGCTGACAGCTGATGGCTTATTCAAGCTGCAGTCACTCAGGCACTGTCAGTCCTGGGACTATACGATTCAAGCATGTTCACACTCAGAGAGGAGCAAATTTTATAGGGAGGTGAGACCAAGGATTGGGAAAGATGTATTATAATTAACATTCTTCCTTTGGCAGGTATTATACTATAGGAAAGCTGGGGGTGAGCTGGAGGGAAGACACTATTCCTGGTCCAACAGGTGACCCACCAGTTACATAGGAGCCTCCTTTTATAAGCACTGCCCTACCTCTTTGAGAAGTGGTTCTGTGTCTGGGTTGGAGGTTTCGGTTGTGGTTGAAGAACTGTCGTCATCTGCCAAGGAATCCTTCAGTTCATCCTCCTGTTGCTTTCCTTTCCCTCTTCTATCCTTTTCTTCCCGCTTCTTCTGTGGCTTAGCCTTGCGCTGAAGTGTTTTCCCTTTCCCTAGAAAGACAAGGATAATTCAGATTCCCAGCAGCAGTACTCCAAGATGGACCAAATTAATTTCATTTTAGAGGCTAACACACATGATCAAGCCTTTCAACTTTGTCATCTGTTATGATACACCAATCATTTACAGCCACTTCACACTAAATGTAAGCAACAGCATCACACCTGAAGAACTCTGATCTCCACCTCTGCATTCATTTCCCTCTGTATTTCCCTTCGTTACCCCTCTGTAGACAGTGGACACCTGGCTACCTATAATTCTTCTCTGCTCTGTTCCTGGCATTCCATTTAAACACCTTAGAATCCAATTCAATTTGACAGTTTCACCATGCAAGGCTAGATTTAAAAATTAACTTCAAAATTTGATACAAGCTTTATCATTTGAACAAATAAAGAACAGAAATGATTAGCCTGCGCCTCAGAATAAATAAAACCCACTGAACAGTAAGACTAGAGACTAGAGTAGATGAGAAAACCCACCAACAGTATTTATATAGCAAAGATGCAAAAGAACCAAACGCAGAAATCTCATCCCCAAGTATACTTTCTCCCCCTGACATATTTTATTCTTTCAGAGTATCACTAAGCAGAATGTAAAACAGTAACACTTTACTGTGTCAAGCCAAACTATATCTCAAAGTAGGGAAAACAGGCAGCATTAGGCTCCCAGGGAGTAAGAAAGTTATCACCAAAAGCATCAATACAGAGGAACTGTGCGTGCGTGTGTGTGGAGTCATTGTTATCTTAACCATCGCCTCTTGTTACTCTCTTCACAATATTCTCATCTTTCAGTAGATGTAACATATACCTTTACCAATAAGATCTTTCTTAGATAGAGCCCTTCAGACTAAGCATTCTCATTTATACGGCGTCCAGGGCCCATTCAGCCTCTTCCAGGATTTGTACCAGCTCAGGTCGGAACTGAGTCTGGAAGCACAACGTCAGCTGTCACACTTCATTTGGCAAAGTGCTCCTCAGGGAAAGTTCGTACCAAAACATAAATTGCCATCAGTATTTTGGCAAATACTAGATATATATTAAAAGGGCGGTGTCTTCAAACTTTGCTCTCTTCAGACTTAATGTTTTCACAGTATAAAGCACAACAAAAACATTGGAGATAAAAATATTCTTTGTAGTGTGAATGCAAATAGTAGTGTGAATGCAAGTAGATCTTTGTATGGAAATTTTCTAAAGGTTGGCTTCCAGCTTATAGGGAGTATTTTGGGTTTACTTCAGAAGGCTTTATTCTAAGATTTGCTTAAAATTTAGTATACACCCGGGATTTTCAAACCGTTTAATGTTCATCATTAGAAAATCTCTGTAAAATGCTGCCATGGTGTAAAAATATAATATAAAGCAGCTGTTTAACAGAAGTTAATGTAGCCTCCCCAGCAGTCTGCTAGGACCCAAGTGTCAGGAAGCCGAACAAGAAGACTATAAAGGTGGGAATCCTGCACAGGACATTATGCCAGTCAGTTGCAGTCCAAAAGCTGTTGCTTCTACAAACGTTTGTGACTCACTCTAGCTATTTATCTAAAAACAAATATCAGTGTGTATATGTAGATCCAGATAGATAATGGAACTTCCGCTATGGTTATACATTTTTTAAGAGGCCAAATGGAAAACAGGCAAGTTTTATTTGATGTGCTGAGCTTCTGGGTTATGCTTTACAGATAGTGTTGGTTTGATTTTTTTTTAATAAAGCTCATCCAGAAAGAAGTCTACATGCATAAATAGGACTTATTGATCTAAGATGACAAAGAGGTCAAGAAAACTGCCTGAATTGCAAAATGTATCATTTATAATACATTTTGCAATACAGATCATGTTTAAATATTCAGTATACTCCCACGTCAAAGCCAAGTGATGCAAAGCTGCTTTAACAGGAGGAAAAATATTGACTTACATGAATGAATTTGTAATCGGGAGAAAGTTACAAAATGGAAAAGTAATGCCAAAAACCAGAACCCACATCAGTGACTAAGAACTAAGTATTTCATCATCTTTTTAAATTGCTTTAGAAATTGATAGCCAACTCAATAGAAGCACCCATCTCAAGAAAAGGCATTTAAATATAGCTGAAAAAAAATGAAATCAAAGGCAAAAAACCTGAAATCTAGCAACACTGAGAAGCACCTGTTTCCTAAGACAAGCTCCAAATACACCCACTGTTAGAAATCGCTATAGGTACAAAGAGTGTTAATGTAGACACACCACATTATTTGCATCAGGAATATTCTTCTGAAACCACACTCGGTGGTCCCCACATGCCATGTGGCAGCTGCATCTTTACACAGTACTCGAGTGCGGGAGCTGTTTCCTTTTTAGGTTGAACTACAAATGGAAGATGCACTCCAGAAGCACTCCCAGCCCAGAACGTGGACTGCATGGGTCCACTGTAAATCCAACACGCCCCAGGAGGACGTTGCACCTTCACCACCAGCTATTTTGCTCTCTGGAGCTCTAATACTGCACTATTTGCTAACACAGACGCTGCCCGTGAAACCTACTTAGAGTCATGTCATCTGCTGGAGTACCAGTTAGCTTTTTATGAAACGAATACCTGACAAGCTGGTCGTAATTCTCTTCAGATTAATTCCCCCAACCACAGTCCTTCATCTAAACTAAAAGTGAAACAGCCCAGAAATAAAGTAGCACATTTCAGCAGGATCCCAAAACTTCTTATCACTTCAGAATCTCCACTTTGAAAGTTCAGATGCATCATCACATCCACTCTGAACTAATTAAGAACTTTCTGCTTATTACTTCTTAACAGAGTGAAACATGGTCATACAGATGTCTCAGGATTTATATGCTTTCCCACCATTCATCTTCTTACCTCTATCTTTAATAACCAACACCTTATCACTACAGTTTCTGTACAACACTGTTGTTAGGAAAAAAAAAAAGAAAAATCATTTAGAAGTAAACACATTAAGATTAACATAACTCTGGAACACAAGTGAAATGGCTAACACAAAAATAACATGATTAATAGTCCTACTCTAACAAAGTTTATAAGAAGAAAAATACATGACATACATTTAAAAGTATCAATGTATCTAATGTACAAAATTCAATATGTTATTTTAAGCATTAGACAACTGAAAAGGTGCACAAGAATTTTAAACACACTAACCTCATGCTAAGATGAATGCAACTTACAAACACAGGTGCCATATATGAATTTGCTGACCAGCTGACATCAAGGATTTTTAACATCTGCAAGTCTGGGCATGAAGAATTCCTTTCCCAAACAACACCACAGGGGTTTACAGATCTCTCTCTCTCTCTCCCCCTGCTCCCTTTACCTCTGTCTCAGTTTTTGTAATACACTAGGACGACTTCCTTTTCCTTCCCTCAATCCCCAGCACCAACTACAAATGATGGAGGTGGGTCGGATAGATGCTAACCCAAAGGCAAAGGATTGGCAACCAAAAGCATCTTTCTTCTTCAGGGGTTCAGATGTATAAATACTCACACTTGCTTTCATCAAAATGTTACAAAAATTCTGCAGGAAGTATCAGAACCTAGCATTGCAGAAAATTTTCCTGCCATAAAAGAAAGGGTATCTTATCAATGCTTATAAGTATCTTAAAGGCAGGTGTTAGGAGGATGGTGTCAGGCTCTTCTCAGTTGTGCCCAGTGGCAGGACAAGGGGCAATGGGCACAAACTGAAACACAGAAAAATTCCATCTCAACATGAGGAAAAACTTCTTTACTTTGAGGGTGGCAGAGCTGGAACCGGCTGCCCAGAGGGGTTGTGGAATCTCCTCCTCTGGAGACATTCCAAGCCGGCCTGAATGCATTGCTGTCCAGCCTGTTCTAGGTAGACCTGCTCTGGCAGGAAGGTTGGACTAGATGATCTCCAGAGATCCCCTCCAGCCCCTACCATACTGCGATTCTGTGAAGGGAATTGTTCAAGATACAAGCACATACAGCTGGGTAGGCAACAGCTGAGAAGCTATCACTTTCCACGCTATGAAAACATGACCTTTACAGTCGATTAAATCTTGTGCTGCGGCTTACATAATGAATCATCCTGTCAAAAAAAGCAGAACTGTATTACCTTTGTTTTTTGCTAGTGGAGATGGGGGCTGCTCTGTAAACACATCTGGGGAAGGGGATTCGGGGTGGTCAAAGTCTTTTTCCATAGTTTCTATGAGCCCAGTGAGATCTGAATCCTCTGAGCTGTGCCTTCTGCTGCTGGCACACTCTCCGTGAGGCGGGCTGAGAAGTGGTAGCTGTGGCAAAGAACTCTCAGTCTGTTGCTCCTGCTGCTGGGGCCCGGATGCCGGGGGTTGCTGGAGGGGCTGCTCTGCCAAAGCTGGTGCCTGCTGCTGCACCGGCTGCTGGTTCTGCCTCGTCCCCTTGGCTCTTTTGCCCGCGGCGTGAGTCTGAGCTGTGGCACCTGAATCCAAGGTAAAGGGGCCTGCTCTGTTCACAGACTGCATGGAAGCTGTTTGTGCTGAAGTCCTATTAGGTATGCTTGAACTGGGTTTGGATTTGATGTTTTCAACATCAGGTGCATTTCTATTGCTGTGAAGGTGTGCTGTTGCATTGCATTGCTTATGATTCCCTGCACTGGATCGTGAAGACGAACTGCCAGCTCCGTAGAGTCCTCTGGATGAACTGTGATTAGAATCTGATCCAAGCGCATTCAAGCTGGAAAAACAACAATTGTTTAGAAAGACTTGACACCGCTTCCATTCTTCCACATGAGAAAAGAATTGCTGTGTCCAAAAGAATCCTTGAACTACACTGTTCTTGGCATATAACCAACAAAATGCCTAAAACTTGTTTGGCAAGTCAGTAGCCTTTACTATTTCCTGTTCACTTGCACTCTGTATGTGTGAACACAGACACAGTAAAATGATCATAAATATATATGGTGGAGGAAACACTGAAAGCAGAAGGTTGGGGTTTTTTGAACTGAAGACAGCAAAGGTAAGCATATCTGGCCTGCAATTCTTCTGCAGCCTACACCTTTCATTTTCGAAGAACATTAACAGTAAAGTTTACAGAGTTTGGGTTTGGTTGGTTGGGGTTTCTTTTCTTCTTTTTTTCCAGAAGATGAATATTCCTTACAATGACAAAATCCATCTTTTTATCCAAACCACGTTTTTTTAAGTAACTGGGGGGATCTTTATTCATTCTCCTGTTCTGAAGAGCAGTATCACCTTCTTACTGGCCTTATAGGTAAAAAAAAAAAAAAAGGGTGGGGGCAGCAACAGCATCATCTCACACAAAACACAAACACCTACTTACTTTCCATCAGATGAAATTCCAACTATTCTCCTGAGATCAAGTGGCCTTCCCATATCAAAGGGAGGGTTTGAGGCCTCAAAGGACAAGCGTCTCCTAAATGGCTCCCATATTCCTTGAGCTTCTAGATAGGCTGTTCCAATTACCAAGAGGAAGAGAACACTGCAAAGAGAGGCAGATATCTGAGTATTTCTTAGTCTTGAGCATTTTAAGGTTTATGAATCTAATCACATAAGACAAAAACTATGTATCTCATATCAAAAAGCTGAAAACTGCATCCAAACCACAACTTGGTCTGCTGGAAACATGAAAAACAGAAGTTTAGCAAGACATATACATCACTAATGTGATAAGAATGAAAGTTAGATGCAGGTGTGATATGCAGCTGTGAGGAATATGAATCCAGAGGAAAAAAAAGAAATATAATTAAAAATTAAAATGGAATCAAAGTGGTCAGCAGCTCTCACAGCTTGTTGGTGCAATTCCATTTAAAAATAATTTTAAATTCTCTGTAGAGAATTGTACCGCTGCTCAGAGAAGCAAATTTTAAGAGTATTATTTCAAGGAGTTTTACAACTAACTGCATCTGCTGCAATACCATGTTTAGGAGTTCTCCACTTACATAACACACTGCAGTGAACTGTATCTTTGAATGAAGCAATAAAATCACTGCAGACACAAGGCCATGGATTTCTTCTTCTAATAGGTGGGAGTTTTGGGGGGAGGAGGCACAATGTTGATGACTAAAGCTTGCCTTGCCTACTACCCTAGAAAGTTTATGCAAAAAAGAACTTTAAATCAGCAACTTACGTTGTTCCTGTTCTGACTGTCAGTTTTAATAAGCCAAATGCACAAAACAATGAAAATCAGCATCAATTGACACAAAAGGTTGAGATATCTCTTGTTTAAATTCAGCTAAAAGAATCTAGTCTAGACACCTTTTAAGTTTTAACCGTCACCAAAACTAGAGGCAATTCTGGAGACCAGCTCAGCTGGTGATAGCTGGCTATAAGTGCTTTTTTCCCTGCCCCAGGGATTAAAAAGGATTCTAGATGCATAACCAGTTGGCTGAAGGCAGGAAAGATAAATTGGCACCCAAGTTGTTAACAAACAACTGAAAAGTTAAAGTAACAGGGGAATTTTTCAGACAAGCTTACACAAACTTTTACTTGAAAGCGTAATGTTGCTTTAGGTTCCATGCCATCAAAAGTAGAATTCCTTTTGGGATGTAAGGAATAAGGTGCAATTGTCTCTCTTGGTAATTATAATCCTTGATGCTATTTGAGCATTTCACGAGACTGATACCAAGAGCATTACAACTCCATCAACCACCACTGTACTACACAAACTCAGGATGGAGCGCACCAGGTTTTGGTGGGCTCATCTCCCCCAGCCCCACAGAGCTCCCCTCACAGCATCAATGCTGGGCTCCACAGAGGTCGCACAGGGAGGCTGCAGCAAAAAGTAACTTTGAAGGCTCCTCCTCCTCTACCACTCTTGGGGTAAGGACTCTGCTCCCGCTATGCAAGCCAACTGTGTTTTTGACAAGTGAATACCAGCTTCGAAATGTAAAACAGAACAAATCTTGTTTTGTAGTCTTTTTGACTGCCCTTTCTGGTTTTGGTGTGGTGGTGGGAGAAGTGGTGGTTGAGCTTTTTTCCTTTTTAAAAAAATTATTAAAAAAAAAAAAAAAAAGAAAAGCATAACTAGCCTAAAGTGGCCATGTCATTTAAATTCCAAAACAAATTAGTGTGAGGAACACTATATAGCAGGGATTAACACAGTCTAGACACCCAAGAATGACCTCAGTACGTTCAACCTTCCCATCATGTTTCGATCCTGGAACACATGTATGCCTAGTTGGTAAGTTCTTCATTACAAGGGCTGACTCCTTTGTCATTTTTGTACACATCCTATCGCGTTGGACTTCAAAACTTGGAGCCACAAGTACGGTAACAATCCAAACCAACAGTGTTTTAGGGAAGATAGCAATAAACACCACTTTATTAAATTAAAAACACAAACTAGACAAACTGATAGAGTTGTTCATTCCTAGATATGAAGGACAGATTTGCAACAATATGGAAGTACTGTTTTAGTGGCAACTAGCAAACCCCTACATGATGGCATCCTAAAAGTTAGAGGCTGGCTGTGCACAGGATCCTTGGAATATTATGAAATGGTTACATTAGGACTCTTCTCAAATTTGCGGTTAATAAGGATGTTTTGTACTTGTAGAAAAAAGACATAGTGAGGGAAAGGATTAATATTCCTTATTCTCTTGTAAAGTCTAAGTAACAAATACAGTACGTATAAAATTATCCAAACAAACTACATGTACAAGCTGACAAGCATTATTCATTTGGTCAATAAGCTAAAGAGAAATTAAGCTTATAAATGTCTAGCAAACATACCGAAGGAAATCACTCAAGTACTTATTCAGCACTTTCCTAAGTAATGCAGTAATTGTTAGGAAACAGAATTTCTTAAGTAACAAATTTTCTTGCTAGTTAGGAAAATGTAGTTTCCTAAGTAACACTGCATTACTTGGGAAAATGCTGAAGAGTGAAAAAAAGAAAATGAAACAGGCTGCAACTTTATCTTCTCTATTTCTTTTATCAATCCCTAGAAGGAAAAATAGCTTAACCCAACATTTACGTAATATAGTACCAGCAACCTGGAAGAACCAGTATCTTAATATGAAAAAAAAACCTCCGTAGTGCGGAATATTACCTATCTATGATAATGCTTTGGATTTGCAGCACACAAAGACCAATTTTTCATCACAGGCATTTACAGCAGCAATTCATCTCACACTCAGATAGAAGCTTAACACTAATGAAAAAGGAAAAGTGGCACTTGCTGTTACTGATAAGTAACAACTCTACTGATAAGTTTCTACGTTAGGGTTTTCTCTGGATAAAGGCAGCGTGTGTGTGGGGAATGCCTCATATCCAAGAGATGAGCAGGGACATATTGTTTATAACCTCAAATTTCAAATAAAGCCGGGTAGAGGTTAGACTAGGAAAACACAGTGGGATTTTCAACTCGTATTTCAACCAGTCATAGCTAACAGACGGCTGTTTGCTGAGAAAAAAAGTGCATTAATATGCTACTACGTAACCTCTCAGTGTGCAGTGTTGCAAACAATGCCCTCCAGGTTCTCAGAAATCCCATTATTAGTATCACCAGTTGTCTGTCACATAGAAGTGGCAGCAAAATTAAATTCATCCAAGGCATCTGCTAAGCTCATTACAGTCACTGCTTCATATCTCTCTAAAGCACAATACTCCAGAAGGATGCTTAAATTTCTATGGGAATTCGCAGTTAGCAGTGCTTTAACGTAATTTGATTCCAGTTTGGCTTAATTACTTATCAAAAACCTACACATTACCAAGGTTAATAGGAGTATGTATGTCACTTGAGGAAATAGGCCCATGCAAGAAGTATTTTTTTTTGTCCTAACTTTGAGCAGAAAGTCAGTAATCCTCAGACTTAAACTGTTCACACTCAATCTATAGTAGCATTTATTAATGCTTTTCTCCTTTTTCACTTCACTCTATTTTATTTTACACCAACTACACCGTGTTCTGAATACACATATACTTCCCTGCAAGCAGTGGCTGTTCATGCACTTATGCCAATAAGAAAAAACCATACGCACGCTACCTCATTATTCCTGAGATGATTATGTACAGTGCCAATTCCCAGTTGGGCCTGGGTAGCGCTTCTGCACATGTTGCTAACATGTGATATGGAAGGGATGCATTCAAGATAAATATGAATTCAGAGCCTCCTGCGGTGATGAATTTTAATTCACGTATGACTCTGGAAGCAGTGAAATCAGGTGTAAACCTGAAAACAGCATAAAGCGTGTTAGAACTTTTCATATGAGCAGCACAAATGTTTGAGTTAACTTATACTATTCATAAAGTAAAAAAATAAAAAAAATAAAAAAAAAATCAAACTACAACAAATACTGCCATAACTGCCAACCATTTATATCAAATAACCCTAGTAGCAAAATTAATAATCATCCATGTGATTAGCCTTAAACACTTTGGAGTATCTTTCAAATACCTCTAGACACGTTTCACTAAGTTCATAAACATTTATGCCTAACACATCTGATACTATATTATCCCTCATACACGTCATGGTTTTATTCCCTTCTTCCCATGGGCAGGCAGATGTTCAGCCATCCCCAGGAAAGCCGGGCTTCATCATGCGTACTGGTTGCTTGCGCAGCCAAATGCCATCAGTCCGAACGTCGCCCCCTTTCTTGTCCTCCTCCCAGCTTTATATAGTGAGCATGACATCACATAGCATAGAATATCCCTTTGGACAGTTGGAGTCGGCTGTCCTGGCTGTGTCCCCTCCCAACTTCTTGTGCCTTCCCTGGCCTGCTCGCTGGTGGGGTAGGGTGGGCAACAGAAAAGGCTGTGAGGCTGTATGTGCGCTGCTCATCTATAGCAAAAACATCCCTGTATTATCAGCAGTTGTGAGATGCAGTATCTTGCACATCCTCTCATAGAGCAGAAGCATCTTCTCAACTTTTTAAATATTCTGAATAGTTGACTTTACATCCAAGCAGTGTTAAAAGATCAGTTTTTGATGCAGAGATCTTTTATAACAGAAGCTGACAGAATTAATCATTATCATTAAGACAACAGAAAAAATACTCAAGACTAAAATGCTGTGCATTATGGTAATAATCCCTACTCTAAAGACTCTTTTCTACATACTGCAATGCACCAAAACCATATGTAAATCTACATCTCATGGGCATTCACAACCCAAATGAAGGAAATGTTTAAAAAAAAGAGTAACACTATTGCAATTCAGTAAAATTAAACTTACTGGCTAGCAATAAAAGTAGTAGTCAGTCATGAAAACTTGAAGTTATTTAAAAATCAAATAGTGTTTCCAAGAGGGAAAATTTTCATGTTTTAAGTTGTACCAAAAAACCCTCAAAACACTCAAAATTTTAGTAAAAAAAGCTCAGAATTTAACCAAACAGAAAACTCCAAAACTGAATTAGGTATGCAGAATTCCTAATGTAAGACTCTGTTTAGATGTAAGAAAAAACACTTACAATATGACAATGTCTTTAGAGGCATTGGCACTTAGTGCAAACTCGTGACAGTTAACTACTTTAAATCCATATCCTTCACATGTATAGCCGCTGATTTCCATAGTTTTCACATTAATCTGCAGCTGCCCCGTATTTTCCACTTTAAATGTTCTTCTCAATGTGAAATTTGGTTCTTTGTATTTCATTTCTAGAAACAAACAACAGAAAGTGGTTAGAGTTATGCTAGACAGATATCCTTCACTATACTCATATGCTACAGTAAAAGAGAGTTCTGTCAGTATAATAGCAGAAAAGGGGGGTAGCAAGGCCCATGGAAATCTTTACTTAACCTGCAGAAACAGGTCTCTGAAGCCAGGTTCTCATCACTGTCAAGGTAGGACACTGATAAAATTCCAGAGCACTCCTAACTCATCAAGGACAAACTACAACCCCCCCAAACCTCTGATAGCACTGCTGCCTCACACAAATAATAATAAATAATAATAAAATCACCTAAGCTGTAAAGTTTGTTCAGTGTTGTGGTATTCTGGGAGAAGTCGTAGCACGAAGAGAATTAAAGCTTTACTAAGTTTTCTTACACCTCAAAAATAGCAGAATAATCCTAGATAACAACGTGGCAAATAACCATATAAATGTCTAGAAATCTGCAAAATAACAGAGCTTACTTTAATACCAGATACAGCTAAACCTCTTTTACCAGTTACTTTGGTAATACAGGTATTCTTAGCTCTCTGCTCAGAAGGAAGCCTGGGGCCACCGAGCAGAAAACATCTGACTCCAGAGTAGAATCTGGCTGGAAATTAATTTTCACCAAGGAACATACCCTGCCTTTTTCCTTGTTGGCTGCGTGCATCCTGCTTCTGAAAGTGTGAGGGGAAAATACAAACATACAGAAAGTTGCAGTTGTGATCCAATTTGACTTATATTTAGGAAGTAGAGATTATCCTAGCCTATTGACTAGGATCTTAATTTCCTCTATCTTGACTTTTAAAGGATGAAGGGCTTTTGTTTCCTAATTTTCACATTAAAATGAGAAAGGTAAAATATTTCATTTTCTGCCTAAAGCAAGAAGCATTTTCAATGTATATAAAGGAATTAAATTTCTGGGGCACTAGTATAGGGGAAAAAATATTTCCACACATTTCAAGTTGTACATGCAAAATGTAATTTATTTTCTGTTCCACATAGTAGGACAAGAAATACTCACTTTCTGAACAGTCTTTTAATAATGCTTCTGTGATTTTAAAGCGTAAAGAACTTCCTGCACCAGGAGGTTTGCCTGCAACCTTCAAGCTCTCAGTTGTTCCTTGTCCTTGTACCATTATGGCATCTATTACAGTCAAGTTATTTCTGTGTACAAAGAAAAAAGGGAAACATTCATAAAAGGATTGTGCAGTGTATTGCTCCTGCAAGCTTCTCCACAGATCATACGTTATCTCTCATATCTGAAGGACAGAAATAGAAGCAGTTCCACATGTAATTCCCCACAATATGGAAGTAAACAGTAGGGGGGTCTCATACATAGTGTTTGCAAGACAAAAACTTAAGAAATTACAACATGGCATACAAATAAAAAACCCAGTGAAGTACTAGTTAAAGTTTATATTTCATAACGATATCAATGTATCATACCTTGATACAAAAGTGAAATAGAGCTCTTTACTAGAAAGATTGAATGTCTGTTGCAGTTTGATTTTGCACATGCCATCTATAACTACAGCCCCTACTTTCAAGACAGTGTAGTATGTATTTAAGAATTCAAGTCTGCAAGTATTGGGGGATTGAAAACTGGACATGCGCCAACAATATGTGTTGGCAGCCCGGAAGGCCAACCGTGTCCTAGGCTGCATCAAAAGCAGCATGGCCAGCAGGTTGAGGGAGGTGATTCTACCCCTGTACTCTGCTCTGGTGAGACCCCACCAGAGCAGCTCTGGAGTCTTCAGCACAGGAAAGACATTGACTTGCTTGATCAAGTCCATAGAAGGGGCACAAAAATGATCTGAGGGCTGCAGCACCTCTCCTACGAGGACAGGCTGAGAGAGTCAGAGTTGTTCAGCCTAGAGAAGAGAAGGCTCCAGGGAGACCTTATTGTGTCCTTTCAGTACCTGAAAGGGGTTTACAATAAAGATGAAGATGGACTTTTCATTAGGGTCTGTAGCAACAGGACAGGGAATAATGGTTTTAAACTAAAAGATTAAGACTAGATAGAATGAAGAAATTTTTTACAATGAGGCTGGTGAAAGACTGGCACAGGTTGCTCAGAGAGGTGGTAGATGCCCCATCCCAGGAAACATACAAGGTCAGGTTGGACAAGGCTTTGAGCAACCTGATCTAGTTGAAGATGTCCTTGCTTATGGCCAGGGGGATTGGACTAGATGACTTTTTTAAAGGTCCCTTCCAACTCAACTATTCTGTGCTTCTATCGTAAGTGGAACAATATATTTATATTGGGAAGTATGTACTGAATACAGTTGAACTACTGCAGGACATACTACAATTATTTCAACTAAATCTGTCTCCAGACACATATGAGTCTATAATTATTCTTGTAAAAGCCATAGTTTCTTATTGACACTGATCACAAGTACAATCTCATATATAAACAGAAAACATCAGGAAAAACTCACTCATTTTGGAAATATCTGTCATACCTGATAACAATTAATGATGAAACAGTTTTATTAAACACTGGAGTGAACTTTACTTTGACAGACTTTCTCTCACCAGGTTTTATTATTAGGCTTAAAACTGAATGACGAGCCAGGCCCTTTGTAAGTCCTACGATGCTCTGTAGTGGCTGGACCTTAAGAAAGTGAGGAAAACAAAGTAACACTTTTAAAAATTGGAAATTTTTACATATGTTTGATAGAAATTATTTTAGCTAGAAAACTGGTCTTGTCAAAGAAGTGTACTACCCAATGGCATATACTTTATTTTTTTAAATCAGAAAGTATGATAGCACAAGAATTTCCCCACTTAATAAATGATCTGGGTTTATTAAGAAGTAGAAGAACATGGCAAGACAGAACTGAGCTAGACTACACCTATGGGGATCTCGTAAAGCTCCAATAGAGGAAAAAGTTCACAAATTCTTAAACATGCATTTTAAATGCTAAATTAGCATTAAACCATTAGGTAACATTTTCTAGCTTCAAAATACTACATATTCCAAAAATATTTTAACAATGGGAAGGGAAAAAAGTAAACCTAATAGAAGAACAATTGAAAAAAGTGTAAGTTTGCCTTTAGCATTTGGATACTTGCACATTACCTAATCTAAACCAAACTGCAAATGGAGGGGGAAAGGTGTATATATTGGCTAAGAAAAGGAAGGGTTCGGGGTGCGGCATGCTCTATATGAAAAAGTACACACTTAAAGTTGTCCACAAAACTTGAATAATTTAAAGTGAAGAATGAAGAAGTGGAAAACTCAATACTTTACTAATTTTAGAATTAACAACCACTATACTGAAGCGAATACTGTATCAGTAAGAGAATGAAAAAATGCATTTTTTTCTGTAACTTCTACAATCCTATTATCATGTAAGCATCCTGAAAAAGGCACATTTTAAGTGTTACATTTAAAGAAATAGTTTTTTTCCCCATTCCCTTGAAAATATGTAGTGGAAGCATTACATTTTTCACACATATTAATGCCTGAACTTGAAGGCATCTACGACTGCACACTTATTAAACCATTACAATATGTCAATTTAAAAATCCAAAGAACGTATTGAAATACTTACACAATTTCTGAAGACCTGGAACTCCAGAGTCCTCAGATTGAAATTAGTTGGCTTACTCAAATTAAACCTGAAACAGACATGCAATTTTTTTTCTCCCCCCAGATCAGGGAAGATAACGACATACTTGCATTTATGTATTTTAGCACAAATCAAGAACTTAGACTGGACTCAAATAATAGGCAGCTGAAAGGATAAAGTAATTTTTTTCTTATTTCCCCCCGCTCCTACATCAAGTTAAGGAAGAAATGTAAACATTTTAGCTTAGCAACAAATACAGACGTGCATTCAATGGCAATCAGTCTAGATTTAGTTCTCAACTGGCCTAACAATTCAAAGTCTAGGAGAGGCCAACACAGTAACTTCCAACGCAGCTGCCAAATCCTGCATGCATTTTTTAAAAATGCAATTTTGCTATAGAGTGAGAGTGCCCTAAGTACTCTAAAGCAATACTTACCGTTCTAACATTTTATCAACAAAGGTGGATGGGTTAGAATATAGAGCTACAGGAAGGAACTGAACATACACAGGAACGTCAGCTGGATTTTCTAGAAAAATTTCTTCTTCCTATTCAGAAACACAATTTTTTAAAAAAAGTTTAAATTAGGATTAATGCAATTAGAAATACCTATTAAAATAAAGCCCCTACAAAAATTATAGGATCAACAAATGAACTTACTGAGGAACTGTTTGTATTGGTAAGAGGGAAGCTTAGTTGGCGTGGTGAGCTAAGTATGGAAGGCCAGGACATTTCTGCTGTAATTTTCAGCCGGACATCCTTCTGAAGATCTGTGTCTACTTCAAATACAGCATTCAGTCTGGAAAAATAGTTACGAAACTTACTTTACAGGAGTAAAATAGGAAAAGCATGAAAAAGTTAGAGGGTTTAAATGCACCCTGAAAACAATCTTAAGTTTGAGAAATAGCACGGTACATTATATTTATATGCAATTCAAAAGCTCCATTGAGCTCTGCCCATGTGTGGTGCCATTAAAAAGCACAACAGAAACAAATTAAACATGCTATAGGAGACGAACCCAAAGATTCTAAAGATGCTCTCTATTAAGTATTATTGTGAGCAGAAAAACACGGTAGAACTTATGCACTGTATCACAAATATTTTGGTATTCACATTTCTCTTAAATTTCTGCTCTCTGGACAGTGAGACAAAAAAATTTATCTTTCATTAGGAAAGTTCTTACTATTGTAGAAACATTTTTTGAGAATATAACTGAGATTGAGATCAGTAAGAAAAATAACCTGAAATACATTTGATGATTTGCAAAGGTGTGAACAGTAGAAAGGAAAAATATCAGCCTTGATACAGTGTTTAAAGTACAACATCCAGAAATCCACTAATCAGAAAATGTATTGTGCCTGCACGTGTGTAACGTTCCGTAAACCTGTACATGTACTGTAGCTGCAATGGATACACGGATTATGTGCCTATACTCCCATGCAATGCAATCTAAAGAAAATCTAAAGAAGTCACACCTGGTGCCAGCTATTTCCATCATCGAATTAAGTTCTTTGCTATTAAGCAATCTCTGCAACAGACTGTTGTCCTACAAGCTCTCCACCATGAGCCAAAACAAGACCAACAGTATTGAGTTCTCCAGTCAGCAGAACAGATGAAATGTTAGACTTCAAACCTAGAGATGTGTTTCAGAGACATTCCAAATGCCTAAGTCAGAATCCCTTTGTATTCAGGAGTAGTTTCTCCTTTGCTGAGTGCTACCTTGGATAGCTGGTTAATTTTAACTCTCTTCAAAAGCATTACATATTCTAGACTATATATTATATTAAATAATACTAAAGCATTGTATATTCTAGCCAGAACTGCTACTTATTTAGAAGTAATTTTTAACCAAATTTCGCTTTACTGTCCTCTCTATGTGATAGGACATTCTTGAACGTGTGGCTAGATACTCTGTTTAGATCAAATTTGTTCAGGAGATATTGCTGTATCAGCATTAGAACAAAAAAAGTGATAAAGGAGGTATGCTTTTGTTACTGTACTGAACTACATACAGTCGTTTCGTTTCTCCACAGATATGCATACCTTTTCTGAAATGGTAGTCTGGATGCTATCATGACAAAAGACACATACACTTGCTGTTAATGCTAATTTATGTCTCTTGGAGATTAAATCACTTTATATATGAAAAGGTAGATGATTAAAAGGCATATAGCCACCTACTGACTTTGACTTTTTCCTAAATATAAAACAGGAATCATTAATCACCCTCTATTTAGCAAATCTCAAGGAAAAATAACAGACGATTTGGTAATTCACTGAAATGCAATATTCTCAGAATAGTAACAATAGAAAATGTTATAAAATCTTAAGAGGGATATTGATACTGTAAAACAGATTAAGCAGAGATACTGCACGAACAGTATAATCTATTTTCAGAAATCTTTGCAGAGTAGAGACTGCTCGATGTTGCCATCTTTTTCAAGAACTGCAGCATACTCCAGTGAATAGTAACTTCCAGTATTGTGTTCAGCTCGAGAAAATTGTTTGGTTTTCAACTTTTGAAATGTTTTCTTTAAATGTTTTACAGAGAAGACCAAGTAACTCCTTAGCCCCCTCTCAATGAGCGCTGCAATATTAAGAAAACTTGTATTTTTTAAGAGCACACAACGCAGAATTATCTAGTGATTTAAGGTGCCTGAGAAAGTAAAAGGGATAAAATACTTACCTATGGCTTGAGTTTTCTTTTATTTCTGTCCATTCTTTGAATAAGTTCTCATGCAAATCCCAGTCAGAATCCCATGCATCTTCTTGCATTGCTACACTGTGCTGAACTTTAGATTCCGCTTTAAGAAATAAAGTGTTTTTTAAACTCTTCAAGTAAAGTTGTTGCTTAAGGAGAAACTTTTTTTTTTAAAAATATTTTCATGATAAAGCTGAATGTTACTTACATTTAGATAGAAAAGGCAATCCTACATAACAATGATCTCCACATTGTAAACCAGGATCAAAATAAATATTTGCAATCTGTGAAATAGATAGGTTTATCAATTAAGAAACAGCACAGTAAATCTAATGACCAAAGAAAAAAAAAAAAGGGAATTTCTGATGACCACAGAAACTTAGCATATGCTATATATGAGAGAACTTGTAAACACATAGAAATAAGGCACAAACAAACCTTTGATTTTTTTCCTGGCTCTAAATCTTCTTTATTGCTTCTCAGCCTCTTATAATAAAACCTTACATCTTCTGACAGTGAGCGTATGTGCTGTATTTTCACTTTTTGAGAAAAGGAGTTCATAACGTTCAGGCTTTGGTGAACTACTTTTCCCTAAAGAAAAGCAAAGGATGAAAAGATGAAAAAAAGGGCTGCAGAATACGCATTTTATCTAGTACATGTATTTATTTATGCAGGCAAAGACCACAGCAGAGCTGAAATATTAAATTGAGATTTTAAACTATGCTATCTCAAAAAAAATGGCAATTGTAACACTTCATGGTAAATTTCTGTGAAGTTGTATTCTTTCCTCCATCATTCCTTCCAATACAGTTCATCCCTCTTTCAAAATTAAGTACATCTTAATGTTGTTATTCTCCATCTCTATACTCTGCCCTGGTGAGGCCCTCCAGTGTCTAGTTCTCTGGAGTACTGTGTCTAGTTCCAGGCTCCTCAGTTCAAGAAAGACAAGGAACTGGAGAGAGTCTAGGAGAGGCCTACAGAGACAATCAAGGGACTGGACCACCTCTCTTATGAGGAAAGGCTGAGAGACCTGGGTCTGTTTCGCCTGGAAAGAGAAGACTGACGGCAATCTCATTAATGCTTATAAATATCTAAAGGGTGGATGTCAAGAGGATGGAGCCAGAGCCTTCTCAGTGGTGCCTGCTGAGAGGACTATGCACAATGAGCACAAACTGGAACATGGGAAATTCCATCTCAACATGAGGAAAAACTTCTTTACTTTGAGAGTGACAGAGCACTGGAGCAGGCTGTCCAGAGAGGTTGTGGAGCCTCCTTCTCTGGAGATACTCAAAACCTGCTTGGAAGCATTCCTATCCAACCTGCTATAGGCGAATCTGCTTCAGCGGGGTGGGGTGGGGTGAGGTGTTGGTCTAGATGATCTCCAAAGATTCCTTCCAACCCCTACCACATTGTGATTTTGTGACTAAGTGTCTTGAAGAGCTAGGACAACAGTTCTGCTTAATCAAATCATGTTAAAAACGTACCAGAGGAGGAAAGGCAAGAGGAAACTTCAGTTTTTTGAGCCTCCTATTACGAAAGGGGAACAACCTGCTCATAAGAGATCTAGTATATAGTTGCTAGTAATTAGAAAGAACCTGAAAGGAACAGTGAAGCTGCAAGACTACAAACACTGCAGGTGACAGAGGGCATTTAAAAAGGTGTACAACCCTTCCTCCCACTCCCAGTGAAATCAACACACCAGGTACTAAAATTAAAACAGTTACCAAGAAAACAGTGCAACTTTTTTCCCCACACCTTTATACCCTGCTTTCTCTTCCGAGTTGAACATTATTTTACCTTCCAAGCACAGAATATGTAGTTTAATTGTTTGTCATGATCAGAATCATTACAATGCTCAAAATTTCCCCCTGACCCCACTTGCAAATCAATGACTCTGTGGCCATATTTTTCACCTTAACTCAAAACCCAACCCTGACAAGTATAGAATAAGGATAAAACCAACCAAACAAACAAAGGAGCACAACCTAGGACCAGTGACAAGATTTCAGATTTTTATCAAATGAATAAATACAAACAAATTTATACACCCAAGATTACAAACATGACTTGAGTTTTTCATGTTTGCCTTAAATCAACACTTACAGCTTTTTAAAAATTTCTCTAAGGTAAAGAACTGGAGAGGTGTGAGAAATGCACTCTTGCAGGCTCAAAATTTGACTGTGGCCTCAGGAAATAGTCACATACTATAATAATCTCAATAGTAACAACTGCAGGAGGAAAGAAACAAGAACAAATCTCTGAACAACACAGTCATGTTAAACTGAATAGGTGGTATGTCTGAGCTTCATCCATGGAATCCTACGAGTAACAATCTTCCATCAGTTGGGCAAAAGAGAGGTTTGTTGAACTCAGTTAAATACTTTTCATTTGTTCTACAAAGATCTTTATGAAGCATTTGGATATGAAAAAAGAGATAAGGTAAGAAGACTTGACCTATCAGTAATAAGAAAAACAGAACACTGCTATTTAGCATAAAGGTCCTCATGCCTTGATTAGAGAAGAGTTGAGAGGTGGCACCTTGAGCTACAAATGCCATTATGAAGCAGAATTCAACATAGCTAACATCTGTTCAAATCAAGACACTGATCTTTACAAGGTCTGCACACGCTGTTAGTATATTGCTGACAAACTTGGACAGAATACAAGAAATCAGACCTAGGTGCAAATACACTGAAACTATAAACAGAGACAGACAGCACTGGAAACCAGGCAGCTGCAGGAGAATTATATCCTGGGTATGAACTGAAAAGCAAGTGTTACTAAAATTGTAGCGCCTAGTTACTTCTGGATGTTCTAGCTGTCAAATTTCTCTACCAAACACTGAAACAAGAAGAACTAATGCTATTTTAGGCTTATTTTCATAAGTAATGGAGGCATTACAGAACAAGTAGATGCAAGAATATAATGAATTCAGTGATCACAAGTTTAGTTTGAACTGAATCCAAGAAAAAAGAAAAGTAAGTCTGCTGTCAATGTTCTCAAATATCAAAAGAGCTAAGTGATCAAGTAACAGAAGTAATAAGCGAAGCTGAGTGCTCTGAAAAGCTTGGGGCTTGAACACAGAAAACAGTCTCGAATCTTGTCAAAGGTGATAATTACATCTGAATCTACTATCCCAAACAAAACGCAGGAGGCCAAAGGTCCCCTGAATGAATAATTATGTGGAAACATCACCAGAAAAGATCATGAGGGCAATAAAAATCACAGCATTCTGGGGATGAGAAAGAATGATGACAGCCTTAAAGGCTGAGAAGCACAGATGCCTGCCAAAACAAAACAGATAAAAATAATAATAATAAAAAAAAAATCAAGCCAACCAGGGCCTTAGGTCTAAGATACATTGATAAGCTCTTTAGCCATTCCAGTTAGAACAAAATAAAGGGAGATTAAAAAAAAAATTACTTTTTTAGGCCCAAAATAGATCAAAATATTTTAACGCAGTATTCAAGAGGGACAATGATCTTGTCAGGAATTAGGATATATAAATTAGGCTATGGAATATAAAAATTACTTTATCCTTTGCGAAAGAAAGGGAAATGGACCTCTAAGTTACTTCAGTTTATCACAGGGTTGTGAAGCAGTTCATAGATGAACTTACAGATATAGTAGTCATTGTAATAAATACCCATATAATGGTGCGGCCACACAGTAAAATAGGAAACATATATCCTAAAGATAAAAAATAACAAGTGTGATCTTTGCAATGACCGTTATGTAGTTATGACCATTTGACCTCAAAAGTATCAAGTCTCCAGAAGAGAGAGGGAATGGATAATGTGGCAAATGTAGCAATGATTTACTGAAGTCCTGCTGACTGACCTATCTTTCATTTATCTACTAGACATGAGAGAAAGCACCGGTGAGAAATTACTATTTTAAGAGTATGCAAATTTAAGATAAGCAGGAGATTCTAAGGAGTTATTGGAAGAGGAGGTCAGAACAGGCAGTGCTCTACAACAGATTGAGTCAATGCAGGACAGACAAGGAAATAAAAAACCATTTTCACCAACAGGCACAGAGTTAGTTTTATCCTTTCAGAAAACTGTCACCTTTATCTCCTTTTTCTGCTTCCCCCCTCCCAGTTTTCAATCTGTCTCCCTGTGCTTTTTCCATCATATTACAATGTCCTGCTCATCAGAAAGTCACATAAGAGTTTAGACTTCAATGAAATAACAAATTGCCATGTCAATATGCCTGGATTGCCCATGCTTCTATGGTTATGCTGAATGCCAAGTGAGAAGAAAGTATTATCTGGTTAATAGCTTGCTGCTTGAGTCTGTAGCCTTGAGCAAAGCAGCTGCTTTCAGTGCTCACTGAATAAACACTACTGTGGGAGCAGGGATGGAAACAACCACTACATACTTTTGCAGACCACATACCCTTGAGAAGACCTACTTTCAGCGTGGAAATAATACAATAATGCTTCCACAGAGATCAAGGGCTTTTTCTACTACAATGTCAGTTTATTAACTGACTTTGTTGTCTTCGCTTTTGTACTTCAGCATTTTGAAAAATGCATTTGTGCAATTTCATATCTCTCTTACCTCTTGGTACTAATGCAAATGAAATGGTAACAGCTATGTTAAAATGAAGTTGCAAGGAATCAGGTTTGGGATCATACCAGTATTCCAAGATCACATTCAAGCAGCCAGTAGAGAAGATGTGGGGGTAACTCATGCTTGGGATGTATGGGGAAGGAAAAAACCCCAAATAGTGAGAAACTGAATCACTAACAGTTTGGTAGCACAATCTCTCCAGCAATTTGTCATGCAACAAGTCAACAGTGATTTCTCTTGAGAAGGACATATAAATAAAAAACACAGCAAGAAAACAAAAAGCAACCTCTCTTACCGGAAAAGAAGGTGGAAGAAAAACATGTTTTGGGGAGCATGTCAGTGAGCCTACAGCAATCACTGCCTTCACTGGTATAGTTAAAATCTGTTAAAACGAAACAAGAAAAGTTCAGTAAAAAAACCCAAACAAACAAACCCATATTTCAGCCTTTAGATGTCTCTTGCACTTTTCAATTGCACAGAATAACAAAACCCTGAAATTCTACAATTAACATAGTCTAGATTTATATACACATTTAAAACATGGAGACACGAATTGAGATTTCAACTCATCATCATAATCAGAACAGACACTATATTGTCAGAAAGCACACCTTTGCTCAGTCAAACTTAGCATGGAACACAAAAGCACAGTTAAAATACAACCTCTCCTGTGGAGCATTAAATAGGTCTCACTTGAATGGGGCTTACTCTGTTGGAAAACAGGAGGATAACATCTTTAAAATAAAAGAATATGAGGGAAGAGGATATACCGAACTTCTCAAAAAACATGAGAAGTCATGGTAAGACCTTGAGATAGATGTAAAAAGAGCATGGAGGGGATGGCAATGAGATCCTTTCCTGTGTATTGTTGAAGCTACCAATACAAGTAGAATACCTTGTAAAACCAAGCAAGAAAATAAACCACTTCAGATTCTACAACTGAAAGGTCACATACATGCATAGACATATTAAAAAATTTTAAAATCTCAGATAATTGGCAGAATTAGGAATTTCCTATTTTCTGTAGTATCATTAGATCCATACAACAAGCTACATAGTTTCCTGACTTTATAAGCACAGCGCGTCACTTTGTTTTTTTTCTACACATATCACCCAAAGTTATTAAGTACGGGTTCCATTATGTATTACAATCTCTCTCTGTTGCAAAATAATTTCTTGACAAGGACAGACATGTGAAGTTGAGAATTAACTGGTTGTTCTCTTCTCCCTTACTAATCTTAGCGTAAAAACCCTGCTTCATCAACTGTAAGCAAACTACAATTTCTCCAAAACAACTTTCATATTGGGTTTTGATGAAAAAAAAAAAAAATCTCAGAAATTATAGCTCAATTTCAGTAACTAATAATGTACCGAAAAGCACACTGTCAGCATGTGTTATGCCAAAAGATCCATGCATTGATGGTTTGAGGACGTGTCGAGTCATGAAGAACCAATACCTCAAAGCATTATGTCAGATTTGAATGGGCATTTCTGAAAGCCAGATGAAAATCATAATGAAAGTCATTCTTCATTCCTTCAGAGAAGACACAGTAGAAGTAGCATTTCTGTCGTTTGATGCAGAGAGATAACTTGACCTCCAGAGGTACTTTCCAATCTTGACTTCTCTGTATTATTGCAATCTGTATGCTAAGACAACTCCTAAAACTTCACACTTTAAAACTGAATATATTATTTGGGCAACACCCATGAATATACAATAAATATACCTCATAATCTGTTGTGATTTGTACAGCTCCATCATGAATTCCTTCAAGTTCTTTCGCTATTAGCTTTACTCTAAATACAGCATAATAACCTGAGGCTAGTATCACCTGTAAATGATAGAAAAAGAGTCATCCATTGTATTCCATTAAATGGAAAGAAATTTCACTGAAACACTTATCAAACATCCTCTTATTTCTTTAAATTGAATCAAAATCCATTTGAAACAACTATCAGTGGTAAAAAGAAAAATTCAAAACATAAGTTACTAACACAAACATGATCTGTAAATTCCACTCTTCCCAGATAAATGATGAGCATCATCTTAGGGCATAGGGGTTACTGTTTCTGAAGTTTCCCTTTCAAAATCTAACCAATCTGAACATAATACTGCTTCTTAAAAAAAAAATTAAATTTTTAAATAAGGTTTACAAGCTTTATTGTACTCAAATTCATCCAGAATTAAGAATTCTTATCCTTCCTTCCCCCTGCTAAAATGAAACTACAAGAAGCTGCATAGACTTGTCTTTTTCTGCCCTCCCCTCCTAAATCTAGCTTTAAGCAATGGATTCAAAGCATTACTTACTGAAGACTGATCGGATGCACTGGCATTTTGTAGTTCACGGTGGTTTGCAATTATGGTTGTTCTGTTTCCCTTTTCGGTTGTTAGAAGTTCTATGGCCAAGCCATCCCCCATAATATGCCAACTTTTTATAGCCAGCTTAAAAATAACAAAAGGTACTGTTTTCAGTAACAACACTGATGTAAATTTTCCTCAAAGGCAAACTACAAAGAAATCCAACCTTACCTCTATGGGATTGCTGTTGATGACTGCAAATAAAATGCTGGTAGCTTCTGTTGCACTCAATATGCCAAAGTCTATAAATTGTTCCTCAGTTTTTGGAGGCAGTACAAAGTACTAGAACGATGGATAAAAGTATTTTAGCATGAATTAAATATAAAATGTCCTCAAACTCTAAGCTCATTGACAAATGCATTAATAAGTCTAATACAGTAGTACTGTGGCAATCTCAAAATTCTGTACATTTCCTATGTAAATCTAAAAAGAACAAAAAGTAAATTTTCAGCAGTAACTGAAGCTATTTAAGGAATGAATTGGTAAAATAATTTTGAAATTAAAGTCCTTCCATAGAAGTAAAATAAAAAATTAAAAACAGTCATATGAATTCTGCCTCTAACTAAAGTAGCTAAAAAAAAAAAAAAAAAAGGAAGGTACTTACATCTAAAAATCCTGTGTATGCTCGGACAGGTAGGTGAAATTTAGAAGCATTGGTGATAAGTAAAATATTGTTATCTATATGAACAGATGACGTGGAAGGCATAAAATGAAGTGTAAAAATATATCTAGATTCATTAGGCGGAATTAAGACTGGTTTACTGAAGTTCTGGACCTAGATTGGTGAACAATGAAGATCAATGTTACAATTTAATAAAGTGCGGCATATGTAAATATTTACTATTAGGTAAAAACGTTCACTGAAATGAGGCTTACTTTGAACATTGGTTTTGCTTCTTCTGGTAACACAACATCATGTATAAGGACTGCAAAACTGAATGTGTTTGTTAGATAGATCAGTCTTTCCACAGAATCAGCAGCACTGTCACGGATGTGGAAGAGCGTGGCAGCATGATCAAATCCTAAATATCTATTAAAAGAAAACAGTAGGAGAAAACCCAAGATTTTCCTCAAAGCTTTTTTTTTTCTTACACAGAAGACTAGAATTCATTCAAACCAACAGGAAATAAGTTACGCACCCCACTGCATGCTGAAACTTCATTATGATCGCTACAGGGACATTGATAATTAAGTAATTCAAACAAAGTAAGAAAATATGTGAATCAGCATACTAGGAGGACTAAAAGGAAGTGTTGAAGTATTAAGACAGTTTGCAAATCATGCATATTCCTTATTAACCTAATCACGTCTGCAGCACAAAAGTTCTGAAAAGTAAGGTTTAGTTTGGTTGCCTTTAAAATACTCAGTAAGTTCTGTTGATAAAGTAGCACCTCATTTCACCGGTGACTTTAAAGTCACCTTAGCCATACTCTGTAAATAAGTAACAAAAAATAAGGAAGCACTGACAGTTGTTCCAAAATTTTGCTTAAAACCAAAAAGTATGTTCTCTACCCTTACTCCATATACTGATAGAACAGCAAATGCAAAACTGGAAAAATTTCCAATATAGCATTTTCAAAATGTCTTATGTGCAGCCTTCAACTGCTCTGAAACAACTCATTAAGGTAATTTTGAACCCAAGCCCTGAAACCAGCTTATGCATTACTAAGACTACCTCATCTACTATAGCGTAAAACCAGAAAATTCAAACAAGCAAATGTAGCTCTAAATGAGCTCCAGGTTCAGAGAACTCGGGTATCACTTCTTTATAGCCTCTCTCCCCCTAAAAAGGCTTCCCTGCTACATCAGCTAATTTACAGCATTTAGTTTTTGAGCTACGTTCAGTTACTGTAAGCTTACCCATCCAATACTTCTGCTTGATATGGTATTTCGAGTTTGGAGTAGCTCTTCTCTTTCGCTTTAACAGTTATTTTCCCAGAAGACTGTGAAGCTTTTTTTGCTTTTGATGCTGTACACACAAGTATAAGAAGTTTGTTAAAGCAAACACACACACACCATTAGGTTAGATTAGTATGAATAGAAGAACAAAAGCATAGGACTAGCCCAGAAATGAAGTATCACAGAAGAGAAAAATGGATCTTAAAGAAATTTCAGTAAGCAACTGACATGGAGTAAGTCTAGGAAGTAAGAGATCAGAGTTCTGAATTCCTCCCTCTTAACATCAGTTAGTTGACCTGCCTGAGTTAGTAAGCTTATCTATGATAGAGAAGCCTGCTTGTTCCTGTCAAATAAATAACTTGGAAGTGTCCAGAGGATAATTCACATCCTGGTGAGCTGAATTCCCCACTTAAGAGCAAGGAATACACCTTACTGGGCTCCTTACTTAGAATTACCAGTCAGGCAGAACTTTGGGCCAAGGACACACCGGTGTTTTAATAAATACGAAAACAAAAACTTAAACTTTAGAGAAGTAGAACCAGAATCCATGTAAGAACCCAAGCTACACAAGCACAAAGACTGATGCTCATAAGCATGCTCCATGATGACAGAACAAGTGATGTTAGCCTGGCAGCGGTATCACCAGGAAAGT
Source organism: Nycticryphes semicollaris (assembly GCA_013400055.1). Lineage (NCBI taxonomy): Eukaryota > Metazoa > Chordata > Aves > Charadriiformes > Rostratulidae > Nycticryphes > Nycticryphes semicollaris. Next base: position 477,050 of record VXBJ01003850.1, read on the forward strand.
CAAGGGATTCAGATACTAGTTAGGAGAAACCACCATCCCTGTAAATCCCTGCATGTATTAGGACAGCTGAAACAGCAAATATTTAGGGCTGGCTGCTTCACTGAAAAAAAATCACCAAGTCAGTCCCTTAAACACATTAAGCAGCCTGACTGGGTATTTTTCCCCAACTACCATTCCTTCCAAGACTTACTCTGTGTTAGTCAGTAGGTCCTTACATTACCTCCAGCTTCAAAATCTGAATGTATTACCACCCCAGGTTGACAGAATTCAGCTATTTCAGGATTTATTTAGAGGCTAAAAAATACTTCACTCATCTTACAAACCATAAGCTGTTAAATATCTAAAGTCTTAATCAATAAATAACAATAACAAAAATCAAGCCTCTCCTCTCTGTCCCTGCAACTTCTAAAATGATGTCTACCTGAAGAGTGTTGCATCTCTAAGCTTACATTTTTAAGCAATCCAGGCAGAAAGACTTACAGCACCAACCAGTATCTTAAAGGAGTAGCATCAGAGTAAGTCAACAGCATTCTGACAGTTGATTAAGATCTTTATAAAACTGGAGGTGCCCTTCTACAAAAACGTCAGCATAGTATTTACAGTCAGACTATGTAGGAGGAAAATGACCAAGCACTTCTTTCATAAAGATATAAATGAAAGCCAGTATCAGCATACATAACATAACTTTGTAGGAAAGGTATCAGTAAAAGGATTTTCCACCTTCCCCTCCCTTTTTCTATAATATGAATTCAAGACAACAAAAGAAAATAAGCCAACAGTGAGGTTCTCAAGAGCATGACAGAGCTCTATTTCCATGGGCATTCCAACATAAAATAAAGATTCTTTAGAAATAAGATTTTGGATTCTTTTGTAAACTTTGGAAGGATCAAAGGGCAATCCAAGGAATATACTCTCCTTTAATAAACATTACCGTGAGGAATACATTCTGATTTGTTAGGATTTCTAAAAGCCAATGCCTATTTAGACTAAAAATACATTTTAAATAATCAGTGCCTTAACATAGGAATACTGCTTATAATTAATAGAAGAATTAATAATTCCTTCACTTCTCACCAGCCTAAGTTACGTGATGATTATTATCAGAGACATTCCCTTCAGAAATAACTGAAGTTAGAAGAACCATAATCCTTTTCCAGGTAGGAAAATTCCATTTTCTTCTCAAAATTACATATCACATTTTGTTAAGAGTGAAAATAATTCATAAAGTTTCAGCAAGTTTTAGGAAGTACTAAGTTCTACGTTAAGTTCTAAGAAGAGAGGAGCAGTACTTACCATCAAAGCTAATACTTGCAACTTTGGTATATTTACTTTCAGAGGCTTTTAACGTAACTGGCTTGAAATGTACTGTAATAGCTTCGTTCTGTGGTGTAGGTCTAACACTCTGCAAACAATCAAAATATGAAGCACCTGTAAATTTATCATTGTTAACACTGTGCAGCCTTCACATATCCTTCAGAGTGATACAACTTGAACTAATCTTGGCTGTGTTCTTACAGGTCTGTCAAGGTTATAAGAAAGCGGCATTACAAGAGAATTTTTGTCAGGTCCTGTAAATTACTCATGCAGTATGCAAGAAAGCAGGCAGAGAGTTCTCCTTGGGAATGTTGGATGAAGTGACAGTATGGCCAGAAACATGTTAATAAAGTAGAAAAGAAAAATTATTTCAACTAAAATTCATTTTTCATTGTTAGTGCTGCAGGCTTACAATAATTAGACTGTTTCTGGTGCACTCATTAACAAAGCTGTTAACTGACTTGTGTAATTACTGGTGATGACAGAGACATCTACTTGTCTCTGATCCCATGCTAAGTCTGCAGAGCTGTCACAGAAAAAAAGGTAACTACATATAACTTAACAGTTTTGTAAATCCGAGATGGCACTCATTCTATATCAACATTTAACAAGATCACCTTTTGTATGTGAGGATTACTGTTTAATTTAAATTAATTTAATTAATTTAAATGGAAACGGTAAATTGGGCATTACTGGAATAGCAATGGTGTCAGTTAGTAGCCAAAGCTGATTTGTAGACATAGTAATTGCTATGCAACAGGACTATGGGTTCCCTGTCAACACCTGAAAACCCCGTAAAGATTTCTAGCAAACTCTTTGTCTAGATTCCATGGAATGGAATGCATTTCAATGCTCTTATTCTTGTTTTGCTTAAAATTAGGATGGCTGCCATGATTCCTCCTCCCCAGCTGCCTCCTCCTGCTGTAAGAACAGCTCAGCTGCTTGTGTCGCAGCTGTTAAGCTATTGCAAATTACACGATGCTGTGTTAAGGAAACCGAAATGAGTGCTGGTTTACCTTATGCTGGGCTGCAGAGGTTTAGCACCTGCCTTGCAAGCAGCTGAGCCTTTCTTGGTCAGAGAGGAGCAAGGCACACAGCTAGTGGTACAAACCAACTACAGTTCTTCCAAGCTAAGCTCTCCTTGGTTGTAAATTCAAGCCATAAAATCGTGCGTACGTAACTAAGTTCTGCAGTCCACGGGAGCCTTAGAGGAAACAAGCAGTGTTTCCTCCTAATTAATAATCTCTGTTACCTCAACTGGAAGTTTTATATTTTGGATTTATAGTACTGACCTTCGTCAACCATCTGCATATGTGGTGCAGATATTTGCTGGTTTTCTTCACAAGCCAATTCATAATTATCACTATTTTCTTCTAATGAAATCCATACTAAAAAACTGAGATCTTGAGGTGTCTTTAAATAAAAAAGATCTCTTAGAGCAGACAAAACCAAAGCTGTAATCAAGTTGACAACTTTCGCATGGCAAAAAGGATAACCATTTCTAGTAGCTCTTTTCATGCAAAATACTGTTTTTTAGTTATTAAGTTTGAAATTATGCTGATTTCATTTAGTAAATCAAATCAGAAATATTCAGAATGACAGCCTGCTACCAGAAAAATGGCAGATTGCAGATGTGCATCTCAAACTACAAGTGTAACAAACCTAGATGTACTTAATAAAAATGGCTACAGCTAAATAATTTAGTTAAGGAAGAAATTTAGCACTGTTTTATTGAAAATTTCCGGACTTCATCGTGCACATTTCTCATTTCTCGCTTGGTTACATGGTCTGAAAGGAAATAAAGAATTAAGACAACTAAAGGAAAAAGAAACATCCTTACAAATCCTTTCAACTTAATTTCTCTCAAATTTTAACCTATTTCAAATAAAGCTCAAGCTTATCCCGAGATATGCCTTCAGAATCATCAAATATAGACAGGCCATGAGCATACATGCAAATTAAGTTCTACCAAGAATCTAGTAACACCAGTTTTCTCAGAAAATCTCCTAACGGCAACTTCTGAGGGGAAAAATTTAAAATAGACATGCTTCAGTAACACATGGCTCTCCCACGCAGTGGCCCAGGCAAGATTCCTCACCCTGCTGTATGAAGATACATTCAATATTTAGCATAAGAGCAGGAAATGAGGACCTCAAATGTTCTAGAGAACACAGCATGAGGAGGAAGCTTGGTGCTATTGCAGCAGTTATTGGAAAAGACTTTGAAGGTTTAAGAACTACACCTATTCTAATAAACTAAGAGGAATAGTATGGGCTGAAACACCGGCACATGTTCATCCATACTGTTTACCTGTCAGCAGGCTCCCGAATATAGTTTTGTCTTGTCCACCTAGCACATTGCTCTAAAGACTGAGAAGGCTGTAGACTGTTGCTTACAGGTAGTGAAGACACAGCTACCCTGCTGCAAGAGGAAAAAGCCCTGTGGCTACAGGCAGTAGACTATGGCTGGTTCAGTTAGTGTCAAAACCACCTCTGTACTGTTTCAGTCGTTTTTACAGACACCATTATTTTGTCAGTCATAGCTTGGCCTTCAGCTTAAACACAGACACAGCTAACTAAGGAAAGGTCATTTCCACATAGAGCACCATCCAGAACAGCCATGGAATAAACTACTACTAGTATTTAATCCTTTAAGATAACTTGATAATTTTGATATGCGTGCACTCAAATGTGCCAACCGAAAACATAATGCAAATTACTTCTTGCATCTTGAGAAGAGGGGAAAAAAAAAAATCTACGCTGAAGTATGTGGATTGTGACAAAAGTCAGTAAATACTTTCTTACACAAACATTTTTATTTTCAAAGTGATAGAACTGAGGTTCAATATACAGCCGTCCTGAACTTGCTTTATGCATCACACATGATCAGGAGATCAAATTTTAAAGTGCGCCTCTGCTTTTAGCAATCAAATGGGCTTAAATTGCCTTAAGAAAACACAGAATTTTCATTCTAGAGAAGGGATAAAAGAAAGCGTTCAACAATCTACATTTACTAGATTTTTGACAGCGTGGCTTAATTGTTGCAGCATGACAACAGTTCATGCAGTCATCAAATAAACATGATTCTCGCTAATAATGGAGAAAATCCTACAAAATGCAATTAAGGAAGTTATTTATAAAGAGTTTTAGAACTCAAAGAAGTCAAGTGACTCCCTCTTACTATCCTCAACCAATTTGTTGGACCACAGCGTGACTAAGTACTTAAAGGCAGAACTACAACAACTCTGGCAACAGTATTAGCACTCTCTCATAGGCAGATGACCTGAAGATATTTAGTTCCTCCAGCACCCAGCTTAAATATATGCTAAATATAGCCTTGGCCTTTTCTTCTGACATTAAGATGAAATTTGTCACAGTACTCTGTCTCGCTGCTTTTAAACCCGAGCTCTAAAGGGTCGGAATTCCATTTCTCAAGCTTTCCTAGAAGCAAGCTATTCACTAAGTTGCTTCCAAAATTTCTTTACTCTTGCTTACCACTTTGAAATTCCTTGACTGGCTCAGCAGTAGAAATTCACATAGTGCTTCAAATGCTAGAAAGGCTAAAAACTACACAGCGAAGCTGTGCCTTAATGAGAAGAACAATTGACTTTATGTGCCATATCTGATACACTGAAAAATACATGATATTTGGACCTATGTGGCAATTTCATCATTGCAAAAGGGAGTCCTAAAAGCTTTAAGACCACCAAATTCACCGCATTGATACACTGTAAAAGAATAATTAATCTGGAAAAGTTCAGTCACGCCATGTATAATGGTTATCAAATCATAGTCTTCCATTACACTGCAGACTATGGTTTATAGTCTTATACCTATACCTTAAAAAAAAAGGGTAACATTTTTTTAATGGAGGAATATGAATTAGGGACTACATTATCAGATATTAGAAGTGATACTATGGTTTGAATATACAGTTATTTGCATTGTACTCAGGAAGTATACTAAAAAATAATAAAAAAAAAACAAACAAAAAACCAAAAAACATCACAAACTCTTGTATCTATGCCAAAACCCCCACAAATCTAGGAAGACAGACATGACAAGACAGCAGACATAGCTGGAAAAATAACTTAATATATTTATCAACACTCTGATTGTCAAAAATCTTATATACGGGTGTGGGTTTGTGTTTTGTTTTTTTGTTTTTTTTTTTTTTTTTTTTTAAAAAAAAAAAAACCTCCATGGAGGCTGGTTCATAGCTTATAAGTCCATGAGAGAGCTTATAGGATCATCTGACTTCATTAATGCAACAAGCATTAGGACTTGGATGAATTAAATTGTTTGCCCTACACCGTGAGCTTCTCTCGACTTGAAAATTTTTATTGAATAACAACTTATCAAGCATTGCAATAGACTGTTATCACAGTGGAAAGTTATCCTTGTTACGAAAAAAAGTGTCCTGTTTCTAGCTTAAATTAATTTAGCCTCTGTTTCCTCAGCGTCTTAAGTTTTTGTTAGACTTCTACTACAAAAATACTATTCCCTACAGCTACAGCTATAAACTTTAAAAACTGGGAAGTGCTCTCCAAGAGGTCAGTAAGAAACCTTTGCCAATCCTTCAATCACTCTTCTGGCTCCTCTGGTTTCTTTTCAACACTTCAACACTTTTTGAAGTGCACTGAAACAAGGTCTAGCTAGCTACACAACTAAATCTGGAAAACAAGGAAGACAGGAAGGGGACAAGGAAGAAGTGAGAAAAATAGTGGGCAACGACAAAAGTTTCACAGAAAAAAGGTATCAGTGAATAAAGGCGTGCTACCAGCTTAGAGCCAAAATTCTGTTACAAAAATAGAAAGCAGAAAATCCAAACCCTAGAATTCTGAAGCTGGCTGCACTTTACTTGCAGCTGCAGTGATCTCACTGGAACGGGCTTTAGAGTGTTTGCAGGCTTTTTTCTTCTTTCAAGCTACAAAGCAGATAACCTCAAGAAAACAAGGGTCACTTTACAGTCTGCTCTTGAAAGCTACTCTTTGCTCATCTTAAAAGATTATGTTGGGCAACCGCTTTATACACTCTCATGGAGTGTGTGATGAGGACAAAGAATCTCATAGACTCTGCATTAATCTTACTTCACTGGAGTTACTGTTCTCAAGTATAAAAGCTTCCAGAGGCTCATATATTGCAGGTACAGCCTGTGAACTCTGAAACAGCCATTCAAAGAGAGCTATGAAGCAAATGAATTTTACCATGTACACAGATTATTTGTCTTACTATTAAGTTATGTTTTCAGTCACACATCACCTAGCTTCTAATACTGAACACTACATACTAAACCTTGTGAATGATCATTTTTCATGAGAGAAAGAATACCCAAGTAGGAAGTTTCAAATTGAATGGAAATAAAACTTACTGTAATTGGCACATCTTTTGTTCCTGAATTTAATAAATGCAGATTTAAGATTTTTGGCAGATCTGTTAAAGAACAAAAAACACACCTGGCTATTAGGCTCTTTTCATAGAAGAATCTTATACAATGTCATCTGCACTAGCTGGTTGCTCATACAAATCCACTCTTCAGAGTTAAAAAGTTAGACTAACATGACAGCATAACCAGTCAAAATAGCTACTCCCAAGCACTGAACACACTTAAAAACTGCACTTTTGTATATTAGTAGGTATTACATGCTTCAGCTAGCCACTCATATTTCTAACACATTAAGAAATTAACAGGCTAAAAATACAACAATGAATGATTTTGCCAGAGACACCAATATTCAGCTGGAACTAATCTTATTTTAAAATCTTTAAACTCAGTTGCAAGGAAAAGTACTTTAGAAGTTACTTTTTTTTTTAATTGAAAGACGACATATACAGTTATTCTTCAGTAATTAGTCCCTTTCACTGTTTCAAAAGACATCTTTAGTTTTACTACTTTCTTCTGGGTTTTTTTTTTTTTTAATTTCACTAAGCAGTATCAATTTAAAATGTAAAATATCAGGCTCAAATCTGTAAGTGACACTTCAAAAAAAGATCTAATCATAAGTAACAAATTTTATTAAATTTGCACACTTCCATTACTCCCTATGTGTGAAAAATCATTAAAACTTATGCAGATGTAAAGCAATCTTTCACAACAATTTCACAAATGAAGTAAACTGACAATGGTTTTCAGACTAAGGCACGTGCAACAGTAAGACTAATGTTATTACTAGACTTATTACTGTGCAAACTACTGTTTGCTTATACACATCTCAAGTTTACTTGCAGGTGAATACAGTTGTGCACTGTTTTAACACATTGTTATCCTGCTTTTGAACCTCTGGCTTTTTAAATGCATCGTTCCACAAGCAACCCTGAATAGCACAAAGATAACTGGGCTCTCCTCTCCCCACTATACTATTTATAAATACTTAGAGACCTGAAGTTCAGTTTACCTTGCGTTCGTAGTGTACCAAAATCTAGCATTTCTGTTGATGAATAGATTCCTGGCGCTTTAAGGAAAAAAAAAAAAGAAGAAAAATAAAAGAAAAAGAGTTATTATTTTGTTATTATACTAATAGCTCATTACATTGAGCAACTTAGGAAAAAAAACACACCACCAACAAAACCACCGCTTTTCTACAAACCTGTTGTAACTTCTACTTCAACAGGGAGAATGATAAATTCTGTGTTGTCTGAGGCATTTGTTTTTATTCTAATGAAGGCTGTGTGATTATCTGCTTCTCTTGAAGAAAAACTGGCTCTCATCACTCCTTTCGTTTCATAGGGAGGTATTTCCTGATAAACAATCAAAGCACATTATGAGAGTGCAGTAATTATAAAAAGTCTGCCACATCAAAAAAGTACAATAGAAGCACTGAGTATAATTGTATTAAGAGAAAAACCTGCAATAGTAGTAAGAGATAAGGCTGCATGTTATTAAAATTACCATTAAATTTTCTAAGGATAGTTGTAATCATCTAATATGATATTGATTAAAAATAGCTATAGGCAAGAGGACTTTTACATCCCATTTGATTAAGATTTATATATTAAAATTGTGGTAAAAAGACAGGAGACAAAATTGACAGAATTTATTAATAAAATCTATTCATAAAAATGTTATTGTGTGACATCACATCAAATATTGCTTTTGCATATTGTAATTGTTTTTTCTTCAAAGCAAACACAAGGCACACAGTTTCAGTGCTAAACAAACTGAAATACTGCAGAAATGCAAGTAGCCAGAAGTTTTTGGAGCTGCAGGTATATTAGTCACCAAGCAATTACAGCAAAAAGTCAAAATCTGTTTTAGCCTCTGTACTAAGCCTATTCCATCAGTTCCAGTCTGCACTCTGGGTTTGGTATTCTTCCCCATCTAAATCACAGAAGGTCTGGGGAACTGGATTTTTCTTTCCCCACCCCCCCCTTTTTTTTTATTTTTAATAATAGAAGGAGGAGACTGTGATTTGAAACTTGACACTTCTTCCATTTTATATGCAAATAAACATGGGAGAAGGTAGGATTTTTTGAGTAGTCCTTGGATCAGCTATGTTGTTTTCAGTTGACAGCTTCCATCTTTTATGTTTTGATGAAGGAAACTGGACAGGATGCAATCCACACAGGTGTATATTGCCTTATACACCCACTTCGTGCTTTCTGTGGTACAAACCAATCCATTCTGGTACAAACCTCCCACTAGACCAGGTTGCTCAAAGACCCATCCAGCCTGGTCTTTAACTCTTTCAGGGATGGGACATCCACAAGTTCTCTAGGCAACATGTTCCAGTGGCTCACCACTCTCACAGTAAAGAATTTCTTTCTGGTATCGAATCTAAATCTCCCCTCTTTCAGTTTAAAACCATTACCTACCCGTTGTCCTACCACTACATTCACTGATAAAGAGTACCTCCTCATCTCTCCTGTAGGCCCCCCCAACCCGGAGCCTTCTCCAGGTTGAACTACCCCATCTCTCTCAGCGTGTCTTCATAGACTTGTAAGTTCTGTGATCACAGGTAAATGATCAGAGGTGCTCCAGTCCTCTGATCATTTTTGTGGTCCTCTGCTGGACTTGTTCCAACAAGTTGATGTCCTTCCCGCATTGAGGACTCCAGATCTGGATGCAGTAGTCCAGGTTGGGTCTCACCAGAGTGGAGTAGAGGGGCAGAATCACCTCCCTTAACCTGCTGGCAGTGCTTCTTTTGAAATATGATAGGTCCAGGATATGGTCGGCTTTCTGGGCTGCCAGCACACATTGCCGGCTCATCCAGCTTCTCAGCTGCCAACACCCAGAAGTCCCTCTCCTCAGGGCTACTCTCAATCCTCCTCAGGGCTACTCTCAATCCATTCTCTCCCCAGCCTGCATTTGTGCTTGGGACTACCCTGACCCACGTGCAGGACTTTGCACTTGGCTTAGTTGAACTTCATGAAGTTCACACAGACCCACTTCTTAGCCCTATCCATGTCCCTCTGGATGCCATCCCATCTTTCCAGCATGTCAAATGCTCCACACAGCTTGGTGTCATCAACAAACTTGCTGAGGACGCATTCAATTCCACCATCCATGTAGCCAACAAAGATATTAAATAGTACCAGTCCCAGTCCCAACCCCTGAGAAACACCACTCATCACTGGTTTCCCACTTGGACATCAAGCCATTGACTGCATCTGTTTGAGTGCAGACATTCAGCCAAATCCTTATCCACTGAGCGTTCCATCCATCAAACCCATGTCTCTCCAGTTTAGAGACAAGGATGTTGTGCAGGACAGTGTCAAATGCTTTGTACAAGTCCAGGCAGATGTGTCAGCTGCATTTCCCTCTACAACAGAGTGGCAGTGTTGGTGGAAGAAGGCAACCAAATTTGTCATACAATTTTCCCTTAGTGAAGCCACACTGGCTGTCACCAACCACCTCCTTATTTTCCATGTGCCTTAGTATAGTTTCCAGGAGGATTTGCTCCATGATCTTGCCAGGTACAGATGTAAGACTGACCAGCCTGTATTTCCCTGGGTCTTTCTTTTTTCCCTTTTTAGAAGTGGGTGCTATGCTTGTTTCCCCTTTTCCAGTCAGCAGGAACTTCACTGGACTACGACTTCTCAAATACAATGGATAGCGGCTTAGCAACTTCATTCACCGGTTCCCTCAGGACACATGAATGAATCTCATCAGGTGCTGTGGCCTTGGGCACCTTCAGGTTCCTCAGATGGCCTACAATGACTGTAGTTGTATTTTTGAAAACTGATGAATATCACCGTAGTTAGTTTCAACTGCCACTACTTGGCAAGTCCCTAAACTAAGAAGCTTTCAAGTTCTCTTTTTGCACCTATTTACCTTTATTTGTTTGCAGCTTTTGTATCTAAAACTAAGATATCACCATTCTCATCAACTATCTCCAGAAAAGGCAGGAATTAAGTTTTGTGATTGTCCTTCTTAGCACACTTGGAAATATCCTGTTTTAGTCATTGTAACAGACATATCTGTCAGTAACTATCATGACACACTTGAGTAAGAGACAGGTTTTGGAGCTCAATGACTTTAAAGTCTCTCCCAGACAAAAGCAGTGATTATAAAAAGGAATAATTCTAATGAAAGAGGAAAATAGGTTATGCATCTAGTTGGACATTACCAACACTATGATATACAGCATGGAGCCAATACTTTACCTTCAGGATGCGTCTAAAATTTATTTCACTTACAGATACCAGTATGTGTTACTTCAGAATTACATTAAGTGAAGAACAAAACAAAATAGATTTAATGGGCCAGACTATGAGTCCACTTGACTCATCACCCCATCTCCAGCAGCAGACATGAAGAGCAAAGAGTAAACTGCAGAGTATGCACGTATTTTCCAAAAGAGTTTCCATCCATTCTCCAACTCATGATCTAGGGATTTATTGCAGCTAGACATACTGCTGTTTTATTTATTAGCCCTTAATATTCTTCTTCTCTAAGTTCATTCAGATGCTTTTTCGACCCATGCATGCATTCTTAGTAATGTGCAGGAAGGACTTTCTCAGTTTAAGAAACAAACCAAACAAATTTCTGTATATTTTTCCTGTGGGTTAGAACCCACAAAGAGGCCATCAGAAGCACTACGTTGTCCTGAATGGTTAGGTAGGTGTAATTTATTCTACTGATCATAGTCTTATTCCTCTCATTACAAAAAAGCAGAGCTCAAAACAGATGGTTTCTTTTAATTAAACCTTTCTTTCAATTCATGTTACCATACAATTAAAAGACCCATTACTGTTTCAATTTTTATGGGTATTTTATGATTACATGATAAGAAACCAAAAAAAATCCACAAAAAATCTAAAATGACATCAAAATAAAACCTCCCCAAACAAGTACAATAAATTCTGTAAGACATGACCACTTACCCATAGCTTTCTTGTACCTCCTTGCTGACCTGTTGGAAGCTCTAAATGAAGATCACCTCCACTGGAATACATTTCTACTACCTGAGGTGGATAACAGGAAAATATTAACACTCAGCTTTAAAGGGATCCTGTTTTAGTTATCAGGTATCATAAGGTGCAATGGCATCGGTTAGTGACTATGTGACCGTTGTAGTACCTTATAAATTCACATTTTAATGATGACATAACCATTTGCTAGTGCTACACTTTGTGCTTTCTGTAGCATTTCACAGTTTGTGGATCACTTAACGGAATCAGATCAAGCTTATTCTTCATTTTGCAGTAATTATGACGACTTTAAAAATGGAAATTTCACAGTAAGACCTCAATTTGGCAAATTAAGAGACTTGTGAGCATAATCTACATTTCTATAACTGTTGTGCATATAATATGAAAGACTCAAATAGCTTTAAAGTTCAAACAGAATTTTAATAAGTACCAAAATAAATAAAATTGGAGTTTAATATCATAAACATAAATGAGTATTTAATGGTTTTCTCTTAGGCTTACCTGCAAAGGTTCACTGTGAGGGTTATGTATATTTATTATAGGAGAGAAACTGCTATTTACAGGAACTCGTGCCCCAATAAATGGGCGCAATCGATAAGGGTTCGGTACTCCAATGCCAAACACCTGGTTCAGAAAAAGAAAAAAAAAGCTTGAGCAGCTGTTTGTAATGGTTGCAAAGCCCAACATGTATGTCAGTTTTAGCAGTCTACCAAGTACTCTTTTTGATTAATTTTACAGCATACTTCTAACCGAACATTTAAAACCAGTATCATGCCCGAGCACTGAAATAAAGTTAAGAAAACAAAATGGTTTAGTTTGCAGCTAAAGGGTATTTCTCATCACTGCTACTTACACTGACACATTTAGAACACAGGAAGTCAAAATGTCTTCTTTTTTTTTCTGATACTCTCAAACACTGAATACCAGCTAAAGGTTAAAAACATGTGAAATACTCTTTAAACATACCATTATGGAACAGACTATCCATATGGGAAACATTTTTTTGTTGTTTTCAAAATACTGTCATGGTAAAAGTCTCATTCTTTCAACAAGAGAACTTCTCTCACTTTTCAAACTCTCTAATCTGTTTATCTTATCTTTCTGAATCTCAAAAGAGTAATTTTTTGCCAGTTTAACAAGGAACACTGTCTTGTCACTGGATGAGGTGAGCACAAAGCTAAAGACCGATCTAGATCACAGCAATAAGTTACTAAGATAACAAGCAGTGTGGAGAATTTTAAACCCTGCATAATTTCATCAACCTGGTTTACAGTACTGCCCTACAGATATTTACAATGGTACACCACTGTGTTACAACAAGCAGCAGGGATGGAAACCTCTTCAACTGGGCTGACACAAAAATCCCACCACCACTGTTGTTCAAATATCCTTGGAGGGCTAAACAGGCCATAATAGATACTGCTCTGGTTGATTTACACTTCACAACTTCTTCTAAAAGACTATAATTCTCTTACCTGATAAGTAAATACCCCATGATTAGAAGTGTTAATAAATAAAGTGTTCTCTACATTTCCCACTACTCTTGCGAGGAAAACTACATCAAAGGACGTATTCCCTCCTGGAAGAATTTTCTGGAAAAATAAAAAAAGGCAAGCAAGCAGAGGAATAAGCAAAACTGTATTAAAGACATTCCGCCCTGAAGATAAACAATGGGTTTTGTGTTACAGAAGATCTCCTTGTGTTCTTTATGGAAAACTGAAGTTATAAAGTCTACTGCAGATTTGAGAAACAAAAAAGTTTTACACAAATAGAAATGTGTAAATAAGTAATGAAAATATCAATATTTTACAACCATCACTTCATGTAGGATCATATTTAATCAATTTTTAATGTTAAATTCTGAACTTAAGATTTCAGCTTACCACAGAAATATTTTGGACAGAATATCAGCGAGAATTTTGGACAGAGAAAGACAATTACTACAAGACTTCTATAAGTGAGAAAGGTGGCCTACAGACAGGTTTTTAGTGTTTATATGGCCCCTGCTATGCCACAGGCCCTGCAGACAAAACTGAAACTAGAAGACTATATCTGACAGTCATGTGGTTAAGAATTAACCCTGCTGACACCATAGTTTCTAACTTGCAAGTTCCTGTAACATGATTGCAGTAATTATAAGTGCATTGGAGTGACTGCTTCACAATAACACCACTTCACCGGACAATTTACAGAAAAATTACCAAAGTGCTTATTGCTGTATGCGCTCTAAGGCAACGTACGCTTAATCACTTCAGCCCCAAAGGAGATTGGCTGTTAAACTATCAGTTACAGTATACACTACCAATGTAGTCAGAACTCCTATATTTCATTCCTTTTCTTCTAGTAGGGTATCCTGGTTTCAGCTGGCATAGAGCTAATTTTCTTCCTACTAGCTGGTATAGCGCAGTGGTTTAGATTTAGGATGAGAGTAATGTTGGTAACACACTGATGCTTTAGTATAAGCACTGCTTAGCAACAACTCAGTCAAGGACTTTTCAGCTTCTCACATCCTCCCAGCAAGAAGGTTGGAGATGCTGGGAGGGGGCCAGGGCCAGCCAGGACAGCTTACCCAAGCTGGCTGAGGGCTATTCCATAGACAGGGAGCAGCCGCTGCTCAGGGACTGGCTGGGCATCGGTCAACAGGTGGTGAGCAACTGAGTTGTGCATCCTTTGTTTTGCATTATTTTTTTTCTCCTTTCATTTTCTGTTCCACATCCCACTGTGGGGGTAGTGAGAAAACTACTGTGAGGTATTTAGCTGCCTATCGGGTCAAACCACAGTACAGGGTTTGCGTGTGTTTCCATGCTCGGCTCAAATCTGCTTGGAAACTGATATGAGATCAAGAACTGTAGTTATCTATGTAGTATGTAATTATTGCAGTAGGTATCTCAAATAAGGGAGGGAAATCAAGCTCCCTTTTGGGGTGGGAAAGGGGAAAGAAAAACTCATTTTGAGAAAGCAGAGTAACTTACCCTATTTTGAAAAAATGAAGCATGAAAATGTGATGTTGTAGCAGATATTGATACTAATGTAATTGTTTCTTCTGAGCTAGGGTTATGTAGGTAAACTTTTTCCATTTTTGGCATTCCAACTGGCCTGTCAAAACAGAGAGAAAATATTATTAAACTGTTAGAATTTTAGATAATAGAGCACTGGGCTTTATCCCATTAAATCAGATAGGAACATAACAGTGATGAACATGGACAACAAAACTTTGCATTAAATCTTTTTGCAAGTAACATACATAAATTTACCTTGAAGGATTACTTGGTCAACATCTTTTCCATTATTCTATTGATTACTTTTCCTTAAGGCTTACTTAACACTGTATCATTCTCTAAAATGAAATTCTATTTTTCAGGTTTTTACTTCAGAATCAGTAGAGGCAAAGTTTTCTACTACTGTGCTAGAACCTTTAAATAATTATCTTAAGAAAGGTTGCACACAGCAGCTTAAAATAAACAGAACACACCACTGACAAATGTCAAAGCATAATTTTTTTTCTGATAGATTGTTAAATAGTCTGCTCTGCAGAATGAAGTACACAGACATGTGCAGCAACAACTCTCTTATTTGTATATTGCATTTGAATTCATACCTTAAGGAAAAAATATGAAATGTTTGGGATTAAATTCTAGAATTTAAGAAGCCTAAAACGCAGAAGTCAAACAGTTAAACAACAGCACGCTTCTTCAGTAACATGACATACTAATAATTTATTCCACACAAACTTTAGGCTTCTTCCTTTTTGCTTACAACTGCTGACATGACAATAATTGTTTCAGTTTGAACAATTATTTTTCATACTTTGGTATTTCTTCAGAACTTTTTTCATGCCTATTAACACATCGGTGTAAAGCATCAGCACCAAAGCTGGAATAAAGCATGTAGATTGCAATTTGCTCCAAAATAAACTCCTAATTCAGAATAGTTAACTTTCAGGCTACACACGTTCCACACGTTACACACTCCCTTCCATGTCACCTACTCCACACAATGCAAGGAGCACAATACTATTGATAAGAATTACTATCCATAGTACCTGAAGTGATGGTGACCAGTAACAGGCAGTTACTGCAGTCCACAGGTAACTTTAACAGGCCACAAAATAGGTGCTATTTTAGTTGCAGTTATCAGCTCGGTGAGGGGGAGGGTGCGTCCCAATAGACAGAGCAACACAAGTTTGTGCTAAATTAAAGGTTGCACTGAACAAAGGGCTTAGTGACAGTCATCAAACTATACCACAATTTAGAAAGTGATTGTGGTAGCAGACAGAACCTCCTACTTATGAAGCATGGGCTAAACAGATAGACACTAAAGACCACGGTATTAACTCAAGGACACAATTATGAACCTTAAATAAACTGCATCTTCACTAACAGTAGAAGAGATCTGCAAATTGCTCTGCTTGCTGATTCCTCCTAATGTCATGTTTCCATCAGCAAACACTTGCTCTTGATCCCTCCTTCACTGTCAAAAAAAGTCTCATTTTGACTCATCTACCTTAACTTGCAAGAAAGATGACAATTTCTCCCCTCGCCTTTTAAAACCCATACAAAACCACGTTAAGCCGCAACAAAAATACTCATATCTTTTGCCAGTATACACACGGATATTAGAAAAAGAAATAGGTTATCAGCTGTGATGTTTTGCATTAAGGGCTGTCACTGCTACATTGTTGACCAATGGAATCAAACAGTAAATCTACACACCTGTTTCCGGTTTTCTAGGGAAAAGCTTATCAGACCAGAGGAATTTGAATGAGACTTCCTAAGTTCCCCATCTCTGCCCCATCCCCAGCAAAAAAGGAAAAAGCAAACCAACCAAACACCAGAACACAAAAGCAAAAAACCACCACCCACAAAAGCACAACTGAGAAACGTGTCTGCTGATATAGAGTTAACCAGGACCCCCCAAATGCTGAACCCACTGCTTCAAACTGACATCAGTGCAGATGGGCTTGATGATTTTCCTGCTTGGTAATCAAGAAAGACATAAGCAAGCTTTTGTAACTGTCAGCAAGTCTGCAGTGAATTCACTTTTTAGACAAAGTGGTTATGTCTTTAAGTACTCCCTGATTCTACCAACATCAAAAAATACAATGGTCCAACTCTTCTAAAACTGAAGAAAACCCTTTCGTTCTCTCCCGAAAATCAGCTGTCTTTCCCCTAGTTCTCACTGCAGTTTCTCCTTGTCGTCACTGGAAGACATGCTGCCGGCAGCACCTTGTTGCAACTCTTTTGCTTGCCAAAGTGCACTTTCTGGATACTTCTTTTTCCCAGAGCATGTTCAGTAGCTCTTCAAAGAGGGGAAACGATCCTCCTCCTCTATTACAACGCACTCCAACCCACTCTTCATTACAAGGGCTTAGGAGTGCAAAACAAGACAAGCAGAACCCACCAACCACAAGAGCAGGAAGCGAGAGAAGATGAGGTAGATTTTAAGCACTGTATTACACATCAGCAAATGACATGACTAGCGTATCACCTGTGGTCTCCACAGAGAGCCGGCTGTGTACTGAAAATCTGTACTGATAAAGAGTTGACTTAAGAGACACTTTTTATTATGCATAATGTGGGAAAAACCACAAAGCCAAGAAAACTATGTTGAATGAACTGGTAATACTGAAGTGCCAGCCTGTTCCTGTCAGAAAGGTAAGAAAGGTAGTTGGGAAGTAAGAATCTTTATCCCAGGATATTTTTTAAATATTAACAATCTTTTAAGGCCTTCATGCTTTTCCTGTTCTCAAAAGAGGAGAATGTAAGACAGCATATTTGAGAGGCTAAAGCCTATAAAAACAAGAAGTAGGGAAACAGCCATGACAGGCACCACAGATCACTAACTTCAGATTCCAGACTAAACCACCACAGTGTAATTATAGGTGATAAAGGCAGAAGTCACTAAAAATGAATTCTTGCCAGGACCATCACAGAATGATATATGGTTGGAAGGGACCTCTGGAGATCATCTAGGCCAATCCCCCTGCCAGCATAGGTCCACCTAGAGCAATGTTTTATTTAACATAGAGACTACGTTTAACTGTTTTGTTGACCATTTAGATTTTGAAACAACAAGCCCAGTATTATGTTTTGCTCAGATACAGCTTTCCTTGTATTCTTTAAGCTTAACATTAGCCAAATATTCAGAAATAGGACAACCTGCATTTGTTTTTTTCTGTCATCAGACGTGGTCATAGAATAATGAATGGTCCAGGCTGGAAGGGACCTCTAAAGGTCATCTAGTCCAACCTCCCCACAGTCAGCAGGGACACCACCAACTAGACCAGGCTGCCCAGGGCCTCATCGAGCCTCACCTTGAATATCTCCAAGGAAGGGGCCTCAACCATCTCCCTGGGCAACCTGCTCCAGTGCTCCACCACCCTCATTGTAAAGAGCCCATTCCTATTATCCAATCTCAATCTGCTCTTCTCCAGCTTGAAGCCATTGACCCTCGTCCTGTCTCTACAGGCCTTTGTAAACAGACCCTCCCCAGCCTTCCTGTAGGCCCCCTTCAGGTATTGGAAGGTTGCTATTAGGTCTCCCCAGAGCATCCTCTTCTCCAGGCTGAACAACCCCAGCTCCCTCAGCCTGTCCTCGTAGCAAAGGTGCTCCAAGCCCCTGATCATTTTTGTGGCCCTCCCCTGGACACCCTCCATCAGGTCCATGTCCTTCCTATATTGAGGGCTCCAGACCTGCACACAGCACTCCAGGTGAGGTCTCACCAGAGCAGAGCCAAGTGGCAAAATCACCTCTCTGGATCTGCTGGGATCTGCTGGCAACGCATCTTTTGGTGCTGCCCAGGATGTGACTGGCCTTCTGGGCTGCAAGTGCACGCTGCCTGCTCATGTCCAGCTTCTCGTCCATTAGGACCCCCAATTCCCTTTCCTCAGGGCTGCTTTCTAATAATTCATCTCCAAGTCTGTATTGATAGTGAGGATTGTTCTGGCCCAGGTGCAGAGCCCTGCACTTGATTTTGTTGGAGCTCATGAGGTTCACCTGGGCCCACCTCTCCAGCCTGTTCAGGTCCCTCTGGATGGCATCCAGTCCCTCTGGTATATCTACAACACCACACAGCTTGGTGTCACCTGCAAACTTGCTGATGATAGTGGACTCAATCCCTCTGTCTATGTTGTTGATAAAAATGTGAAACAGTACTGGTCTCAGCACGAACCCCTGAGGATATCACTGCTCTCCGTCTGGACCTCAAGCCATTGAGTACTACCCTCTGGATGTGACCAGCCAGCCAGTTCCTTATGCACTGAACAGTCCACCCATGAAATCCATATCCCCCCAATTTGGTGAGCAGGATGTTGTAGGGGACCGTGTCAAAGGCCTTACAGTGGTCCAGATAGATCACATCCATAGGTCGTCCCTTATCTACCGACATAGTCACCCTATCATATAAGGCCACTAGATTAGTCAGGCAGAACCTACCCCTAGTAAAGCCATGCTGGCTGTCCTGTATCATCTCCCTGTCCTCAATGTGCCACCCTGGTCAAATCCAGGTAAAGCAGTGTGCATCAGGCATCATTAATGAACCTACATCCCCAGAAATAATCACATAAGGGATGATTTCCAGGCTGCAGATTATCAAGCCACAATGATCTGCACAAGTATAGCGTTACCTGGTGCCAAATTTTACAGCAGAATTTGCTGGAGCAGTCACAGCTAGCACTTTTCACTGCAAAAAGCTGGTTCAGACACACACCTTCAGGCACACAGGAACTGCCAAAGCACGTACGAGTCTGTTCCTGATCTTTTGTCCCTGTATAAAGCTAGGTCCGCCCACACTGATAAAAAACAGATAGCACAACCTAGATGAGAATATGGTAATTAACAAGGGTGAGGTTCAAATGGGTTAAGAAGCCTGTGTTCATGTTCTTCACTGCTGCAACTCAATCCTTTCCTAAGTCTGAGTTAGTATCTGCAATGCGTTGTAAGCATGCCCTTGCAATGATATGCTCTAGGGACCAGGAGGTAGATTTTTTTCATAACAAAAGAAAACAGCTCCTGAAAAAAGCTGGGTAAATGAGTCCTTGAGTTATTGGCTCAAACTTAACTTCAGTAAATATCTAGATATTTAGCAAATATCTAGATATTTACTGTGAAGCAAATATGGATTCAGAAAGTGCCTTTTTGAAAGAGTAATTACATTTTTTCTTACTGCATATAGTTTAGACGCCTCTGCAGAATGTTCACTTGATTGATGAAAGCTGATACAAATCTGTTACTGAAAAGGATATAAATTCAGCAGAAGGATTCTTCTTCCATCTCCTATTCTTTATTATGAGACTGGAGAGAGAACTAAGTCAACCAAAAGCTTCCCATTTAGATTTCGGCATGCTGGAAATATACATAAATACACTCAAGATTCAATTCAGGTAAATTCCTCACAAATTTGAGAGTTTAACAAATATGTTTTCTCTTAAGTATTTATTTCTTCTGGCGTCTTTAGCAACCACTGAAACAATTGTAAGACTAGCTGTCACACAGCATATCAAAAGTTTCACATAGGATAAATCAGTTTCCTGGGTCAGACAGGAGTGAACAGCAGAAGCCTAGAAGGCAAATGTGGAAAGCATACAAAATCAGGCGCCTAGAAAAATTCTCCTAGTCTCCAAATAAGTGCAGCTTGGGAACTTCCTGAACCAATGTAGGGGGTTCTCCAGCCAGAACATCAGACAGAGCGTGCTCCGACAATAAGAACTTGGGTGTTGACCTGTAATGGTATCCAGCTACTTTTAATGAAATGAAACAAGCTGGACTTGCAAGGTTACTTCTACAGACTGAAAAAGAATGCCTTTTGTACCCCATTCTGAAGAAAAGACTAGTTCCTTATGTGAAGGAAGCCTGCATGGTGTACAAGATTAGAGAATTGGTGACTAGAGAGTTCTTCCTCCTTCACATGAAACCATATGCATCACTGGTCAAATGACAAAGGCAAGTGGCTCCTTTAACTGAAGTTCGAGTTAACTGAAGCACAGAAGTTTGAGAATGCTTAATACCCCAGTGCATCCCTAACTCAGAAAAGCAAGAGAAAAGACAATGGCTTTATTTTTGTATATGTACTAGCATAGAGACTAATTGTTTCTTAGCTTCCAGCTTTCACTCGCTTTTCACAAATTAAGAAAGTTCTTTTATATTACACTCAACAAAAAGTTAGTGCCCATGTAACATACTGAACAGTATGTTAAACAACTAAACATGCTAACTTAGATCCTGTACAACAAACCATAACTTTTCTAAACAGTTAGCAAAACCCCATATATAACACACCACTAGCAAAGTCTTATCCAGCCATGTCACCGTGATTGGAATGAATACAAGAGTGTAATAAACTATGATTTGCTCTGGCAGCATTTTGCAGTCTGGCATGATATGTGAACAAAACTAGAGGCAGATCTGGACTAAACATTAATTTACTCTCAACAGTTTCTTAGATTTAGCAAGCGCCAAGGGAAACAAAAATTTTTATTTTGCAACATTTTTAAAAAATATCCAACAATCTCAAACTCTCACAAAAAGAAGTGTATCAAACATACCGTTGTCAACACTTGGCTACACATTATAGGTATCTTATAGGTACTTTTACAATTTGTAAATATATTTGTTTAAAATATAAGAAAGCAAGAGATTTGGATAAACTCTCTAGTTGCTAAAATTTTCCACTACATCACTACTTTCTGCTAAAAGATTAGAGTTCTTGAAGAAAATGGATCAGTTTGCTAAACTTCCCATCCTCTTACGTTACTTCAAGTATCCCAAGGTGGGCAAGATCTGCAAGAAGGTATCAAATATTTGATCATTACCAAGCAATTGCTTTCTAGACCAGCTCAAGCTTTCATAGAATATCCTGCCAAATACTGGAACTCACAAGCAAGAAACATGAAAATGTTTCAAAAAATCCCCTAAGGAAAACAGTTCAAAGGAAATGCTAGGTGAGACTGTTTATCAGCAGAAAACCAAAAGACAGATTTTCAGAATACTATCCTACCACTTTGTCTAGAGAACGGGACCTTGCTCAAACTGAGTAAAGCACGGATCTTCATTCACCACAGAAGCACATGTTGATCAAGGACCAAAATACAACAGCGAGAAGTATAATTTCATACATTACCATTCATTCCTATGAAGGGTAAGTACATCAATTTCATCTTTAAAATAATACCACATTTTAAAATTTTGATGGCAAGCATTTCTAGCTTATATTGTGTTAGTATCCTAAAATACTTAATACCCCAGTGCTCCATTACAAGTTACTTCTACCAAAAATTTAACTCTGAAGAACTTACAAACTTTACTTTTAATATAGTCAGAGTTGAATTAACACAGATGAAGGCAATGTATCAAGATTTATGAAGATTCAAGTCGTCCCAGAAAGCCAACATAAGAATTGTATATAAACTGCCCTGCAACAGTAGTCTTCAGTCTTTGCCCAGATGGGCCACCTGCAACGGATCTAATATGAAGACTTGTCTCAAACACAGAAAGACATACAAGTTATGACTGTTCTGTCAAAATAGTCTCTGAACAACAAACTCCTAAAGCTATGGAAGACGACGTAATGGTTACTGTTTGTGTTGTTAGAACACCTCAATTATTCCATTCCCATTTAACAACAGGGGCGAGTAACAGATTAAAAGAGAGATTACAAAGGAACAAAATGCAGCTAAGAATAAAGGCAGCTAGTTGTGGGGCTGGCTTTGGGTAGAGAGTTTTTTGTTGTTTGTTCTCTTTGAAGCCCCAAATCTCTAATATTCGACCTACTGCAGAATTTGTTCCAGAGGAAGACTAGTGTTGCTTCAGAAACACAAACAGGAGGCTTCCACATTAAATAATCAAATGAGTATTCCACTTAGTGCAAGCAATCCCCTGGAGCAGTGATACAGGAGAATCTGCATGAGTTCCACCCCATTCCCTGAGGCTTAATGTATACAGAGAACATTTGGGATCTCTTCAAGTGAGCTAAAGATTTGCACATCCTAACATGCAGCATGCATTTCCTTTGATAAATGAGAGATTATCTGGACTGCCTTCAAAGTGGTAGAACATGGTAGTGTTTATTTCATATCAAAACCTCCCAACTGTTATAAAACAGAAATATAAGGCCATTGTAATCTCATCTCCAGGTGGAGCACAAGAATTGTGTCTACAGAATGTATTTATCAACTTAATACTGATTTTGATTTTCTGAGATCCCTAGATAAAATAACTCTCAATAAATATTACTGCTGCTCACGATGTCGTGCATTTGAAACATCTGATTAAACCCACACACTTCTAGTAGTCCAAAAATGTCACAGGAAGAATGAGTTCACTTATAATTGAAATGAAATATTGCAACTTGCTTTAGCCTAGGAATGATACATGACGATACCTCGGCATAAACATGAGCTTTGAACAAGCTTGCTCTACTAAATGCTACAAGCTACCTATTCACAAAACACCACTTAAGTGCAATACTTATTCAGAAACTAAAAATGCATGTTATGCCTTTGCTGAAGCCCATTATCAACAAAGAGAGAAAAGCCAGAATTTGAATGTGAAAACCCTGTCTATTTTAAAAGGCAAAAAAGCCAAAAGCTTAAACCTGCATAATCTGACTTTCAAGGTGCTCAGCACCTGCAGTTTGTTCCCACCATAAGGTTGAGTTACTCACTATTTCTTAGACTTGTCTCACGTTTATTTAAGTGCCTAAGCACAGATTTTAAATTGAACTCCAGGGCTTCACATTCAAACCTTTTCTAAAACTGCTTTTGACATCTCACTGAAATTTTAATAAAACAGAAGACAATTTCTACCTGAGATGATGATCAAAACTACAACAGATAAATTATCATATATTACGCCATTAGGAAAAAAATAAAAAGGACCAAGATTTAACAAACAGGTTCCCTCTTTTAACTGACAGAAGGCAGCAATCCCCTAATATAGTTCTGTATTTACTGTATGAAGCACTTCTTAAAAGATTTGCACTACTTTAGCAGTGTACTGGATCTACACTATTTCTTCAATTGGTTCAGCTCTAACAAGAACAGCTTACATAAAAAGCCAAAGTATAATGAAAGACAGCCTAAAGTGTTTAAGATACTGCCCAGGGCCTATTCTTAGCAAAAAACAAAACAAACAAGTTTTAAAAAGCATCTTTAGAAATCCTAAAGCAAAGAAGCACATGTAGCTTTCTCCAGATAAGCATGCAAAGTATAGACGATCTTTAAAAGCAAGACATTTCAGTACTAACACAGCACTTTATTCTTATTAGAAAAAGGTGTATAAAATACTTTTGAAATGTCAAATCCTGTAATTACTACAAACTGAAATATTTTAGAATTTCAAGAGAAAACCACTTAAATCAATAAGTAAGTTTACAGTCACAGCAAAGCGCTCTACAAGTTCCAGTTTGTACTGTACTCAGTCTAATTTGTTAACTCTAACCTAATTTGTTATAGCAAAGATGCAGTAGAGCAGGGCTTACCANNNNAGAGCAGGGCTTACCACTAGGCATTTTACTATTCAATTTAGAAGCTAAATAAGCTCTTACATAGGAACAGTTACTGATATTATAAAACCAACAAAAACACACATCAGAAGGTAGAGATCCTGAAATTTTGAAGGAATAACGAAGAGGGGACAGAATGACTTATTATGCCTTTACTCAAAAGGACAAGTTACAATTTTTTTAGATTGAGCAGAAATAAATTCTGTAAAATGAGACATTTTCAGACAGCTTTGCTATTTAGTGGCAATAATTGTTTGGGAGTGGTGTTGGTTTTT
>VXBJ01003850.1:501548-615181 GCA_013400055.1 Nycticryphes semicollaris
TTTTTGTTATAAAGGTTTTTTTGGAAAACAACTCCGTGCAGAGAATATACAGTCACAGCCCCTCTTCTTTCAGAAACACAGAAGTATACCCCCGTCAAAACACAGAAGCTTTCTTGCACATCTCTGTAGTATTGTACAATGGCCTTTCCTACAGACAAGGGATACTGTATTTTTATTAATAATCCATGTTTTTTCAGTAAATAAAGCAGCCTGTCATCCAGCAGCAGCACTGGCTGAGGAGGGAAGAAGCAACACTATGCTAAGGCACACCTGGGCTGTTTTCTTTCTTTGAGGTTACACTGTTAATAAAATGTTTGAAATATTCTCAGTGCAGTTTAGATTGTGTCAAAGTAATCATGCACAGAGGCCATATCCATGTACACCAACTCCAGAACTGATTTTGACCCATAACAGGGTAAATGGTTGTAGCTACTTATACACAGTAACCAGTTACTGGTAAGAAAAGGTAAGATCGGAGTAATTCTCAGATTATGTAATTACAAACAGAAACACTGTTGAAATTGTTAAACCTACTTCCTCCCGCCTTTCTTTTATCTTCGAGAAAAGTCACAGATAAGGTTTGCTGTGTAAGCTACCGCATTCGTACCTTACTGAGAATCGAAACAGCGACCAGCTGCCACATGGAGCATGGAGCGAGGTTCCCAGACACTGTCTGTACTACTCGAGGTTATATTTTCACAACCCTACCTTAATAACTGTTCTAATAACTGCAGGTCCACTGACAATCTTTTTTTTTTTTTTTTTTCTCCACCAAAGCAATAGCAAAATGGATGTGACAGAAGAGGTGCTCTCTGACGTGGGTTACATACAAGCAGGAAGGTAACCTCACCTCAATGCATCAAGTTCTAGACTAAAAACTGTTTCCACCCTGCAGAGCAGCTGTACAAATACCTAAAAATGAAATGCGAGTACCTACACTACTGAGACCGTGGCAACTGATAGGTTGCTACATGATGTCTGAAACTGAATAATCCAGCTCTCTGCACCAAGTAGGTCAACCTACACTTAAGGACAATCTATTGATGCAATTTATGTATCCAACCTTCTTCATCAGTTTTAAATGCTCTTGAGATTTTTTTTTTTCCTATTTGTTTAAGTGAACAGATCAAAAGACTCTTCAACTTACTGTTCATGGAAATCCAGCATTGGTGGCTCAAACCGGAGAGGTCGGCAATTTCCCCGATATAGGGATACACTGCAAAAAAAATTAAAACACTGTAAAAGACACTGTTAAATGATACAATGTTGCTCCCTTCCCATCTCAAATTGACCTTTCTTAGCAAAACATTCATTAATACTAATAATAGAGCAAGTAAATCAAAACAAGAAACAGCCTGACAAACTTACCCAGTCAGTATTCTGTAATTTTACCAGCCGCTTACATGATTATGTAGTGTCTCCAAGATAGATTATGCAAGAGTATGCATCTTGGAATTGAAGTGGTATTTTTTCTCTATATAGTGATGGCTAAGTGAAACAGTAAGCTAAATAGGTTTATATCTTCCTCGGTGTATAACAGTAATTTACATATACATCATGAGTTTCTCTAGCTACATCTACACTACTGCGTGAACAATCTTGGACCCATTTTATGGTACTGAGGCCATACGGGAGAAAACAGTCCACATCTATACTGTTAAAAACTCAGTCTCCAGAAGACACATACTCTGCTCTGGAAACATTCCTTAGCTTTGCCCATACTACCCTCCCACTGGGAACTCTTTGGGAGAGTGCTAGTAGATGAAGAATAAAGCTTAAATACCATTTAAACAATCCAGCAGTGAAGACAATGAAATGTCTGGAAACATTCTTTACTGCTGTTTATTTTACCATTATAGTCATAGAATGGTTTAGGTCAGAAGGGACCTTAAAGATCAAGTTCCAACCCCCCTGCCACGGTCAGGGACACCTCCCACTAGACCAGGTTGCTTAAAGCCCCATCCAGCTTGGTCTGCAACACTTCCAGGGACGGGGCATCCACAGCTTCTCGGCAAACAGTCACATAGAGCACAATCAATAACCCTCAACATAAGTAACAAGTATAAAGGAGCTTCATTGACTGAAAAATTTTCTTACTCAGAATGATGTAATTGTGACCACACTTAAGTACTTGTGTAATTCAGTAACACTTTATTTTGGGCTGAGTAAAAATTGTATTAATAAAATAAAACATTAAACAGGAAGACAAAACCGTAAAAGAAATAAATAAGAAAAGCTAGAGAATGGCTTAAGATCAATGGATCCTGAATGCCTCAAGACCAATGGCTTTCTTTTTTCTTTAAATGCTTTTGTTAGTGATATTAAAAATAACAACCTTTCTTTAGAACCTTGTTTTCTAACTTTGTGTCAATCCTAGATGCCCAAAGACAGAGCTGCAGCCATGTATCCCGGGTAAGCAAAGCTGCCAGGGCAGCAGAACCACTTATTTCCATCTCAACAGAGGGAGGAAGCCAGGAGATGTGGCACATGTAGCTCGCCTTATGAAAGCTGAGGGCTTGAACTCAATCAATCTATTTCCATTCAGCATACTTCCAGAAAAAATTAATTATTGATCAAGTTCATATGGAGCTAATTAGAGGATTAAAACCTTAACTGTATCCTCTAATAGCAAAGATCTGGGTAACAACAGCAGTGTAACATATCAACAGCTTTTTATTAAAAATACAGTGTCTCCATGACTCGCTCTAGTACTCCACAACTAATCTTCACACCTCAGGTAAAATACATGTGTAATAGCGAGATCTATCCACGCTGACTAATTTACATCTTACTAATTAGAGCTTAGTTGTTACAAACAGTTTTATCCACATAATAGAAGTAAAACACTATTGGTGCAAGAGTGGGCATAGTACGATTAACTATGGTGTATACTTATATATAAACTTGTGTGTGCACGCATGCATATATGTATGTATGTCTTTATACAGGTTACAATAGATCTGAAGATCAACAACAGAAGTGAAGATGTAAGAAACACTAAAGAACTGTATTCAGATCTACAGAAAATTAAAGGTCTTGCTACTATGAAGCGCTGCTGTGACTCATTACAGCTATCAAGTAAGAGAGAGCTGGGGTATACCTTCTCAGGCGAAAAACCAAAACTCGTGGAACAAGCACTCAACAAAACACAGTTTATAGAGATGCCGAACATAAGAGAATAAAGTTGAAAAATGACATCAGCAGTTATATTTTGAAAGGATAAAACAAGTCAATAATAAGTCTTCAAAGTGGTCATCTCACTTTTCAAAGTTTATGGTCCAATTTTAAAAAACATTTAGCGTGCATTTTTAAACTGAAACAGAAACTACTCTTCTTCAATAATGATTTTTAAAATAGTTCTGCAATTTGTTTCCAATTTCAAAACTCTGAACAGTCAGCCAGCACCTTTTTTTTTTTTAAATTGGCAATTAATTATTGGTAAAAGGACATATGGACTTTTGTGGAAAGGTTATCAGAAATATTTACAGTATTTACAGAAGCAATAATGAAGATTTTTTTTCAAATGCATTGAAAATACAGCCAAGAGTAACTTGACCTAACTTGCACAGTCAGGACATACACATTTCTCCACATCTTTGAGAAGTTTAAGCAACATTTTCTCAGGCTGCATAGCTATATTATCCTGGATAGCTATTTAGACCACACAGAATTTTAAATAGCTAAAGTTTGGTAAACGCAGCTACCCCATAATGAATGCCAACTACTATAATAAAAGTAGCAACTGTAGTAAGATTCAAATGGGAACAAGCAATATTGGAATTCCCAAACTTTGCCTGCTGAGAGGCCCCACAAGAGCCAACTTGCAGCAGACTTACAAAAAGATGATAATGTCTGCTCTACTGGGCACTTGCTCACTGAAGGCTGGATACACCCATGGGTAGGGCAACTTTGCAGCATGAATGTCATTTAAGTTAATTACTATTGTGTGCACGTAGAACTATGGCTTCCAGGCTTATACCAGAATTTAAACATTTTTCTTTCCCTACCCCTCCAAGTTTTTGAGCTTTCAAAGTCAACAAGAAGGACATGAAAAGGAAAAGATACATCTGAATGAGAGGACTAATGACATCTGCCCACAAGCCCCAGCAGACCAAGAACTGGCCAGCAGTCATCTGAACCTACGAAGTTTCAGAAATTTCTAGTTTCTGGCAATGACTTAAGATGGTCCTGACACTTTTTCCCTTCTGCAAGAATCTTCATTTTAAAAATGAGACTTGAGAGTGAACTACACACAGTGCCTGACATGATCGTTACCCTAGCTGTATCATTTACCTCAGCTACTAACTACTGTACTGCCACAACCCAGGAGCAATCTGCTACCAGATGCAAATCACTGAAGTGCAACTTCACGTCTGAATAAGGTTAGTCACAGACGCAGTTATAAAGAGGGTCAAAATATCAACACCTGGTAAGTCTATAGGTGATAAGGATGTCCATCTCTGCTGAAATGTCTAAGGACATTCTACAGCACTTCCATAATGTTTTGCTGTTTATCACGGAGTACTAGACTCTCATAATTTTAAAATAATCTGTCTACGTCTCTGCATTTGGAGATGAGGAACTGCTTGTCAAATATAGTATTTAAAGATTTCTGCAAAGTTGGGCAGTAACTGTTTTTCTGTATCCTCACTTTACCTTTCTAGCTGTTCTGGGATTTCTGGAGGAGGATTCTGTGGAATCTTATCTGTACCATCTTTAATTGCTACTGTGGAAAATTCAAATCTAAGCATTACTCTACATGTATTTTTCCCACATTACTTTACCAGTTGTTTAAAGGCTTTTATTTCCTCTCCTGTGTGAAAAATTGTCAAGAAATAAAGACAACATTAAACCGTCAAACAGCAAGAGATCTCATGATTCTATCTAGCAACACAAACTCTTAGAAAGCCACTACTTGGTTATTTCTATTACCACAAAACAAAACTAAAGTGTGTCCAAAAATAACCATGTGAATTTTTAAAATGACAAATAGGCAAGTAACTCACGGTGGGTACTTTGTGTGCCAGAATGTCCTTGAAAGAACCACCTCAAAGATGGCATTTTTGACTACAAAACTAAAGTAACCAATCATATTTCCCTGAGTGCAGCCATGATTAATTATTTAAAAATAAGGCTGAGCTGCACATATCAGAATATTTATTTATTTACATCTTTACTGTTAACTTTACTTTAGAAATATGGCTATTAAACAGTCTCAGTGAGAAAGTGAACTCCCACAAAATGTTTGACTGCCTCAGTATCTGGCAGTACCAACTGCTGTAATTGCAGATGAACAAAAACACTAGCAACAAAAGTTTTTCATAAACTACACTCAGATAGTGGTTGGCTCGGTTACACCAACATTAACCTTATATCAGGAAAACACACTCATGATATCAGACAAACTTCAAAGCTAATATTTCCTGAGGGGGTCGTCTGGGGAAAGGGTGGGGAAAGAACAGGGAAAAGCTTGAATAGATGCACTGTAACCTGACCACGGGCAAGAACAAAACAAATGAAATGGCTAGTTCTTCTCCCTTCTTCCAATTACTGTTAAAAAAGCAGATCAAAGAACTGAATAAACTGTCTAGATAGGGAAGAAATATCTGCAAGCTATTCTAAGAAGCAGATACTATAATCTCTAATAAGGACAAAGAAAGTCTAGTCACCTAGAGAAGTTCAGCTTTTGGACCAGAAACCTTGAGTTTTTAACAACGCTATTGAAAAAAAATGACCTAGAAAAATACTTGAAAGAAAGACCCATGTAATGACACAGAGAGAGAAAAACAGATAGTAGCAAATTCAGTATTTGCTTTCTAATATGGCATTTGTGATGCAGACCTTTATCACATTGTGACAGAAGCCCAAGCAGGCCAGCACTCTCAACTGGAATAGACTATTTCTCCTGGTGAACTTGGAGAGTTTTCAAATCTGTGAATCAGTGTTTTTTCAGTGTGCTAGAGTGTGTTCTGATATTCCAAACACAGAAAGCAGTCTTCTTGGATGAAAAATTAAAACTAAAAATCCTGGAAGCACATCTAAACCATGGCCCGAGTCTCATTCTCAAGGACCAAATTCAGTTGTTTCCTGGGAGACAAAAAAATTGCACACAATCCCTAGTTCCCAATACAGGCACTTTCTTTCTGACATCAAGACTCAATGATTTAAACAAGATACTATGCCATTTAAACCATCTCCGTAAAGTCTGACTCTACCCAAGACCTAAAATGCACTAATCATGGTTCTTCCAAGTTCCTAAATTCATGTTTTCAGACTTGCAATCTGACTGGCATACTGCAGCACATAGTTACAGCAGTTTAAGTGTCTCTCCACAGCTTTGTCCCCAACACAATCCCCCAACAGCTCATGTAAGAACGCAACAAATGCGTACAGCACAACAGCTCCAGTTCACACTCCAGTTACAAACCCACTATTTCTGGCAGGGTAAAATAAGTGACTGGACCATGAATTGCAGCAAACTGAGCCACAGGCATACTCACTCACTGTCTCTGTCACAGCAGATTGAATCCTGGGCAGGAAGGACAGGTAAACAACAACTAACTGGGGTACTAGCATCTTAACCCCCTCATGTTGCTTGTGAGTTATGTTGAGTTATGTGACTCCAGTTGATTTAATATTACGAACTGTGACAGGGTAAAATCACAATGATCACTTAGCTTAATCTACCTGGCTTACAGAACTGGAAGGTTTGGAAGTTACTATTAGATATACTGCTCTGTAACCTATTTGCTTAGATTGTGTTTCTTCTGGAAGCATTAAGGATCATCTTATTTATTTTTCAACAAGAGTAGTTTGATAATGAAATTTAAGAGCTTCTTTAACTGCTGTGCAAGGTCTGAGGCACTACAGTGTAATGAGGGCAGGGCTTCACACACAAGCAGTTTAAGATAGCAAAATGCGGAAAACCCCTACCAAACAGATTATTTGAAGTGCATCATTTTAATCTGATCTTTAAAAAACTATTTTTATTTTATCTTACAGCTACGTTCTACATGACAGTTTGTTGAATGTTATTGTGTAAGAAACAAGCTTCACTACTACTGAAATACACATGAATATTTGAGGAGTCTCCAGAGAAAAAAAGAAGCAGCTTCTTCCCCTTTCCTTCTCAGATACTATTAATGCATTTTCTTTGATAAGAGATTATATCTGCAGGGAAGGAGGGGGGCGACACACAGATAGATGGGGTAGAATCTGCATAAAATTGCATCATAAAGTTTTCCTTCAAAAGGACCCCAAGAACTTTTGAAGCAAATAAACAAACCCATTCCTTTCTCAATTAAACTTCAGTAAAACAATTTAAAAAATAATCTACAAGCTAAGTCTCATTTTACTTCCTCTTTATGTATACAGAATTACTCTGTGGTATATATTACAAAGTGAATTAAAGAATTCTTTCATTTCTTATTTCATATGTGAAGTGATTTAGCATCACCATTTTACATTTTAATTTCCTCGGTTTAAGAAAAATTGTATTATTCTTATGAAACAT
This sequence comes from Nycticryphes semicollaris, assembly GCA_013400055.1. Taxonomy (NCBI): domain Eukaryota; kingdom Metazoa; phylum Chordata; class Aves; order Charadriiformes; family Rostratulidae; genus Nycticryphes; species Nycticryphes semicollaris. The sequence continues at coordinate 509,062 of VXBJ01003850.1, forward strand.
ACCACAAATTTCACAATGGAATGGTTGCATTAAACATGCAGAAAGTCATGCTTACCTTTTCTGTTGATATGAACTGAGGCCTATAGTTGTCTCAGTCTGTAAAAGAAAAAAAAATACAATGTTATATATACTCCCTCTGGGTGAAAAAAACCCAACCACAAACTGTAACAAGTTAATACATCAGATCTTGAAAGCTAAAAGGAGAAGTGCTGATCTGGAACAGAAAATGCAAAGTGGCTTTTTCCAGTTACTTAAAGAAACTAAGCCTCTACCAAAAGACTCTTTGGCCCTGGACAAGAACTGCAGTGAGTTCTAGTGGTAGGAACTCCTACAAACTGTAAGAAAGCAGCAACTTAGCTTAAAAATTAAGAGGAGGAAAAAAGTCCCGGAAAAACACTGTAGGGAGCAAAAGAAAAACCTAGCATAGATATAAGAAACAAATTACAAGGAAAAGCATATAAAACAAAGAGCAGTCAAGCAATTATTTCACCAGTGTAATTTAATGAACAAGAAAACAAAGAATGCTATAATCTCCATTTGCTTAGGAAAGTTCATCTCCTTCCCTGCTAATTATCTTCTAGCTTCTATTATTCATACTTTTACTACCACTCTGCTGGACGTTACAGTTAATTATGTGAAAACAAGGAGAGTAGGTTGTCTAGGAAATTCCGACTGGTTCAGAAGGCTGCATATGGAATATCCTCCTGATATAGCCAATGTTAAAACATACCTGACTTTGAAAAATGCTGTCTTCCCACAGCATTTGGGGATCAAACTGAGGATTTCAGTCCTTCTCTTAATAGCATTTCATGGCCAAGAGAAATATCTTCTGGGAGTGGGAAGAAAGCTTACAGGTCTGATAAAGTCTATAGTGCACCTTGGCTCATCTGACACAGTTCACCTCTGGTATAAGAATGTCGTTTGTTTGCAAGGGGAATGTGAATTTTTCATATCTCATTTCAAAACTAAATTCCCTTGTCTGGGTCCTTCATCGGTTTCTATTCCAACTACAAGTTACACTTTCTTTCTTTGCTTTTCTAAAAGTATTTTTTAATTAAAATAATTTAAAAATATTTTTAAAATATTTTTTTTAAATTATTTTCACTTAATTTCTCTAATAATCAATATTTTATTTTGCACTTTGGAGACACTTCTCAGAAATTTTAGAAATACTATAATTGAATCACTTAATCCACAAACACTAATGTTTGATTCATATGAAGGATCAATATCAAGGGACTATAAATCTAAGTAGCGTCTCAGATTTAAAATTAAATTATTTGGTTTATTGATTCTCCAATATGTATCAAACTAAAGAAAGTTGAAAGCGTACTATTACATTTGATTTATTTAGTACCGTAAAATCGGTTTGTAACTTAACGATTTATTTCCCATTTTTAATGTCTAGGCAGAGCATCAATTAGCTTTTTAATTTTAAAACCTCTGAAATAAAGGGGTAGACAATTTAACAAGCTTTTATTTAAGCTTACAGATTACATTTGTATCTTAATTAGAAAAATAGGTCACTTCTTTTTCATTAAAATACACTGGCTTGCAAATGCTTCCATTAAGTTTTCCTAGTTAAGGCATACTGACAAGCTTTTAGTTCAGCTCATTAATTTCTGATGTCACCCGCCATTTTCTATGTCCAGTGAGATATAAGCACTTACAATCTATAGTGAATAGTTTCAGAATAGTAAGAGAAATTAATTTAAAATTAAGAAAGATGACATTTAAAATCAGTTTTAATTTATTGATGAATGCTTAAGATATGAAATGTTTTCTATTTCAAACTTCCTAGGAAGTTTTACCTAACAAGTCAACTGATTAGCTCCAAAAGAATTAAATCAGAAAAAACAGATCTCTGCCTTCCCTACCTTATTTTTTCTTCACTCAAAAGGTGAGAGCAAACCTCCCAGGTTTAAGTTAACACCCATTAATTTTTCAACTTAAAAAATAGACAGGAAACAGAATCAAAGTGAATCAGCTGAAAATATTTTCTCTCCATCCAAATAGGACCTACACTCTCAAAAGCTGGCTTAACACTTCCTGCAAGCACTTGTTCGAAACATTAAGCCAGTGATTTCCTCTAGTTCACAAAAGCATGATTCTATAAGCTCTGGGGAAAATATGCATTGCTTGAGTATTTTGAAAGTTTTAATAAGCTTCAAGCACTACTTGTAATTACATATGCTTACTCTATCCACTTTTCTATTATGAATCTGACAACCATGAGTAACTGTCTTCCTTTCCAATTTTATTTGTTTTAAACCATATAACTACTGCCTACAGCTTGCAGAAGCATCCATTCTCTGTAAAAACAGAACAGACTATACCTGGCTCTGAAGGCTGCAAGAGATGCTGCACAGCCTACTCAGTAGAAAGACCGGTGCTTGCTGATAAGGACTAAAAAGCCTGAGCTACCTGACTGCAGCCGAGAGGTACGCTCAGCTTCCCCACAGCCAGCTATCATCGATCTAGGCTAACAGACAGACTGCTCAGTAAGGCTTTCTGCACATCTCTGATGTAGCAAGTGGTATGCTCCAAGCGTTGAAGAAGAAGTTTTAGATCTGAAGATCCACGCAATACAACCAGCGATGCAGATGTACCCCAAAATGACCCAAATCGATTTTGTGCTTTCTCTACCAACTGAAATAATCTGCTAATCTGCTAGTCCTCCTTACCAAACCATTGCATATGTCCCTCTTTTTTTTTTTTCTACAGCACAGTCATATAAAGCCATTTTTCTCCTGATTTTGCCAGTTCCATTCTTCCCTGCCATACAGTCACACCACTGACTTTCCTGCCTACTGGAGGGAGAAAACCAAAAGTTGCCGAGACTGTGTTCAGTGAAACACTGTTATACAACTCTACCAGTTTGGGGGCTGGGATAGAGTTGTATCCCTAGTAGCTAGTATGGTACTGTGTTTTGAATTTGTGCTGAAAACAGTGTTGATAACACGGGGATGTTTTAGGTATTGCTGAGCAGTGCTTGCGCAGTCACAGCCTTTTCTGTTTCCCACAGCACCCCACCGGTGAGCAGGCTGGGGCTGGACGAGAAGCTGGGAGGGGACGAAGCTGTAACAGCTGACCCCAACTGACCAAAGAGATATTCCATACCATATGACATCATGCTCAGTATATAAAGCTGGGGGAAGGTGAAGGAAGGGGGGAACATTTGGAGCGATGGTGTTTGACTTCCCAAGTAACTGGTGTGCATGATGAAGCCCTGATCCTCTGGGGATGGCTGAATGCCTGCCTGCCCATGGGAAGCAGAGAATTAACTCCTCCTTGGTTTGCTTTACTTGTGCGTGCCGCTTTAGGTTTACCCATTAAACTGTTTTTATCTCAACTCACAAGTTTTTTCACTTTCACCTTTCCAATTCAATCCCTTGTTCCGTCAGGGGAGAGTAAGCGAGAGGCCAAGTGGGGCTGGGATTCTGGCTGGGGTTGAACCCCAACAAGGAAACTTACTTGATGAAGTTAATAGATGCATAAACACCTTTACCAATGTCCTTGAAAGTGCATTATTCGCTACGGTTAAATACAACATCCCTTTCAGTATATTTTTTTTTCTTTAGAAACTTAACTAAATTACATAATTAAATTACCAGCAGTTACCTGACAGTCAGATGACGGAGCTAACAGGTTCAGATCCTATGATAAGGCAACCAAAATAGTCATTACCATCACTGTCCTATCCTTGACAACTAGCTTTGGCTCTAACAAGAGACCACACTCTATTAAGTTTTAAATTATTCTATAGAGAAAGATACTCTTAAGCATCATAGCTGGCAGTCAATGCTCCTAATATTAGACTTAGTCTAAGACCCCATCCCACCCAACTTTTAGACAGAGGGCACAAGGGATCAGATTTAACTCCAGAAAAATACAGAAACAAATGGAAATACACATCATTGACAACAGCTGAACTACTACATAGCCATGGCTGTAGTTAACTGTTGGGAGTTAAATTAGCTGGCTGATCACTTAATCTACATGCTATGAAAATATAAGTCTAATATCTGTACATAAAGTTTAAAATCACAAATCATTTTGCCAGGACATCATGTGTCCAAAATATATTTAAAAGCAAATATCCATTGAAGAGTCATGTTTATAAGGGACAGCCTGGTTTTTGTTTTCAGATATCTGTTAAATAGAAGCAAAATGGTAAGTTCATTTCACAGATACTTTCTGTGTTTTGAGCAGGGGGTTGTTTGCTTTTTAGTTTGTTTGGGTTTTGTTTTGGTATTTTTAGGGGTTTCATTTATTGCTTGTATTTTTTTTTTAATTTATTTTTTAAACACTAGGGTCAATCAGGAGCAAAGAAATAGCATACCAACTTCAGCAGCTCATCAACCATAGCATCATGGAACTAAACCAAAAATAAATCTCATGTGGCAGTTTCTATAATTACCCCTCATTTTTATTACATGTCAATCTTTAGAGTCATGCAGTAAATAAAAACATACAAGTGTGTTCAGTTACAAATTCAAAATATTTTTTCTGTTGTTTTTAAATTTGATCTTCAAAAGTAAAATTGTGGATGCACTGTGCTCCAGCCTGGCATGCTATTTTTCCTGTGTGACTGCATAAAGCTGTAAAATATAAATGCCAAGAACTAAACCCATGTAACAGATCAATCCACTATTTGAAGTGTAGTTTTTGTTCAACACTGCCAGTTTATCAGGCAAAGAGAAATAATATTATGATCTTTAATAAATACAGTTTATTCTTTTCTCCTGTAAAGGATACATCTGTAATAGAGTAGCATTAGCAAAACATGATTTATAGGAAAAAATTATTAAATCTTATCTGACTGGAGAAGTACTAAAAATAACAAAATGCTACCTTGCAATTTACAGATCAAGAAGAAGGCTGCATGTGCACACTATTAACATTTCAAGAGACATAATAAACAAAGATACAGGGAAAAAAATTCAATTGGAATAATTTCCTGATCCAACTGACTGCTTAACAAACACAGCACAAAAGAAAGAGTAAAAATATAAAACTGAGTGGGAAAAAGATGTGAGAAGAGTAAAAAAACATCACCCCTTCTACTAGTACTAGGAGTTATTATCCTTCCACCCAAAAGTCTTGTAAACTGATTTTTTATTTTTTTTTTTTTAAGGATAGCATATGCATTTAGGTTGTTGCTACTAACAGCTGCATGCCTTAATTTATCTCTTGTATAACCTTAGAAGGATTAAAAAAAAAAAAAATAAACCAAAGGGATTTCAGAATTAAGATCTTGAGACAACTTGCACACAGCGAGTAAAAAAAAAATTGAAGGCAGTCAGCCAGCACCAGTTTCAAGACTTAAAACAATTTCTTTCCAGAGGCTCATATCCTCAAGAAAGATTTCATAGAGAACCTGCACTTGAAAGCACTCCTTACAGAATCAGGACAGTTGTGGAACAATACCACTCAACTATCTTGTGCACATGGAGAATCAAAACCCATACCTTACAGTCTGAAGGCTGTCTCTAAAGACATGCCTATGGTTGTTACCTTTGCCAGAAAACAAAATCACAAAATGCCACCAAGCACACATCCCACTCCCACCCCCCCAACAAAAAAGTTAATTTTAATGTCTCACCAGTTTGTTATAATAGCTATTCTTCACTTCTTGGTAAGAGGTCATATTACCTAGCACTACATTCAATCATCTAAACATAGGCATCTGCTGCCACTTGAGATTAATATCCTAGGGCAACCTGCCTGCTCTCAGACTGACATCCAGAAGGGCACACAGTTTCTCCTGTGCCATCTCTGCCAGGTCCATGTAGATGTTCAGGACAACCCAGGGCATCTCAAATACCGCTGGCTACCTAGGTTTAAGCAACTGAACTAAAGACCTAAAGCCTTAAACAAGGACGGGGGAGGAGGAAGGAGAGAACTATGGGCATGAAGCAGGAAGGCCCTCTTAGTCAAGACCTGAGGTTTCCAGACACCAAATATATTTATTTAATGTTACCAAAATTCTCAACAACTAAAGCTTTCTGTATTCCTACACAACAGTATCCACATTAATTTAAAAAAGTCTTTCTGTCTGAAAGATTCTTTCATAACATTTTACATACAATTATTTCATAGTAAGGCTGGTTCCTTCTTGTAGGAAAAGCAATGTGCTGTTTGCAACTAAATGTTAAGAGATAGCTACAAAACTGATCCATAGATGGCAGCTTAAATCTTCGTTGCTGCATTCATGAGGTCTATGCTAATAAGTAGGATAATTAAAACATAATTAACAATGAATATCTTGCTTAAGGTAATGAAAAAAAAAAAATGAATCCTGTAATCTGAAAGCTAGCTGAAAGCAGACTGCATGCACTGAGTCATTCTTGCCATGCTCTTTCATGACCCAGGCTCACATAAGGAAACGAAAACATCAGTTGACTTTAGCTGATGCAACACTTGCTATAGACATTGGCTTTGAAACAGTCACTTACTCCTGGGCATCAATTAATTCTTTTTAAACTAAAGCCTGGGGATGGCAATTCTTCCTGTACAAGAAGGACTTCAGCTGCTCACAATCAATTGCAATGAACTGAGATGGCTTTTATTCTTTTAGAAAATCACACATTGGAAGGAAGTTCTAGAGGCCATCTAGTCAATCCTTGCTCAGGGGAGGTCTAGTTAGTGCAGGTCGCTCACTGCTTTGGGCTGTTGGATTCTGGATATCTCCAAAAACAGAAATTCCACAACTTCTTTGAGTAACCTGTTCTGGTGTTTGATCACCCTCAAGTTTTAAAACTTTCTTTCTTACATGCTTTTGGAATTTTCTGTGCTGAAATTTTTGTCCAAAGCCTCTTATTCTTCCACTGCACAATGAAAAATCTGGCCCTTGTCAACTTTACATTGCCCACAGCAATTAGTTTCGCCTTTGTCTTTTCTTCTAAAGGCTGAAGAAACACATCTTAATGCGAGAATCATTCCAGCCCCCTTATCATCTTGGTAGTCCTCTGCTGTGCTTGCTCCAGTACGTCAGTGCCTTTCTTGTACTCGGTAGCCCAGACTGGACACAGTACTCCAGCTGCAGTGTTTAATTGGGGGGAAATCACACTCCTTATCTCCTGGCTCCACATCTGCACAGAGCTCAGTAGGCTAGTTGCCTTCTTTGCTACAAAGGCATGTGGCCAACATGTTCAACTTAGTGTCTACTAGAACCCCTCAGGTCTTTTCTGCAGTGCTTCTGCCTTGCCAGTCTCTGCCCAGCCCGTCGTGCTACGCAATTCCTCTCTCCCAGGTGCAGGACTTGCGTTTGCCTTAGCTGAATGTCATGCGGCTCCCTGTCAGCCTGCCAAAGTCCCCCTGAATAGCAGCCTTGCCTTCCAGGCTATTAACTTTGCCCAATTTGGTAGCATCTGCAAACATAGGGAGAGTATTCTCTATACCATCATCCAGGCTGTTAATGAGGACATTAAGCAGTATTGTCCTCGGTATCGTGCTCAATCACGGGTAACCGATTGCCAGCTGGACTTTGTACTGTAGAGTACACCCATCCAGGTCAAAGGTCCTGCCACTTTATTGCCCACTCATGCGGTCTCTATCTTAGCAGTCTGGATATAGGGATATTAATGGAGATAATATCAAAACCCTTTCAAAAGTCAACATATAATATGAAAATCTGAGGTAATAAAAAAAAAAAATAAATTAAATTTTACACCCTGAAAACCCTAGTGCTGATACGTCAGAACCAAATGGTTGCCACTTATCTTGAGCTACTTCTTAACTGTGCCATACAGAATGAAGTACAGATGATGCAGAAAACACCAAAATTCCTCCAGTAAGAGACCAGCATTGCTGACTCCCATGCACATAACTCAGTCCTGTAGCTTTCTTGTTGCAAAGCCACCAAAAGTCACGTTAAGGTTCTGTCTATTTGACATTTAGGACAACTATAATTCTCATTACCACCTTTCATGAGCAGCATTTTGCAGCAGTTTATAAACAAATATATATTAAGTATACATAAGCACACAGGTTTTCTTTTCCCTCTCTTTTAGCTATTCTGAACACCAGTAAGTATCAGTAAAATAATTTCTAAGAGTTCACCTATAGAAAAGCATTTGATACACTTAAGATTATTGCAGCATGGGTAAGTGTAGTGACTCGTGTTAAAGATAATTTGACTGAAGAGTCTTACCATTTTCCATTTTCATGGTAGGAATATGCTACTTAAAAATACTACTACATAAGTGGAAGTAGTTCCCAAACACTAGGCCTGAATAGAAGATCACTCATTCTGGAAAATAGTGGCCCCAACTACATTGTGCAGGAAAACATTAGATATCCAAGGCAAGAGCTCCAACAATAAATAGAATGACCTGGGAAACAGTCCTTTATGAACTAAAATGAAATTAAAACCTTGCTATGAAAAACAAATTTTACTTTACTGTTCACTTTCTAAAATAATGTCCTCAAAAAGTGAGCCATTATATTGGCTTAACATGAAAGGATAATTTATTGAAAGTAACAGTTGTACAGTTGCAGTTTATTTCAGCACTCCTAATATTTGCAGATGACATCATCGTCAGGGACTTGAAGCATCTGTCAGGTCTGGACAAAGGTTCAAATAATCAGGACACACAGAAGAGATTGCCTGACACTAACAAGGCAAAGTTCAGCTGAAGGAGAGCTCAAATCTACAACTCTGAATAACTAAGTGGTAGTACACTAAAGAAAACAACGTGCCTGGAGACCAAAGTGAAATACAAACTATAGGAGCAAACAAGATGCCACCAAGAATTTACAACTCATTTTGGAATCACCAAAACAAGTGTTATTACACAGGGAAGCAACTACTCTGTCCTTTCGCAGTCTCAGAGCACCGATGTCCCAATTAAATGCTATGCTTTACGTAGTGCGTAGACAAATAAAAATCAAATAAAGAAAGTTACAGGGTGTTTTTAAAAATTGGCATGGAGAAGCTATAGGTCTCTTTAGTACAAAATTATCATAATCAAGAGGGAAAAAAATCCTAACACCTCCAACCACTACCGAATTCATATTGGAGCAAAAGGAACCATGAAATACATAGGTACTTAAGGAAACTTGTGAAAGTTACTTGTCTAGAGGTTTTAAAAGCAGTAAAGTCAAGCATCTGCCAAAGGTAGTCCTTTGACATACAACACAACCTGAACAAAGTACTAGGTATTCTCCTGAGGCCAATTCCAACCAAACAAAACTATGCCTCTTACGTGCCAACCAATTATATAGACATCTGGAAATTGCCTGCTATTGAAGAAAAAACTCAAACCCTACATCACATTGAACAATGGACAATTTACAAAATACAATTCTTAACCTATGTTCAGGATCTAAATGAATTATTTGAAGAGTTTAAAAAGTTGTTGAGTCCTTCAGGGGATTGATTCATTTGAAGAATAGGCAGAATAAGGAAATTCTCTCATTATCGCAATTTAATCCATAGGCAGAAGTAGCATAAATTTGTTCAGATATAAACCTTTAATCTAAACACATATGCTAAAGAATAAAATTGTCACTTTTGCTGTTAAGACAGAGGGAAAACCAACATGGTGTAGCACTTTCTAATCCACGTACAGGAAAATCACACACAAAAAGTCTCTATTGTGTTAATGTTATCCACTTGCATGAACTAATTAAGTTTTCATTGCCAGTTTACTTTTACTATATGCAAGAGGTTTTTACTTAAGTATTTAAAGACTTGTGCTATTCCAATAAATAACTATTTTAAGTCAGTCTGGTTAAACCAAATTTTCCAACACATTTCATTCATTTTTTACAACAGAAGTATTAAAATGGGATTAAAACACCTAAGGAGTGTTTCGCCAATAATATGTAGTCCAAGTACATATAAAAAAAAAGCATCAAGAGGATACACTCTAACTGGAGGGAGGTGGCAGGAATCTCTAATGACTAAATTATCTAAGACTTGGCATCTGATTTGCCTTACTTGGAAAGCAACACCTTCAAACAAGAAACGGGCTTGCTTTCACTTTAAAGATACAAATTATCTGAGGGGAGAAAAATAAACCCAGACTGGAGATAGCTTTGACACTTCAACAATTATTAATCACTTTATGCACTGAATTGACTATTTTTTATGTTCAACACTGAGTTACTACTACATCGTCTTATTTGTGCTGTAATGATGGATGACTTAAAATCAACAAGCATTTGTGAAAATTTACAGAAAGCCTGAAAGAGAAACATTCAGTTACATTACAGTAGGTTTAGAACTTTAGTAACTCCTGTTCACAAGGTGGAAATCTGTTTTTGCAATAATGCATTTGCTTTGGTTTTATTTTTTAATTGCAGTAAATAGTCACAAGAGGTCACCATATTAAAATCTACAGGGGAAAAAAAACCCAACAAATAAATTGTAAGCTAGAGAAAACATGCTATATCATTCTGATTAAAAGGAACTAGTTTCACTTACATAGATATTTTTGGCTTAAGAACCACAGCCATAATATAAAACATATAAACCACTGATAACACATAACATAAACTGTGAAAAAAATTTTGTCTATCTGGCTTTGTTTTAAATCAAATGTTCTGCAGTGTACTAGAATAAGTTGCAACAAAATGCAATCCAAAGCATAGCAAAGTAACTGTGTAACATGCAGAATTGCTTGACGTTATCCCACCATAATATTTTAATTAATTTTCCTCTTTCTGTTGCATCTTACAATAAAATTGAAATGATTAGCAACCTGTTTTACTTTTCCATCTTTATATGAACTATTGATGGTGATTCACAGCAGCAGCATTACTTTCTAGTCCAGAGAACTGCAGTAACTAAGAGTGCTAAAATAAATAATTTTGTATTTGTATGATTAATATTGTGGGGGAAAAAATAAAAGAAGAAACTAGGGGGAAACCCACCTAAAATGTAGGTAAGTGAATTTGACTACATCATTTTTATCTTAATAAATGGGCCAACACCCATCTCTCATTTTTATGAAACCATCCATTGAATAAAATATATTCTCAAAGAGCATGTAAAAGAAAAGAAACTATGTCTAGTGATTTTTTTCCTTTTATCTCCATGCAAGTTAAAGAAATATTCTAAGTGAAAAACTGCATAATTAAGACTGTAACTACTATGTGGAAAACTTCCACTATTCTACTCACTATGTCCAAAAATAAGCCTACACAGATATCTTTTATGCAAATCTGTTTAGCACATGACATCTAAACAACTGTTTAATGAGGGCTTTTTTTGATTGCTTGTTTGGTGGGTTTTGTTGGTTGTTGCTTGTTGGTTGGATTTGTTTGGTATGGGTTTTTTTGTGGGGGTTGTTTGGTGGTGGTTTTTTGTTTTTAACTGCAACCTTTTCTTGTCACCAGTTCAGATCGTTTTGAAGGATCTTACCCTTGTACATCATAATCGTAAAATCTACAGGAAGTTATTCTTGATTTATATTAAGAACCAAGCAGTGTAAAAGGGAAAAACACCCCAAACAACCAAACAAAAAATCCAAACAACTTATGTAGCTGGGGGAAAAAGAAAAAAATGTGTTCATAAATCTAAAACAGGTAATACTATCACTAGCCCAGAACTATACAGCTTTTACACTTGATGGAGGGTAGGAAATCTAAATGAAGCATTGCACTGGTAATTAATGAAGTTAGACACAGTCACATACTATGTACTCTAGTAATTTAAATTAACTGCTTTCTTAATTTTCCTCTTCTCCCTCTCAACTACCAGCACTAACATAAAAGAGTTTTAACAAAAGATATTCTCAACATAAACACAATCCACAAAATGCATGTGTATGAAATTCCAGTCAACAGAACTTCAGAACAACATAGCTCTAAAGTATCATGCCATATTGCTATGTATTCCATCCCATCTACTACCACCATCTCAAAACATCAGCATACATTCTTTAAAGTTCACTTTGTCTGTTTTGTCTCATGCCAAAAGAAAGCTGAAAAGAATGGCAACATTAGAACTGAAAAAAAAAAAATAAAAATCTGTATTTGCATCACCAATTACCTCACTGCAGTAATTTGGACTTTCTTTAAAGCCAGTGGGTAACTTAGTCCGAAGGGCTTTATTTTACATTTGGCCATTGTGCAACAATCCCCAGCTCCTTTAGCTGTGCATCCCAACTCTACATCAAGATGAGTCTTAACCACAAAGCATCTCCCAGTTTTTCTGAGGAAAAAAAATCCTGGACAAATGGGCTGGACAAAACCTGTGGTAAACACCCATTTCCCAACACAAAAGATCAGGGAACCAGACACACCAAAGCGTATTGTTGAAAATAACTCTAAAAGGTCTACATATTTTTTGGACTTAAGTTTAATGCATGCCTATTTTCAAAAATCCACTCAGCCATGAGTTTTAAAAAAGCAGCTATCAAGAAGAACATGAAACACTGCTAATTCAGATTATTTACTCAGAGTACATACCTGCAATAGGTCTCCTTCATCAAAACGTAGCATTTCTATTATGCCATCCGACTGGATGAAAGCTGCAAAGAAAAACAAAAAGCTAAGTAACTTAACAGAAAAATATTTTGTTATTACATTAAAAAGGGCAGCTTAAACACCTAAAACCTGTTGTACCTCGTTTTATAGATAGAGCTATGACAAACCAAAGTAACAATGCAGAGTCTAACAAAATACTGAACACATCTGGGATACTAATTTTCCTCTGACAGTTCCACTTTCAAGACATGCATATTAACAAGCATCACACTTCACAAATTAGTCTTTTGGTACAAAATATTTAATTCCAAAGGGAACAACTACTAGGTTCCCTAAACAGACTGGCTGTACCAAGCTAATTCAGTACTTCAACCAATAGGACTGACTGGGTACCTAAACAACTGAGTTTAATATATGCAAGTCACAGAGAACTCCATCAGTTACAAACAAAATTACAGTTTTATCTATGCACCTAAAATCTTCATTGTGCATCTGGAAAGCCTTGGTCACACTGTTCCCTAATCCCCAGTGTGGCAACAGCTCTCCATCTTGAGAGTAACATAACAAAATTTGAAACGGTTTAGAAGTGTTTGCACCATATGACTACATTTGATGAAAAGTTCATGCCTCAGTCACATATAGGATCCTCAAATTAAGCATTCCTCCTCCGCTCATTTCCTCCAAATGTTTGGTCAGGCAATTGTTCTTCAGTTCCTCTCAAAATGTAGGGAATGCTACTTTCCTTCAAAGACAAAGAAATAAGGCATTGCCCTTCCTGTAAAATATAATAATCTGTACAAGGATCAACACGCATTAGAGAGGAAAGAAAGTTCAAAGGTCTAAATTTTGCTCCCTAAAAGACCATCCACACACAAAAGCAGGTCTTTAGGATAAAATACAGTAACAACCTCAAACCATTAAAAAAAAAAACCCCGAACAACTCCCTAGAAATAACTCCTTCCCTTCCCTACAACTTTGTTCCATGACTGCCTTTACCATTCAGCTAGATGAAGTTGCGAGAGCAATAACACAACCCTCTTCCGCAAAGAACAACTTCAACAGGAAGAAATTAAAGATTTCTCAGCACACAGAGGTACAATATGCACTTCTCGAAGATGGAATTTGAATTCCGGTCTGAAAAAGGAGATTTCAAACTTCATCTCCCACTTTGAAGGTCAGTGTTCTAATGAGAACAATTATTATAAGGTCATCAACATTTGCTACTTGTCTCCATGATGTTTTAGAAGAAAAAGTGATACTACTTTCAAAGAAACAAAAATAAGAAAAAGCACTCTCAGCAGATGGAAGTAAAGGCACCTACCACAGAGAGTAACACTATTTTTTATGCTTATTTGTCATTTCCTTAATGGCTGCTTCAGGGGCACCTCACTCAACACCCATAAATTCAATCTCCTACTTCACGTATCACTGTTTGCGCATCCCATTCTGCACCCCTGACTCCCCCTGTATTTTGATACCTTCTCCTAAAAGTCACAAACTCCACAACCTTGCTTTCATATGACCAAAAGTAAAAGTTAACATAAAACAAAGATTGCTGCTGTCATCTCCAAAAGTCTCTTTTGGTATGCAAGGAAAAGTCAAACAAATAAAATGTTGTTTGGGGTTTTTGTTTATGCTGTTACTTTCCAAGCTAGCACATATCAGAATTTTATTGTTTAGTAACACAGGCTGAGAAACAGCCCAGCTCACATGGAAGAGTGAAAAGCACCACAAAAAAGGAGAAAGGGTGGCTCAGGTTATAAACAATATGCATGCCCTGCAATATTAACAACAGCATGAGCAGTACTAGGCAGTCATGTCAACAGTATCTTAGAGATATTTTTGTGTATCACCATAATGATTTCAAAAACAAACAAAGAACTGGGGATTTGGTCAATCATTTATATTGAAGAACTATACAGAACATAGGGCAAGAAATTAAAAATGAGAAAAAAAAAACTCCAAATCAAAACAGCATTTAAACAACTGTTGCGAGATCACATCCTATAGCTTATGAAGATTTGGGCTTTTAAAACTTAAACTACTGGAGTAGGTCTACTAGTTTAAAGTTTAATCCTAGAAACAAAGAACAAGTGGATTCTTGTCAATTTAACTGCCAAGACACTGTAAGACATTCAAGTTACTGTTTAATTTTGACTTTAAAACCACTCAAAAACCCCTGAACTAAGTGAATTGCAGCACAAGATGTAAGAAAATGAAGTTTTGACACGTTAGGTTAAAAAGCGAAGTATGATAGTTAATCACAATTTCATAGTTTTGACACGTTAGGTTAAAAAGCAAAGTATGATAGTTAATTACAATTTCATAGAAATGTCATGTCTAGCCTCTGTGCAAAAAATCCAAGTTACAGATTAGCTGATACAGGAGGGAAATTCTCAATTTTTAAATTAGGGAGAAATCCAGAATAAAAAAATGTTTTCTCATGTATTTGATTTATTGCAATTTTAACAATCAAAATTTAATAAAAGAATTTATTAATATGAGCACACCTTCCTAACAGTCAAAGGGAACTGCATCTCTGAGGTTCGGCTTCTTGCTGTTCTCTCATTTTCTAGCTTTCAGTTGTGGATGCAGAATTTGACTGTGACATCAGGCACAAACAAAAAACTCATTAGAAAACAGCTTTCTATATTTATAATCTATCCACATCCAATAAAACGGTATCAAATCACAAATTTTTAGTATTTTTTTGAGGCTTTTTCCCCCATGTTTCAAATGTGACATGCTGTAGGTACAAAAAGCAGAAAGTAGCAACTATTCTCCCACAAGGATAACACACAGAGCAGCTCATAGAAACTAGCCAATGCCTTCTGCCAAAGCAGCTTGAATGCAGGGAGCCCTTCTGTAAAACCCAAACAGTTTCTCAGCCAGTCTTCAGTTACTTCATCTTTGTTGCAACTTCTGAACAAAGCAACAGATGTTACAGAACATTTTGAGCGGATGACACTGTTAAATAGAAGTGCCATTCATCATTATGTCATTTAAGAAACGTTTTCAGAGAGATGACGGTTAGTGCCAGGTGAAGTCAGAGGCACTGCAAAGCCTGGCTGCTGGCCATTTTGCAGCAATCACATCTCAACTGAGACCGTGATGAAGTTTCTGTGGTTATACCTTTTACTTCGTTTTAGACTAACTTTCAAGCCTTTGTTTCTACTTTATCAGCTACTTCATCAAAGCAAGGAAATGACAAGTAAATACCTACACCTTTGTGAGAGGAAAGTTTGTTTTGCAAGTAACTTCTCAGACTCTGGATTCATGATGAAGCAACGAGTCACCTCATTCAAATGAGGCAAAGCTAATGACATTTTAAAAAAGCTCCACTGACGAGTCATAAAGAATCACCCAAATCCTCTCTGTAACAGCAGCCCTCAAAATGTCCAATACAGACCACAGAGAGGACAAAAGGTTCTTCAAAGCAAAATACAGATGGTGCCCAAAGAATGCTTCCTTCTGGGTAGTTGCCCATTCCAGAATTAGAAGCAGTTGCTCACCATTTGCACTTGTACTACCTGAGCTAAATAAGTTCACAAACTTCTGCAGTGCAAGTCCAAAAATAGTCCTTTCTGGCCTTCTACAAAAAAATATGTATGTTACCAATAGCGAATAAGTTATTACCAATGCCAAAAGACTCTGCAGTCAATTAAGTATGAGATCACTTGGGCATGCTTTATTAGGTGAACCATTCCCCGTGCTACAGAGGAAGATGACTGTTTCTGCAAAGTCCCTAACAATTTCTCCCGGAAAACTTCTTCCCAAAGTCCAGGCTGATACCATCATGCTCCATTGTCAGTCTAATACTGTAGCCAATACTTTAATGCCCTGGAATAGTAAACTGCAGCAAATTAAGAAGTGCTGATTGTACCATTTCAGTCACCTCTGCCTGCCGCATGACTGGCAACTGCTACGAGAGGGGCACAACATCACATTTGGGGTAGGAAGCATTTCAGCTGTCTCAGCGTGATCTGCCATTGCACAAACCAGCAGCCAAGAAGCTGAATTACCCATTAGAAAAATAATTTCTTCCTGACTCTACAGGCAACTGAAGCCCCGGAGATTGATTATAATAGTTACTAGTCAAACTTTAACTGTTATTACCATGTTCACGGCCCAAAGAAGGATGAAGTTTCTTATCCCAAGATTTCAAGGCCCAAATAATCACAGTCACCTTTCCTCCTCACCTATGCTGAACAGAATATTTTCTTCTGAGAGGAATAGATACATCCCTCTCAGCAGAAAACTTTTATTCTCCCAAGTGCCCATAAGAAGCAAATTTATTAGATTCATGAGAATCCACAATAATTTCAGTCACTCTCACTACTAGGATATTACGTGATCTCAGGATCAAATGTTTCCAGCTCTAGTTTGCATATCCTGGTTTCCTCTTTTTCAGGCAGTAGATCATTGTTAACAGAAGTGATATAAGCAAGGACAAATGTTAAAAATACTGAAAGTTTAAATTTCTGTTTGATTTACAGCCACTAAAATGCAACTTCTTTGCTGAAGTCAGCTTTTCTATGAAAAGCCCATTAAATATATCAGAAAAAGACTATGAATGTAGGCCTTTCCACTTGCTCCAAAACACCTTTTTCTATAGCTTTTCCAAACTCTTTAAAAACTGGCAAAACAAAAATCACCACCACAGCCACAACCCTGCCCCCCAGACCACAGCTTTCTAGAACAGTAAAAACACTACCTAGTCATTATTACCAGTAGATTTCTAAATGCTTTCTCTTATCCTTTCCAGCAACATCACAATGCTCGATGGTAAACACCTAAAATAATAAAATTGGAAACAGTAGTGGCCTAAAGAGATACTGAATTCACCTAAAAGCCTCAATGCTTAAGCAGCATCTTCTCACAAGTTTATATAGCTAGCAGCCAAATTTTGCTCAAACACATTCCTATTTTAATTGCCTCTGGTCCAAGCCTTTTAAATTTTAGCTTAAAATAAGTACAAACATATAAGGCATCAAGTAACACGACGAAAAAAATTCTACATTTCTCCAAAGTAAACTGAACTTACTATCAAAATCACTTTAACCAACACCAGTCTTTAGATATGCCTGAACCACACACAACAGAATAAATTTGCATGTAATATGAGAGCAGTGAATATGCCAAGACTCTTGGTGCGCAACGATAAAAAAATTCTCCATGGTTCACAGGTTACGAGGCCTGCTCTGACTGAGATCTGATTTTTAAGGTGGCTTTGCAAATTTTTCTTTCCTTTAGCCACTGGCAGTTTCTTCCTTTCAACAGGAATGTATATTCTGGCATATATGCTTATAAAAACACTGTTTGGAAGCATTACTTATTTCTGGACCAGCTACTCCATAAATACAGTGCTTTCATTTATTTTTATGTTAATCATCATTATATATCCTCTTACATGCTTGTAAGACCTGTTTTCTCCCTTAACTGATCTAAACCAATTTTAAAATTTTCTTCTAAACTGAAACAATCCAGTATCATCCACTGTATGAATTTTCCCAAAATTCTGGAAATAGCATCCCAACTTACTAAAACAGGGCCAGGCCTATTTTAGATTATTTAAATATCTTCTAATTCACACTAAGTTTTTTAGAAGCCCCGTTTCTAACCCTTTGTCTTAATGACTAAGCTCACTTCAAGGTAACTATAACCACATGAGCCAATTACAATATGCTAAATGTCATTCACTTCTGTCTATGTAGTTGTAATTACAGCATTTGTATCCCTACCGGTTAAACAGCACAACTAAAACTGGCCAAGTTGGTTTTAAAGCTGTGACTACGAATTAACTGCTTATGCACAATCACACAATTTCAATCATCCTGAACAGTGGAAAACTGAGTAGCACCTAAAATACAAGAAGGTGGATGCAGGATGATAAAATGACATTATTATGAAAGGAAAATTACATTATAAAAAATTAAATACCACACAAAACCCCCACAGTATTATGCTATAATGCAAGCAACCATTTTTATTGGCTTTGAGAACATGAAAGTCTGGTGAGCCTCAAGAAACACATCTCAGTGTTCAACACAATAGAAGCTGTTAAAGAAAGGCTTATTTCCAAGACGGGAGAGTTGGTGTAGCTATTAGCCTGGATTTCTGCCTGTGTCCCAACTGGTGACTGTTCACTGAAAATGTAAAAGATCATTTTCTTATGAGCCAGCAAGTCTCAAGCAAGAGGCTCCAAGAGAGAAGCACCAGCCTGCAAGCTTCCTTTCCAGCTAAATTCTCTTGTACCTACATAGCAAATTAATTTTTTTCTTTTCCAGTAGTCCATAACAAAGGGAAATTAATAATTTTTCAAACAGACCTCAGGAAGAGCCATCACAGCCATGATGGTAAATACATACTAAGTAGCAAAGATCACATGCAAAAATAACTCACTTTGAAGTCTTATTACATAAAAACATATTCATTCTTTTTCTTTATTAGAACCCGTAACTACCATCCCTCAAAAATCCGTCTTGTCAAAATTTTATTTTCTGTTTACATATTAGACTTGAAATAAACATTCCTAGATAATGCACTTTAATCATCATGTGAAACACAAAAGCAATATATAAAGCTACACAACAAAAAGATATCATTTTAATTAACAACCTCAGACTGTACTACTGATTATAAAAGATTATTTTTATGACTTTACACAGCACATACTCAAGTAAGTTCATATGCACCAACCTATCCCCAAGTTAATACATGCTAAACAGAGACAGCAGATCACTTGCACTGTAATACCTCAACGCCCAACTAGCCATCCCACAGTGACAGGAAAAAAGGTCAAATAATTTGCATTTTACCACACACAAAAGCACACATTTGAGTGTATACACTCTTACCCGACTAAGCCTGCATATAATCTTTTGCTAACTTGTGTAATTTCTGACTTTAGTCATAAGACAAGCTTCTGTACACAGCAAGGCCCATTCCTAATGTGAGATGGCACATTGTGTTCATCTACTCATCTCTTCTCCCCTTAGTTAAGGCTGTTGCAGATTTTTAAGAATTCGGTCATCAATTCAGTTTTTAAAGCCAGCCACAAAACAGAAAGTGACAGCACGATTCTGATTCTGAAGACACACAAGCCCCTGACAGACAATGAAGCTCCTGCTCAGTCCGAAAAAGGAAGAAAGCAGGTCTCTGTCCTGAAGACACAGTTCACACATCTGGCTCACAACATTTGTTTCACGCTTCAGAAGATGGTGCGACTGCTTGAAGGTTTCTTTTATGGAGTTTGCACTGATTGGATGTGTTGTGTAATATATACATTCTTACAATAAAACTACAGAAACACACCTAGAAACAAAAAAGCTCACTGAAAGTAACACACCTAGCAGTCTGCTTTTATTTATTTGTTTTTCTAAAAAAAATTACTTTAGATTATTTCAGATTGACAGAAGAAAATATCACACGTTATTCTAATACCTTTATTCTCAGCAGCTTATTTTGTCCTCATCCTGTATTTCCATCTTAAAGAAATTTGCATTTTCATCTACTTCAGCTAGAATAATTTTTATTTTAGTCTGACTTTTTTGTAAAAGTTCAAAAAGTTATCTGCCATGGACCAAACTGGTCAATTGCGGATGGTAGCAATAAATTCCACAAAAATTCACTTAAAAAAAAAAAAAATTCAAACATTACTTTAAAAGTTGCTAAAATACCTACCAAAAACATTTGCTTTAAGTTGGTGCTTTACTTTTAAATGTTTTGGTAATTTCATTTGTTCACCCAAAAGCATTTTGATTGCTGGCTCCAAAATGCTTCTCAGTAAATAATAACCAATTCTGTTTTTTCATGAAGATTTCATAGCGGGGTATGAAAGAAAACACTTATTTTCAAATAATTAAAAAAAAAAAAAAGAAAAGAGAAATAAAGACATAAAGAAATAACTCTCTCATCTGGAGAAAAACTTTAATGCACATTATTTTTAAGTCAAAGAGAGCGATACTTCTGACACTCATGGAAACTTCTCATAAATCATTTAAAAAGGGGAAAAATTAAAAGGAAGTTAAAGAAAAACACAACATCTGCAAATGGCATCCATTTTTCTGGCTTTGTGCCATACAAATTATGGCTCTTTTTTATTCTTTATCATCATGCTGATTTTCAGTATGCCAAATTAGGTTATACCTCTATAAATCCATTGTTATTGAGCTTGTACAGACATAAAATTAATTGGAACTAGCTTCAAAAACAGAATAACCATTCTTGCAATGAAAGAGGGGGGAAGCAGCAGCCCGTTCAAACTACTTTTATATCTTCATCACACTTCAATTGTCAAACATTAGATCAGAAACTTCTAATCATGGCAATACATTTTACTGGTCAGGTGGCACTACAAATTGATGTGTGCTCAGATAATACGGACTTATTGAAATTCTAACCTTTTCAGCATATAGAAATGTTTAATATGCAGTGTACAAGAAGTGACAGTTCATAGATTCTGCAGCCTGAAGAGAACAATGCATTAGCTGACAATAATTATAACTATTACCATTAATGTCAGCCTTCCAAACTTGCTCTCCTATGAAACTAGCCACAAAACAGACCTAGGAAACCCACTTACTCAAAAAAAAAAAAAAAAAAAATGGATTGTGCCGACACAGAGCAAAGACCTACTTAAAAGGTACATCCAGAATGATTAATGACCTTAATAAACCTACAGAGAGAGCAAGAATTATTCTTTACACTGTAGAAAAGAGGAAGGAGGATGGGATTTCCAGAGTTTCCAAAAAAACCCCAAGAAACAGGAAGATGACAGCGCCAGGGAGATACCTCCCAACACCTAAACACTGTGCTGGCAATGTGAATGCAACCAGAAAAGAGCTACACCTTATGCTCTGTGGACATTGTTCAGTTTTCAGTCCTTACTCCTACCATGCTGCCTGCTACAGAGGATGAAGGATCTTAACACCTTAACCAATGTTAGGGCACAGAAAGAGTGGCCTACTCAGTGACCGAGTTCTGCTCTCCTCCCTGCTCCAATGCTCCTTCCCAACCACCCCCCTCCCTTTTTTTTAAATTTTTTTTTATTTTTTAAGTCACTGATCAGGGTGGTGGAACTGCATGAATTCATTTTAATAACAAGGGAACTTGGACAACACATTAATTTAGATTTTGCTGCATAACACTTGCATCTTGGTTAAGACTAAGATCTCCACCCTCTCTATGCTCAGGTGGCAACTGTTACTCAAGGGTCCATTGGAAACAGCTATTAAGCCTGAAAGATAAGTACAAGAGCAGCAAGATAATGCTAAAAATGTAACAATCAAAGGTCAAGAAAAGGTAGGAAAAGTCTAATGTTAAAGCCCTAGTGTTAATGATGTGGCAGTAACTACTTGTTGATTGTTGAGCAAAGTAGCCTGTTGACTTGCCATGTGGGAACGCAGACCTGCAGGAAAAGGCTGGGCACAATGTCTGATAAGGCCAGAAAAGAAATGGGTGGAGAAGAACAACTGCAGCAGGTTCTGAAAGAAGATGAAATATAGGGCAAGAAGAATGAAACAAAATAGGGGAAGTCCAGTTTGGGGGGCAAAAAAATTCAAAACCAGTAAGAAATTAAAGGTGCAAATAGGCATTTAGAAATTAAATGCCTAAGTATGTTAACATGCAGAAATTCAATTCAGCTACAGATACCCAAAATACCACTGAGTATTTATGCAGTTAGGCCTCAGAAGCAAATAAACAACCACTTTTGGTCAGAATCTTTCAGAAACTGTTACGATGACCTGGGCTGACACCCTGTGCCATGCATATCACGATTTCACCCACTAATTCCAAATCTTTAGGCTTAGCTATGCAGTAAATATTGGAGAGACATCTAATTCTAATTTAAAGATTGCAACCACCCCACATCACTAAGTTGCACCTTAGAATACCTCTCATTTTTACTTTGATATACCTAGCACCAAGTCTCAACATAAGTGTGGACACGTTTGCTAGATTAAATGGCATTAGAATATTTTTTTTTTCCAATACAGGTACTTTTAAAACACAATTAAATAACGCTAAATAAATATTTATTTTTTTTTCCAATTTCTGAGTGCCTTAACCTAATGTCTTTTTCCCTAGAGAACTTAAATTTAATCAAAGGAAGAATTAATGGGACTCATCAAGTACTAGAACTCTGACCAAGTTTTCCCTGATGAACTGGAAATTTCTCGCAGTCTTTTGTCCACCAGACAATGATGTTCAGTAGCACTAATTAGCAGAATAACTTCACCTGTGAAGATTCCGTCTCAGTCAATGAAAACGATATCTCGTTTGGCATCAGATACAATCAAGTTTCTACAAAACCAAGGAATTTATTCATCTTCTCATTATTTTGGAAGATACGGTTTAGTCACAGCTATTTGGGCAGATCATGACCTCTTTAAGCTACATGAAAGGCAACTGACAAGGCACATAATATAAAAGAAGCTCTATCATAATATGAAAGTTCCTCACTATCACAGCTTCAGCTGGGATAGAGTTGACTTCCTTACTAGCAACCAGTATAGTGTTACACTTTGGATTTGGGATGAGAAATGGTGTTAATAGTACACTGGTGGTTTTGGTTGTTGCTAAGCAGTCATGGCCTTTTCTTCTCCTGACACCGCCTCACCAGTGAACAGTCTTCGAGGGCACAAGAAGCTGGGAAAAGACACAGCTGAGACACCTGACCCCAACTGACCAAAGGGATATTCCATGTCATAGGTGTCATGCTCAGCATATAAAGCTGCAGGAAGGAGAAGGAAGAGGGGGATGTTCAGAGTGATGCCCTTTGTCTTCCCAAGTAACCGTTACGTGTGATGGAGCCCTGCTTTCCTGGAGATGGCTGAACAGTTGCCTGCCCATGGGAAGCAGGGAACTGATTCCTTGTTTTGCTTTGCTTGTGTGAGAGACTTTTAATTTACTTAAATTGTTTTTATATCAACCCATGAGTCTTCTCTCTTTTACCCTTCTGATTCTCTTCCCCATCATACCAAAGGGAGCATGAGTAAGCAGCTGCGTGGTCATAGTTGCTACCTGGGGTTAAACCATGACACCGACCCACACACCCCTTCCTTATTGTCTCATATTTAGAGCAACAACTTAGAGGGCAAGAGTAGTCTCAGTGCTTTCTATCATTGAATTAAGGAGCAGGATGGCTGGGATTAGGGTCTCGCTATGCAGTGGTCATTTCTGGTACCACTGGACTGCCTGTTGGTTGCTCCACAGACTGAAGTTACACCAAATTTCAGTTTGGTGGTCCAGAACACCAAAGCAAACATACAAGAAGGAAATGGTTACCAGTAAGGACCAAGCACTCAACGTCCTCTGCTGCAAGAAAGGAACAGCCAAACTTGGCACTATTCAATACCCAGATCTCCAAAATTTCCTCAGATATGAGTTGCACAGATTGTTAAGTATTACTTTAATACATCTTGTATATTAACGTGTCAACCACAATCTAATTTATTGTCTTATTACCAGAAGCTAGCCAAGATGGAAACTCTTGGCTATATTATCCTCTGCATGAAAGATGGGATAAAAATATTCCTGTTGAAACAAATTTTTCAAGAGAAGGAATGAAAAATAGGGGACAAATCAAGCCCAGATTTCTTCAGTTTTATAGATAGTCCCATCAGTTGTGACAAAGTTATCACGACTTCCAACCAAGTTTTTAAGATCACAAAGGGAGATCCAAAACACAGATACAGAGCAATTCCAGGTAGAATAGACCTTAAGATGTCATCTAGCTCAACCTTCTGCTGAATTACAGTGAATGCTGAACTTGGATGATGCTGCTTAGGCTTTTGTTTAGCTGGACCTTGAATACCTCCAAGGTCAGAGATTCCATAACTTCTCTAGGAAATCTGTTTCAGCCCCTAACTGTCTTCATGGTAAATATGGTCTCATGTCAAGCCAGAATATTGTAGTGATCCTGACCAGAAGGACCATAATACATCGTGGAGTCAGTGATCCATGCAAGAGCTAACCTGAGTCGGCCCTTGCCTGTGCTGTGCTGCATGTGTGGGCTTGCATTCAAGCCCGTGCTGTGCTGCACATACCCCCCTGGCTGCAGGAGGAGCCCAGCAAGCTCAATGTAATGAAGGAGCCTCCTGGCAGCTCCCACTTGGTACCAGCAATTATGCCACCTGGGTGGCCTTGCCTTTATATAACCATGCAGCTAGAATTTCTCATGTGAGCATCCTTTCTGCTTGACAGTAGAAATGTTGAATAGAGTTGTTTTCCTGCAAGGAAATCCAACAATAGCTTGAAGGACTAACATGGAGTAACTATTTCTATGGACAAGGTCTGCACAGAATGTTGCATGAGGACTGGAGGCCTGTTTGATGCTGTACAACTCAGAGCTCCCACCATCAAAGCAGATGTAGGATTATCTGCACTATTCTCTCTTTATATTGTTAGCTCTAACAAACAGCATTTTCAATCTTATTTTATGGTGTCTGAGTGCCGTTCTTACTCAGATCATCACAGACTAGCACCTCCCAGTAGAAAACAAACTTCCCCCGTTTCACTTTCATTGTCTCTCAGGCTCCCGCCATGCGTGTCCATAAGGAGTCGGGCTCCATTTTCTTCATAACCTCTGCTTTGATATTGGCAGGCTGCCAATCCAAAGCCTCATCCTCTCCCTCCAAAGCTTCATCTCCATGCAACTTTGGGTCCCTTGGCCTCTCTTCGTAGGTTATGTACCCACCTACCATCTTTGTGGCCTTCCAGTGGGACGCTAGGGAGCAAAAAAGGATGCAGTGGTTTAGGTGTGGTCTATTAACTGCTGAGTAAACAGGAATAATGACTTTGTTCAGTCTAATGGCTACACTCCTGTATGCTGCCAGGGTACATTGCTGACTCATGTACAGCATTTCCAGCCTGCATCCCCTGTAAGTGGTTGTTCTGTCCCATATGAAGGGCTCTCCAATTTGTCCTTTTTGCATTTTACGAAGCTCCTGTCAGCTCATGGCTCCGTCCTGTTTAAATCTCTCTGAAATGCAGCCCTGCCCCTGAGAATACTGACTGCTCCCTAGACTCGGTATACTCCAACTCTGGATCAATGACAAAGATATTAAGCAGGATAGGTCTCAGAATAGAGCCAGGAGGAAGTCCCTGTAACCAGCTTCCAAGGTAGTACATGAACCACTGCTGGGGTTAAACCAAAAATCAAACTCCTTGCAGTTTATCTAGTTGCCTGGATAATTTTTATTACTATCTACAAATTCCACCTGCAAATATCTATACAGTATTTTGGTATAAATCACCAATTAAGAATTTTTCTGTACTGCTAGATGATTTCATATTTATTTACAAGCCTCAGATAACCAGTCTTTAAATTCACTTCACATACTATATATCATCATCTCAGATGGGGGACCCAAAAATCCCCTAGTGGAAGCAGCTGTCATGAAAACCAGCTGATTTCTTTGCTCTATCTCAGTTTCAGCATCTTCTATCATCTTTAATCTGAGCTAGAGATGCTCAGTCTGCAGCTTATCTATTACAAAAATAAAGAAATTTCATAGGCCAGTCATATCAAACTATGCTGAAACCATCCAATTTCACACTGAGTAAACTACCTCAAGATGCTTTCAACAGAGTATGTCTATAAGGAAATGAGAAAGCTTTCAACTTTCAAAAAACTAAAATTCCCTCTTTAAAAACGTCCTCTTTAATGACTTTTCTTAGCCAACTTTTTCTTCACTACCTCCATCTTCTACAAGGACCCCATTCTCCTTCAGATCTATGAATCTAAGAAGTCAAAGTAATGAAAAATGGGTATAATAAGTTTAGTGGTAATAAGTGTTCAAATTGTTTAAATCAATACCATGCTTGTCTACAGCTTTCTCTCCTGTTCTGCCATGACTCACTCAAATGGATTTTTTTGATTTAACCTGTTTAACGCCACAATTAGCTGTACTTCTTGACTTATATAACTTTTTTAAAAAAAACTACAAACAAGGGTTGTTTGGGTTCTTTTTAAGTTTAAGTAACTTTAAATACTCTGCACATGTTCTCTTTCACCAAATCTGTACAGTCCAACATAGACTAGAACTACAGTTCTAGATGTTCACTGGAAAAAAACCCTCAGATAAGCTTGGAGACATAACTGCTAAGACAGATTGCTTTATGATCTAATGGATACATTGATCAAATAACTTTAAAAACCTAAGCATGCTGTATTACAGCTAGCTAAATAGTCCTATTAAATAACATTTTGTAACTTCATACAGTATATGGACAGAAGGAGTTGCTAAGTACATAGCTTCCTTTCCTGTACATCTCCTTCCATTAAGTTTCATTCAGATATCTTTAAAACAAGTTCAGTAACTACAGTGAAACTCCAGTTGTTCTTGGATATGTCTCTACTGCTATGCATGCCAGACAGTAGGAGAAGAGGTATTAAAAACGCGTCTGTGATAGTCTCAGCAAAAAGATAGATCTGGAAACGTAGCAGGAAAATCTCAAACTAGTGTAAAACTCCCCAATTTTTTTTCTCCTTTTCAGAGAGCGGAATTACATTGCGGTCCTTCCGCTCTTTGCTATTTCCCTATTACATCCAAAGATTTTAAAAAGAGAGAGAGTGGGTGCACACAATCCTGGATTAGTCCCCTTGATACTCTATACCAGAAGTTACCCAAGCCTGCTTATCAGAAAATGTAAAAAACAGACTTAAATAGTGTTAAACGCAGATTCTGCATCACATCCTTGCTAGAGTCGGTAATAATTAGTGATTTACCATGTAGACAGTTCAGAAAACAGATTCACCTGACACTCCTGCATCACATGTTAAAATTTTACCAGCTGCCTCTGACAAACCCACATCTGACACAGGATTATTCTTTGTCTGTATTTATGACTAGAAAGATAAATACCTCTCATGGTCATTGGTTTCCTAAATCAAGCATCTATGTTTTCAGCTTACAGTCTTTACAACATGGAAAAAATGGAAGTTGATGGCAAGAATTACTGCTTCCATATCTGGACTGCTTGTTAACAATTTCTCCATATAAGAACGGTGGGTGGCAGTGAAGAAACTAAGTTGAACTAGGCTCCCATTTCCAAACCAGCAAACTGGATTACTAACACCAAACAAGTCAATCACAAAATAAAGGTCATTCCAGCAACACAGATATACTCCCAATGCAAGAAAAATTCTGTATCCTCTTGTGGGAAAATAACAGAAGATTGGTAAGGAGGTCTGTAAACACGCTCAACTGACTTGCTGGGGTGTCAAAAAACACTTCTATCATACTAATTGTTGCTTAGACTTGCGCGTTGGACATGTAGGACTTCTGTGTTTAGATAACACAGACCTGCGATAGCCGTAGAGGCACCCTATCGAACACACTTGAGATTCCTGCCCTGCTGCGGGAAAGAACAGACCGTGGTGGTAAACTACACCTACTATACAGACAAAACCAGCAGGTTTGGTGATCCTCTAGCAAGGATCGAGCTCTGAAGGGCCTGCATCCATACTTGTGCCTCCACCCAGGGGCTGCTCTGAAGATCCCCCAGTTGGCAAGGTAAAAAAAAAATAAATTTACTCTTTGCATTTCAGCCGTGTTTTTGTGGCTGTTCCTGCACCCTGGCTGTGCTGATTCACATAACTTAATCTTGGTATTAATAATTAAAAATGCTGAAACATTAACACAAATTTTTAGAAAAAAGGAAAAGTATTTTTAAAACAACATCCACAGGTGAATGGCTCAAATCAGTTGCTTCCACAATAAGCAGTCAGCATGCTCAACCTTTTGGAATTACAGAAAATACAGGCTGGAAGTGACCCCAGAAGCCTCCAGTCCAGCTGCCTAGTCAGAGTG
Source organism: Nycticryphes semicollaris (assembly GCA_013400055.1). Classification (NCBI taxonomy): domain Eukaryota; kingdom Metazoa; phylum Chordata; class Aves; order Charadriiformes; family Rostratulidae; genus Nycticryphes; species Nycticryphes semicollaris. Next base: position 537,318 of record VXBJ01003850.1, read on the forward strand.
ATCCAGTTAGAGCAGGCTGCTCAAGGTATTATTCAGTCCAGTTACTACCATGAAGAGTGAAAATTTACTTCAAATGCTGTCTTTGAGAGGAAAAAGAAACACATTCTTGCAGCTCCTGTTACACCCAGGTATATTCAAGCTGTAGACTGACAAAGTCAGAGGTGTCACCATGGATAGCAATTACTTGCAAGAGAAATAAAATGGATATTTATTGACTTTTTATTCTCACCGAACCCACAAACAGGAACAAACCAAACTGTTTCTAGCCTGTGCCACAGTCAGACCACTTTTACTGCTGGTTATGTGTGAACCACAACATCCACCATTCACTGTCAAACTCTGAGGCGATTTACCAAGTTTACAGTTGAAATGATTCTTTATAAACTTAGTAAATCACACTATGGAATCATAACAATCATAGCTCATATCTTTGAAGCAGAGCAAAACTGAATAGGTTTTGAAATAAAGTGACATACAGCAAATGTCCAAGCTTTACTGCAAACAGTTGAAATTTTAACATGCACAAATGTATCCAAATGACTCAAAGCAACCCATATTGCAATAGTGGCAGTCAATCACAAAAACTGATCGCTTTAAATAAAGTTATGCCTGTAGACTTCTGTAAACTTTGTAGGGGCTTCATCATTTTAGGCCCTATACGAATACATAGCAAGTTCCTTCAAGAGTTTACAATCCAAGACTGTGAAGTGCAGCACGCCATCCTTCAATCGACCTCTACAGCTGAGGGTATCTCAGTCTGCCTCACATGTGCAATATAACTGGACAGTGGTGAGGGAGAAAGAGAGGCAGAGGAGGGAACAGCAATCATTTCAAGGTTGCACAGAACGTTAAAGAAAACATGGGGTCTCAACTTCCTGTTTATTGCACTACAATTTTTCCTTATATTTAGTTTAGCCCAAAGATTCTGCAGGCAAGTATGAGACCTTTCAATGCAAACACAGTTAATATTTATCACTCACAAGAGCAAAGACACAGCGTAAACCTTATCAGCTCTCCCATACTTAAGTTTCAAAAACACAGTGAGACAGCATGGTCAATTTTCATTCTGGGTTTTCCTCACTGTTCATGATTTTGATATGCTACTTCAGCTGCTGGAGTGTTTTCAGTTTGCAGTTGTTCTTTCTGGATCACATTTTGATTTCAATCAAGGTCAAAACATTAGTATTAAAATAAATGATAGCATGCCTTATATTACTTCTGTCAGCAGGATATGACAAACGTACAGTATATGTGAAGAGGTTTTTTATAATGTTATTTTGAACATAGAAGCTTTCTCCCACCTCACCTTCCAGCTTTAGCCTACTTTCTATAGTCATATGAAGCATCCTGATTGCCATTTAAATCTTCATAAAAAGCAAAAAGGAAAAGCTACTTGCCTGAGATTAGTCAGAATGACAAAATTGGAACCAGAACTCCAGCATCCCAGTACATTGTTCTGATGACAACACCTCTCTTCGACTCTGTCGTGATTATTTTAGCTACCATTTACACTCAGTAACTATCTTAGTTTCTACAATGTTAGCAGGGAACATGTCAAGCCTTAGAAAAAAAGAACGCTTTGCATTTTCACTAACCTATCTGGTATCAGATCTCAGATGCTTAAACAGAATTTTTTTTTTCCCAGATCCAGTACTAAGATGTAACTTCAAAAGTTACAGTTAGGGATTGAACCTAGCCTAAATACCAACCTTGCTCTAATTCCATCAATCTTGTGAGCAGGTATTTCAGTAAGGGAACTACTAAAATAAGTCTCAACAGGCTTTCAGTCAGATGGCCAAATAGAAAGTGATTAAAAATAATAATAATGATAATAAATCACTGTTATACAAAATGAAGACATATTTTAATATAAATCAATACAAATGAATATAAACAAAGGCACAAAACTAAACAGTTCTCGAGTAAAAAAAGCATACTGATGTTAGATATTTGCCTTCAAAACATTTTACTGACCATGGCGCTTATGGCATTACTATGGTTTCCTTCAACCTGAAACCCAGAAGGCTGTTGTGTGTCCCCAAAAAAACAACTAAAAAATAAAAACAGACCACAAAACAAACATACAAAATCCAAAACAAAACCCACACATGCTCAAATATAAACTGAAAGTTGTCTCAATCCATGTGGCACTACAGAACATGATAACTACACTAGAAAAAGATGAGCCCACGAAAAGCCTGAAATCTTAAGTTATTTTGGCCCTCCTAGATGGCAGAAGGTTCTTTGAGATTGAAAGCAGAATTTTTTTCTCACCCATGTCACTCTTTTGCTATGGGTTCACAGACTTCCTAAGTGAAAAAAAACAAACAAAAAATTTTACAACCTTCTCAGTCTTACTCGTTCTTCAGCAATACAAGGGCACTGAGGACTCAACTAGACCAAAAAAAAAAAAAAGCCACACATCACTGTTAAGTCTAAAATTTATAAGGTTTTCTGGCTGGTTCGCCTGTAATTTACTCTGTTCTCCTATTTGTTCAGAGACCAGATATTTTCCACAAGGTCTATTTCTCTAGCACAGAGAGAGTGTACAGCAGTATCACTGTTTCCCATAAGTTTGATTTACAGCTTGTGTACACAACCGATTTCAGTTTTGCTTTTTGCTGTTAGACAAATGGCAAAACTGTTTGTGTTACATTTTTACCCTCAAACTCTTTAACTAAGATTGAGGATGAAAAGCAGTCATATCAGTCTGGAATACTCCAGCATCAGTCTTCTTCCTACTCATGACAGCTCCATAAAGAACTGCTTGCTGCTCCTTCTCCATCGAAGCATGAAGCCAGCATAACTCTTCTGCGCATCAGCTCCATCTTTCCCCTTTTCTCCTCCTACATGCACAAGGTAAGAGGAAAATAGTGTCCTCCACCTTCATGTTTCACTTTATTTTGTGATACTCTAATCTATTCTTCTCTCACTTCTATTGTTCAATTGAGCACATGCTTCTATCAATTTTTTTTCTGTAGCAACTTGTCTGGAATATATACTGCATTGTGTCTTACTACAGTCACCTTCGACTCAGCAGTGTAGAAACAGCACAGGAGCAAGCATGCACAACCTCAGTTCTAATTTCTTTCCACAGCTTCCTTCCTGCAGCTGTAGTGAAATATGTATGTCCACATTTGGGGGATGAAAAGTACATTTCTAGCTATTTCCTTACTTCCAGATTAATTTTTTTTCAAACTGTGCCTAACTACATTTAACTGCACACAACCTGGTAGAAGCTAAGGCACTGAAGGACTGAATCTGAAACACCCTCCTCTCCTTTCTTCTGAACTAGCATTTAATTTTGAGTTTCGACCCTGATCTAAAGGCCCACTTGTACAAACCGGACCCTTCCTTGCCTATGTGCAGTTACTGCCCCTTCAGATTGCCACTTAGATTGTAGTTTAAGACGAGTAGGACTGGATGTCACATGTCACTATCCAACTCAGTCTTGCTTTAAAACACCACTGTTTTTCAACCTGGGGTCATAAACAGGCATTGCACTCAACAAAAGGAAGACTCCAAGATAGCATTTTTCAGTGTGTTATCCACAAATGCAGATCATCAACAAATTCTTCTCAGGAACCCATAAAAAATTAATTACAAAAAGAAAATAAAACAAAAAAACCCCCAAAAAACTAAAAACAAACAAAAACCCTGAAAACCAAACACAAACCCAAAACACTAAACCAAGTTGTATTATGAAGCTTGAATTCACCATTCAGACTACACTCGAGCAGCAGAAAACTTGGGAATAAAAATGAGCATCAGAAATCAGAAAAGATTTAAAAAAATCCATGTTCTGCATGAGAATCAAATTTACTTCTTGAAAACAACACAAATGTTGCTGGGATAAGTTTTAAGTAATAGACTGTATCAATAGAAGGAAGTGGTATCAGTACAAACTGTTCCATTTTCTTGAAGGGCTTCAATCATATCCGTTCAAACTCTTGAGAATCTAAACCTGTCTTTGTTTATCTAGGAATGCCAAGGAAGTCCATAGAGAAAAAACCAGTATCTCCTCCACGAATGAACGAAGCCAGCCCATGGCCTCAGCTGTCACAATTTTTAAGGTATGAATCAATTCCATCATACCAGTATATGACCTCACTGATAAAGCTTATAAATTCATATAAGCTATTACCTGTAAAAGAATGGAGTCAAAAATCAGACTTAAAAAACCAGGTTTTTCTGGGGCATTTGAACTTTTGTGGTAATTCAAGACACTACAAACTGACCTAATAGCCTTACAAATTCTCATCACTCTAAGGGTACTGTATCTTCTTCATATGGTTTTCTAAATGTTAAATTCTCTGATGACAAAGTCAAGTGAACAAGAGTGGTTGTAACTCAAAATTAACCATATTTATTATAAAGGTTATCATATTTATAAAAACAAGTCGCTAGGAAATCACTCAAACTAAGCCTTTCATTAGGAAACAAAAGGCTTATCTCCATTTATTCTGATACGTGCTTTATTAGGATGCATTTCTTCCCTCAGGTCTGGTCCAGAGCCATGAATGCAGCCTCCTCACTAAACTCACATTCCATATCCTTCTTATTCTTTTATTTATATTCTGTTTCATTCTCTTGGATCTCATCTAGCATGAAACGTTTCAATCTGCTTCCAATATACTCTCCTCCAGTGTAGCAACTTGCTTGTAAATTCTGGTGTCAGTCAAAGTAAATCTGTCTCACCTACTCCTGCAATGCATTTATCTGCTGCTTTTTAACACTGCCACGGAGATGCACTTTTAAGTAGACAATGAGTCTGCACCTTGGAAATGCTTGAAAGCCATTCTCAGCAATGCTACAGAATATGCTTAGGTGTTTCGCTCGGGGCTTTTTGTTTTCCCTTGTTAAACCACAATGAAAAGACAACGTGCCAAAATCAAAGACTCCAGAGCTTAGAAAGTCCCCGTCCGACTTTCACTAAAGTTTGGAGGAAAAGCCATCGACCTGCCGAAGGCGTCCCGACACCTGTCAAAAGCTGAAGGGAGGCGAAAGGAGGGTCTTCTCGCTGTCACATCCCAGGGCGCATTTTTGCCCTTTCTCAGGCAGGTTTGCCCGTCTGTTTGGCTTGGCTCGCTCTCCTGCTTGGAAGCCTGCCGCAGGGAAACCAGCTCCACGCCAGAAAGCCTTTTTTTTTTTCATCCCTCCCTCTCCTTTTTTAAAGGGCAGCTCCAGCTCCATCCCCGCCGCTGTCAGGGAAGAAGAACCCTAACGAGTTCGCCCCGACAACAGTGACTTNGGCCGCAACCGCCACAACGGCCCCGCAACCGCCGCCGGAGCAGGCCAAGAAAGGAAAGGAAATCTGGGTCTCACCTTCCTTCTCGGCCCGGGCCGTGTGGAAGAGCACCGCCAGGGCCAAGCACAGCGTCGCGCACCACCAACCAGCCGTCCAGCTACCGGCGCCAGGGAAGGGGGAGCCGGGGCGGCAACCGCTGGCGGCCACCGCCGCCGCCTCCCGCCGCGCCACCATCGCGCTGCCGCAGCCGGTGCGGGTCCGCCGTCTCTCCGGCCGGGCCGCGGCGCGCGCGCGGAGGAGCTCGGGGAGGGGCGGGGCCCCCGGCAGTGGTGGTGGTGGCGGTGGTGGTGGCGGTGGTGCTGGGGTAAGGGGCGGGGCACCCCTGCGGCGTGTTGCGTCTCTCCTGACACGTGTGGTCACGCAGGGAAGTCAACTCCGCTCTCACCCCCGCCCCTTGCCTGAGGGGGCGTCGGCGCTCTCCCGGTAACCCCGCCCCTTCCGGCGCGGAGAGGCGGTGCGGCGCCGCGCCGCAGCCGGTGCCATTTTAAGTGCGGGCAAACCGCTCTTTTTCCTTGTCTGAGGGAGCGAGTTTGGGGAGGGTGTTGTTTTATTTCTTTTAAATGTGACTTTAGGACAGGTACTGGCTTTTCATGCTGGGGTTGTCCACCTCTTTCGTCCTTTCCCCGTCTCTTGCAGGGCTTGGGGGTGTCGCTTGTTATTGTTTCCCTACGGAGAGCGCCGGGGCTTCTCTTGCCCTTATCCAAGATGGCGGCGGGAGGGCGGGTACGCGCAGGGTCTCGCCAGCCACAGGGACAGCAGCTTCTCAGCGGGGGCGTTTCTCTCCTGTGTTTGCGTCCTTTTCCCTTACCTTGTTTTCCCACCGTGCTGTTGTTGCAGGGCAGGGGTGTTGGCAGCCCTCCCAGTGAGGGAATTCACCACCCCCAGCTGCCAGGCCTGTCCATGCAGCGCCATCACCAGCAATAAAATCAGGGGACAGCAAGGTATTGCATGCCTGAGGCGGTGTGTGAGGCCCTGTGCTAGAGTAAGGGTGTGATACCACGCACCTGCCGCTCTTGAGGAAAGATACATACCTGTCACCATGTGTTTTCAGCAACATGGGTGGCCATTGGGCCTTTGTGAAATCCATGAAGTGAATTTGCAATGGGGGAGAAGGCACGTTGTTACAAGTAGGAGGTTGGTATCTGTCAAGCCGACGCAATGTTCCACTGGCAAATGGGTACATTTCGCCAATGCTAAAAGGAGCTGTGACACCGGGCATGTGGTGTGGTGAGGCTGCTGTTGAGAATTGTGAACTGCAGCCATAGTTTGCTGTGGATATCAGCTCTCCAAGATCACGACTGATATTGCCAAAGTCATCTTGAATAAAGCAGGAGAGGGAAAAGTCTGTGTAGTACAAATAGTCTCTGTTTACTAATGAACTGTCTTAGCTTTACAGAATGAAAGGCTGTATGCACACATGCTCCATCCCTTAATCATTATGTATTTCCCAACATGGTCAACATGTTAAATTTGGTTTGAAATGCTTTAGCACATGGCTGAATTTTAGCTGTCACAAAGGCATGATAGATTTGGATAGAGTAATTGAGATACAGAGTCTCTGAGGGACTGACTAACACACAGCCTAACTAAAAATAGTAACATTTATTATGGCTTTTATACAACCATAACATACACTGTTCTTTATTGTCAGAACACCCTGAAGATACCTTGAAGTTCTGTATACCGTTATTTTGTTGAACTATGGCCACAGCATCAACTAGGTTTATTTTCAAGGGAGAAATGGAAAGTTAGAAACATTGAGTTGAAGCCCTCCCCAGCAACAGTGGTGTTTTCCAGAAGATGTGTGAGAAATCAAGTTAAAGGCTTATGTATAATTACGAATTTTTCAAATGCATAATCTTTTGATCACTGCATTGGAAAAGGACATACATGAATCAGTGACTTAAGAGCATGAGTCTGTTCATAGTTCTCAGAACCACCCAAACCACAGTAAATATAAAACCTGATCGCTGCTGTGAGCAGATGCCTGCATGTTGACTTCTGTGGGGTATATGTATGTACATCAAAGATCACAATAAAATCTTAGTAAAGAACTCAGAAGGGCATAGAGCAGTTAGTGCTGCTTCGTTTTTACAGCAGACCCTGAATAATCTTGATATTACCTTCATGACTAGGCTCCTGCTGTATGCACGTTACTTTTCTGGAAAAAGAAGTCAGCTATTTTCTGTTTCTCGTAATTCAAATCCAGTGTTGCACAACTGAGCAGCCAGACTTTCTTGCTCTAATTTATGCTGTAAAGCATCCTACCCACTAAAATGAATAGGAACTCTAATGAAAGTAAGATGTAAGGATGGCAAAATCTGCCTCGGAGTAAAAATGGAAATGCCAACTGTGTTATTAAAAAAAAGGTCACAATATATAAATGAGAGAACAACTGTGAATCCTACCGTCATGACAAAACCTTACAGCATTAAAATATGGGTAGTTTTTAATTGTTCTATATACAGAATGTCTTTTTCAAAAGATATTATTAGATGTGTAGAAAACAAATAGCTTGCAGCACATATTCTCCCTTTCATCTTTGTCCAGAACTCCCACTGTTTTCGATGCAGGAAAACACAATACAATATGGTTCAGTGTCTGTAAATGATAAAGCAAAAAACATTCTGTTAATTTATTTCTGAATTAATCTGGTTTATATTATTTCATACATGTTTGAAGCTCTTCACATTGCTTGGTTTATGCATGCAGTGCATGTAAATACTAGTATTTGGATATTGCAGTATTGCTTGAACCTATTGAACAATTTTTTTAAAACCACAATTCCTGTAGGAAAAAATCCTTTTTATAATAAACTATGATGAGACATAGAATATAGTTCTTATAGAAATGTATTGACAAGCAGAAATTGCTGGATACTTAGACACTAAAGTTCAACAGCTGACTCATCAGCTACTGGTCTACCTGGTCTACTGGAGAACACGTAAGAAAGACTTTGAAATGAGGAGCTGTATTCTGAATTCTCCAGCTGTTATCAGCTTCCTTAGCATGATTTCTAAAGCAGAGGAAATTTAATACCAGAAGAGGTAGAGTTGGTCTACCTTCAGTCTTGCCTGTCTCTAGTGGAAATGTGTGTAGTTCAATACTGTGACGTTTACTGAGCTGTGGTAGTTTAAAGTATTTCTCCAAAACACATCCAAGTGTCAGCATCCAACTCTCATGGAAGTTACATTTGTTGATAGTTGATCTCTTTCTGGGCAAGGAACCAGAACTGCTAAAATTCAGATGTGTCTTTTCTGTCCTGCTGCCTTTGCTATGGAGGCAGCAAGTTCTGGGAGAGTTGCAGAGCAGTTAGTTGAGAAGCTGTAACCTCTTCAGCTACTGGTATTTGTTAGAGGTTATCTGCCTGACAGACTCCGATTCCAATGTTTGAGCAGCCTTCTCTCTTCTGCAGGGGATTACCTCCTCTGCAGGACATGGATCAAATCCAGATGAAGTTGCACTTGACTAAATGAGAAATCTTCCTAGGGTGCCTTTCTCAGGTTCTACTGGGAGGTCAGGAACTTGCAGTAGGAAATACAGTCTCTTAAACTGGCATTGGGATTTCTGTCACGAATGTGCCTTAGGTGACTTTCTCTTTGCTTTCACCAAGTGTTGTACATGCTTAATTGGTTGAAAATAAACCAAGCAAAGAAAGAAATGGGGGGAGAGGATGCTGTTGGATAATCCAATCAACTTATTAGTATTTATTGAATTCTTTTTAAATAAAGAATTCCCATCACTTCCTCTGAAAAAAATGCATAAACTCTGCTCTTCACTGCCAACAAGATTTTCTGATATTTAGTCTTTCCCACCCTCTTTTAATTTACTCCTACTTGTTCCCATATGTATAAGCACAAGTGTTTCCTCCATCCTTAACGTTTGCATTACTTAAGCATTTACTGGCTGGAGACATGCCTTCATCTACCTCTGCTTTAACAAAACTAGATGTATTAAGCTCTTTTAACCTTTCTCTATGAAACCGCTCTTCCAGATAATTCTTGCTACTGTTCCTTAAATTGCCTCATTTGCCTCGACATTATGATGGATTGCACAGAAACAATGCACATACAAGCACTGGGACTGCTGGGGAAAAGCTGTCCCTTCAGAAATGTTTCAATAAGCTTGAGCTGCCAAAATGAGTTTGCATCACTTTGTTGCTTCGCATCACTTGACTACGTTTTTGAGCACCCTAAAACTCAATTTACTACCCTGTGGATCTGTGCTGTGTCTTTTACTTGCCCAAGATTTGCAGCTCTGGTACTCAGATGGGCCTGTGTGTGCAAAGCAGCTTTGCAGTGAGGATAAGTGGCTCAGGGCTCCCTTCCACACCTTGCTTCATTTTTCCATGCCACCTTCAAGTCATTGCAGGGCTTTGTTTCCAGCATTTTGTTTGTGTCATTGTAAAACTTGTGTATGAAGAAAATAGAGGAGATATGATATATTGGTGTTCTAATATGCAAGATTGTCTAGCAGATTTATTTTCAGTGAACCTTTGTTACTTTTTACTTAATGACTTTATTTTCTAGATAAACAGCGGTCAGTTTGCTTTTTTATTACTTGTTTTACTTCTGTTTTCTTACCATTTAATCACTCCACCTAAATTAAAATCCAAAATGTGTCATAAAATTTTGTTAACTTGTTGAGAGAAAATATCCTTCATTTCTCTAAGAATTTTACATGTTATGAATTAAATGTAATGATCCAGATGTTACTTTCTCAGAGAAAGGGATGATCACCTTCTGATCAGGCTCATCTTTTAGGATGCACACTTGCCCAATTAGAGCCTGCTTTCATCTTTGCCGTGATAAAAGCCATGACACTCTGTGTGGTTTTGGTTTACTGATTTCCTCTGATAAAATGCAGTATTTTGCTGGCAACAGTGCTGGCTGCAGTGCCACAATTGTGAACTACTGCTGTGGACACCTGCCTGGAAAGTTGCATGCAATAAGCATTGACCTTACTCATTTGAGCACCGCTTCACATTTCCATACTGCTACATCATCAGTGTCATGCAACTGCCATATCATAGCCCCTCTCTCCTCCTCTCATCCTGGCACCAGACAGAGTGGGATGGTCTTATCTGGGATGGTCTTATCCGGGATGACCTAGTTAGTTGTGTCTGGCACATAGGTTTGATATATAAAAGGTGGAGGGACTTGGAGGAGGCTGGTTAGAAATGGGTGTTGTGCACCTGCAGTATAGTGACCTGCACTCTCCATTGCTGAGTGACAGACCACTATTACTTGATCTGAGGCATTATCAGTGTCCTTGTGCTTTATCCCATGCGGTGCTATGCACTGGGCCGTAGTGAATTTGGGAGGCACAGCACAAATGGCTCAATCCCGCTGCAAAGTCCAGCACAGTGGAAGACTTCAACACCAGGTTAGCTCTGTGCATAACTACTGACGGTGAAGGGAGCTGCTCCAGTTTGACCATGTGTTTGTTTGTTGCCTTGCTAGAACGTTCCAGACTTTGTAGATTCATCCCTCAAGGGTACAGCAATACAGCCCCCTTTGCTGCCAGCCTCCTCAGTGTTTGGCAACTTGGCACAATTTCTGGTGTAGCTGATAGGTATTTTGGTGTGACAGCAAAGTGTGTGGTATTTATTCCCCGCCTACTCCACATTCATTCAGCAATGCTGGAACTTTGTGAGACGGGTCTCCTCTCAATGATAGCTTGGTAGAAAACCAAGACTGCAAACATGGTATCGTAATGTGGTACCTATGGAATCCTGCTAGATATCTGCTAAATGTGTTGTGAATTCTGTACGTTGATTTTTCTGGCATCTAGTGCAAAACCACCGTTTACTGCAGAAGCAATCCACTGATGTGTTAGACACAGAGAAAAGAGGAAGAAATAGAAAATGAATGGGGCTGAACAGAGTGCTGACCAACCAAATACCCTGTTCAGCCCAAAGATACACAGAATACGTTCTTGAGTTCCTAAAGCTTTTCTGAGTATTGAAACTTCATTGTAAATCTGTTTTTTCAGTAAAATGGGTTTCTACTAAAACGGTGATATACTCAGCTTGTCTGATGAGAACATCCAACAACTTTGCAATGATGTGTCAGTGCCAAAGAGTATCCATGTCTGGGTGAAAAGACATTAACACTCAGACTGGTGAAGTGCGAGAGATTTTCATGGCGATTTGAGCATGCTTGCTCATTTGTCCAGTTGTCTCTGTGCAGATTCAGAAGCCCAGCCACAGACACCTCCATCTGAAATTCTTGGCCAGAGATTATTCAGTCCCAGATTACCTACCAATGTGTGTGGAAGCCAGATATCCCTATGGCGTAGGAAATAATTTTTGTGAGGTGCTGTTGATTCCAGTGCACAAGCTGAACAGAGCAACAGATGAAGCAGGCAAAGAAGGCACACATCAGGCACTGTGGATTCCAATTGCTGCCTAGGCCCCTGGTCATCAAAGAAGGAGACTGAAGTCAAAGACATCTGTGCACACAGATCTACTTGTGAGATGAGGGAAGATGAAATTCTGATGGTATAATTTGATTAAATGCCTTAAAATTTGAAAGTGGCTCCATCTGCTTCTTCCTGCTTTATGTGCTTCTTGCATGTCGTCTTGTTCATATTTTAAAAATCTCTGTTCTGGAGTAACTTGAATAGTTTGACAATTAGTTTCTTGTCTTTGCCCTTCAGAAAGCTCTAGATATTTTCTCCATCTTAACTGAGTCATATGCTACATGATATGAAGACTGAGTAGGTGGATGTCTGGATTTTCCTGTCCTTTCAGGTAGCCTATGTTATCATTAGCACTGGCATTCTGGGTACAGGCTCCCATGTGTGCACTTCTTCTTTTTTGGTCTTCTACTGTCTCTTTCATTTCTGTTTCTGGGTTGGAGTGTAAAAATGATGGCTCTTCACTGTTGTCCAACTTCCCCTTTGCTGCTGTGGGTAAGCGCCTCTTTCAGTTCTGCATGTTAAAATAGAAAGAAAATGGATGAGATCAAAAGCTAGGGTAGACTCTCATGGTACAGCTTGGTAGCTTTGGAAAGACCTTCACTGGTATGTTATTACTGTGAACTGATTGACATCACTTTAACACGTCTCCAAGTGCTTATTATCTTGTCTCTCCCACTAGGAAGTAGAGGCTTGCAAAAAGCTGTATAGAGATATTTGTAGGTGAGGGTTGGCCCCAGGTGCTATAGACTGTACTAGTATGATCATTCAAGGCTGTATTCCCTCAGTTATTTGTGACCTCCCCGTGTTATTTCAAAATGTGTTGTGCTGTTGTTTTTGTGCTGTAGAGAATGGCACCTGCAGAGCTGAGGTAGGGGGCTCATGAGTGTTGGTTGTCTCCTCCCTTTCAATCTTCAGAGAAGGTGCAAGATCTGTCAGGACAGAAGAAGCAGAAGTGGCACTAGCTGAGCGGGACAGGAGTAACAAGAGGCTTTGGTAATAACGTAGGGCTGAGCAGTCCCACAAACGGGATATAGCTGGTGATTCAGGAATTGGCTGCAGTTCCCAATGCCAGCTCATCCTAACTGGGCTAGCATGTCTTACCATTCTGTATCTAATGTCTATCAAATCCCAGCCTGCATAAGGTGAGATGTGGTTGAGTGTGAGACATCCCTGTCTTTTGTTATACATCAGAGTACGAAAAGATTAAAAGAAATTAAGTGCTGCCTTGGATGAGGAGCTGTGGTGCGGTGGAGGGCCAAGGAAGCCTAAGCTGAGGCTCCTAAATAAGTAGCCAATTTTCTTGAAGAAGTTTGTTTTCAGTAAGAAGCAGCTACTCTTCTTCCAGGTACTGCTCTCCCATCAACAATGCGAGAGCTGTCAGCCTTGCCTGTCCAAACTGAGGTATAGACATCTGGGCGTGCATCATGGATGGAGGTGGAATTTCGTCTAATAGAAATAACAGGGGGGAGAATTGAGAGCCCTGAGAAGACAGAGCATTTTGCTACTACTATGCTCCCTGCAATGTTAAAGGACCTTATACATGCTTCAGGGGTTGTGTCTACATGGATGGGTGTGGAGAGTTGCTTGCGTGCTCTTACACTTTGAGCTTACCAGGAACCAGGCCAGCTCTGATAGGAAAAGTGAAACCTCAGTGGTGTGAGACTGTGCTTGCATTTATTACAAACACTCTCTCTGCAGGATTTACTAACGCAGCTCTGAGCTTTTGATAATGTATCTGGCTTACATCCAGCTAACTCAGACCACAAGCAACTGCATACACCACTCTGCATGGACACTTTTGGTTAGTTGCAGTAGTTGGCTCTCACGATAGCTTCTGCAGCCGCCATATATGCATATGGTTGGTGCTGGTCTCTTCTCACAGGTAATTAGCGATAGAACAAGAGGGAATGGCTTCAAGCTGCAACAGGGTAGGTTTAGGCTGAACGTTAGGAAAAAATTCTTCACAGAAAGAGTGGTCAGACACTGGAATAGGCTGCCCAGGGAGGTGGTTGAGTCCCCATCCCTGCATGTGTTTAGGAGTCGTTTAGATGTGGTGTTGGGACACATGGTGTAGGGGAGAACTTTGTAGAATGGGGTCGATGGTAGGACTTGATGATCCCAAGGGATCTTTTCCAAGGGTCTTTTCCAACCTGAATGATTCTGTGGTTCCATATATGAGTGAACTGGCAGTTGTTGCACAGTGGATGCAAACTGGTCTTGTGACAACAGCACTGCATAATTTCATATTTCATAGTATATAATCTCTTTTGGATTGTTCGAGTAAAATATAAAAATGACAATATATTGAAATGAAAGGGGGACAAAAACCAACCAGAGCAGTTCTAAATTGATATATTTAAAATTACTTTGAAATTAAATTAAGCTTTTCAAAGACAAATGGGTTTCTTGTGGCTCCAAAACAGACAGTAAGCAACAAATCCAGATTTACTTGTGCAGAAATGATTTAGGTGTTGAATGGGGAGGAAAGGGTCATAGAGGGCTGAGCTGGATAATGTACACTTGCAAGTTCCTGCAAAACGCAAGGAGGAGGGAGTCAGGAGTCTTGCAGAAAATCTGTACACCAACTATGACTCAACTAGATCCATGTAAGGTTTTCACAGGGGAATAAAAGGCAAAACCTCTGACCTTGGCTGCTGTGATAGAAAACTGGGTAATAAACAATTCTGTTAATGTTAATCATAGCTTATACAGAATTTTCTCTTCTCAACATTCCTCTGCTTCTTGTTGTATTTTGACACAGCACAATTGTGTGAGTGCCTCAAGTGAACGCAACAGCTCTTCCAGAAGGAGGCCTGACTTTGGTGTAGGCCACCAAAGCTGTGGATGTGTCAGAAGAAAAGGATTAGATGAAAACCAGCCAAGGAGACTTCCTGGCTGGGGATTGTGCAGCCAGCCATCATCCTGCTTTCATGGAAGCCCTAGTAACAGAAACATCCCCAGAGAACTATTTGGGCAAACAACAATGGCGGATGGATCCAGAGAGTCCAACTTCTCCCTTAAACAATATCTGCTGGTATTGGAAGTATCCTGAAAGCCACACCACACTTAAAAATGGAAACAAACAAATAAATCTGCAAGAAGAAAAAGAACAAACCAAGATAAAAATTAGCTGCCAAAGTACATCCTTGCTGTGATAATCTGCATTTTAACAATAAAGCTGCATGAAAATGTTGCATAGCAGCAGTCATGCCAAAGAGAGCAAAGATCATTCAATATTGTAACCAAAAGTCTGAGCCTGATGGGGGCTGGTCACATCCAAAATTTGCAAATACTAAACTCTTGGTCCTGCTTGAAACATGGTTATTTACCCTATGTGTGAACGCATCTGTTGGAGAATCCCTTTTGATTTACCCTGTCCATGGGAAGGCAAAATACTTGAAAATATTGGTAAGTGAAGCTTTCTTAGATTCTTGTGCAGCTCATAAATCTTGTGATTCTTTTAAAGCTGGAAAGCTGAGATGCAAAATGGTTACAATGACAGAAAGGCAGGAAGAGGGAACACCAAGGCTTTGAACCATGTTGTTTCTATAGAAGACTTACAAATTTTTAATAGAAGATATGCAAAACCATATTCTTGAAATTATTGACCTTAATAAAAAACCATAATTAGTGCTACACTAACATGCTGTGAAACTCTCGAACTTGTTAGTACATTTGATCATTGACAAATATGTTGGTACCCTAGTGGCTAGCTATATGGAAAGTTATGCAAGTTTTTGGAGCACAAGTGAGAACGGAATTCTTTCTAGTTTAACATTTTTTTTCTTTTCATGCTACATATCTTTGAAACCAGTGTCATTTTTAGCTCTTCAAAATACAGAGGCACCATTTTCATTTTTGTAAACCTATGTATTTAAAAGGAGGGTGTTTAAACAGTGCTGGCAACTTTGTATTTCTAAATGTTAGTGCTCCGGTTTTTGTCTAAATAAAGAAAGCAGGATTTGCAGTTGAAAATTAGGTTTGTAAGCTCAAACAATACAGTTAGAAAATATATGTGGAAAACAAAAATTATGATTTAAAATATCTGTGTTATAATTGGACTGTAACATCTGCTGCAATATTACTGTTAGGTAGTTGCTGTAGAAAGCAGAGTACCAGGACCAGGTACAGAAGCATAAGAATTAACTTTTAGCTACTCCAGCAGGGCAGAGCCCTGTGAATCACACTAGGAAGCACGGATCAAATCCTCTTATGTAAACATCATACCAGGCTGGCACTAATCCTCTGTGCAACCTAGGAGGACTGCTGATGTGGCATTCCCCAAGCACACATTTGCTTTGTGTAATTGTGGGCAGTCATTCTTAGGCACAGGAGACCTAAGTGTAAGCCTTTGTATGGTCTACCCAGGGTAGCAAAAATAGATGGGGGAAAAGCAAACTCTCAACTTGGTCATGGGCTCCCAGGGCTGCTTCACACTCCTCTTGTGGTCACTGCCCTCCTCAGAGATAAGATATCCTCCCCTCGACACACCAATGTCCCGCGCCCAGATCCAGGCCCGTGGAGACCCAAATGACCCATTCTGGTCCCAGGTCCCACTGGATCTGCTGAGCCATGTGGCTGGTGTGCCCTTGGGTTTCACAGCAGTTCTCCACTTCAGTGCACAGCACTGAGGACTCATCTCCTGTTTCACGCCAATGTTTAACTTGCTGAATAAGGACTCCATGGAGTGATTCAAACCTGGTTTCTGGTGACTAATGCCAGGCACTCCCTTCCTCCTAGGCAGCAGTAGCTCCTCGGTGCTCCCAAGCTCTGTTCAGCCAGACAGCTGCAAGACAAGAGACCATATGTACTGCTTTCCCTCACTGAACAAGTGGTGATGGATAAGGCCTTATTACAGGTGGCTGTTTTTTATTTATACAACAGTGACAATTTGTAGTCTGAACTTTCAAAAAATAACAAAAAAAATCAGTGTAGTTATATGATCATAAAGCATAGTTCTTGCATACACAGATCATACAGTTTACAGGACTGATCTTCTCAAAGAGAGTCTGGGTGGGGTATGGTAAAACTCCTGGTTTTGCTCTCCTCAGTCAGCGCTGGGACAAGGTGTGGAATAAAACAAATATCTTGGGAATACTTTTAGCATGGAAAACTTTATGATAGGCATTGTTTTATCTATATAAAACTGTCTTTTACTAGATACTTTTATCATTCACATGCAGAACTCTAAGTCTTAGAGGAACACTGTGAGTAAAAGCTCTGTCCCAGTGCAAATTTGCCTGTCCTCACCCATCAAACATAAAAAGTGTAACATAATACAAACACAGCTATTTCCCACTAAGACAACCATACAGCATCACCATCAGGCATTCTCTGTACTCCTCATGCAACTTTTCCCTATTTTGTTTAGGAAGAATTTGAAAATATTAGCACTTTGATCCCTGCTGTCGTCTCTGTGGTTGCAGGAAGCCCACCAGTCATCGCAGGCTTCAGTGTGGGATTTCCTGCTCAAGTCTGGGGGATACACCCCATCAGTCATTCTAGATTATTGGTGAGACACAAATGCTTGTTCTGCTGACCAGGCCCATCCATTGCATGTAATTTGTCTCTTCAAGGTTTCTGTGCAGAAGCCAATGACATGCCATGCGAGTTAAACCTCCTTAAATAATCTTCTAAAAAAGCTTCAGAGCTCTTTTTGGTCTGGGCTGGATCTTTCTCTTGTTGATTTTCTTTGGTGTCTTCAGTTTTCATATCTTGAGTTAGATAATATATCATCCTCTGAAATATCTCTGGCATGTGCATAAATATGAGAGGTGCTCTGCAGAACTTTTGGCGCTTTGTGGTCGGTGTTAATTTGTCAGTGTCAATGTAATTGGATGATCCAGACTCCCAGTCAAAACCAGTAAGACATTCTGCTCTTGACAGCCCGAAATTGTGCCACTATTTTGAATTGCATTTCTCGTAGTTATTGCAAAGCTTTGACTCAGTTATTGGGGAAGTTGTTGAGGGTGGGTTTTTTTCTTTAATTGTTGCAGTATGGGAAGTTCAAGATGATGTAGATGTGGTCAGGCCATTTTCCACCACCCAATGTAATCCCTCACAGTTACCCGCTGCAACAAGGAAAAAAAGTGGTTCAAGGGCACATTGTAATATGTCACCTGATACTACACCCATTGGTCAAACCTTTGCAAATTCAAAGAAAAATGGGTTGTACTAGAGCATTACAGTCCCTTCTTTGTGTTCTGTGAATTTTCCCGCATTTCTAGATGAAGTGGGATCATGGGATCATAGAATCATAGAATGGTTTAGGTTGTAAGGAACCTTAAAGACCATCTAGTTCCAATCCCCCCTGACATGGGCAGGGACACTTCTAGACACCAGTGGACCAGATTGATCAAAGCTCCATCCCTCCCAGACCTGAACACTTCCAGGGATGGGACACCCACAACTTCTCTGGGAAACCTGTTTCAGTGTCTCACCACCCTCAGTGTAAAGAATTTCTTCCTAAGAACTCTTTCAGTTTAAAGCCATTACCCGCCATCCTATCACTACACTCCCTGATAAAGAGTCCCTCTCCATCTCTCCCGTAGGCCCTCTTCAGACACAGGAAGGCTGCTATAAGGTCTCCCCTGAGCCTTCTCTTCTCCAGGCTGAACAACCGCAGCTCTCCCAGCCTGTCCTTATAGGAGAGGTGCCAGAGCCCTCTGATCGTCTTCGTCTCCTTTGGAATTGCTACAGCAGGTCCATGTCTTTCTTATGTTGGGGGCTGCAGACCTGACTGTCATCTGTGTGATGCTGCAGAATCACCTCCCTCAACCTGTAGGCCATGCTTCTTTTGATGCAGCTCATTCTTTTGATATGGTTGGCTTTCTGGGTTGTGAGTGCACATTGCCAGCTCATGTTGAGCTTCTCATCAACCAACACCCCCAGGTCCTTCTCCTCAGGGCTGCCTGCTCTCAATCCATTCTCTGCCCAGCCTGCTCTCATGCTTGGGATTGCTGGAACCCGTGTGCAGGACCTTGTTGAACTAAGTATTTTTCCTAAGTATTTTTCATGGATTGTATTTTCACCAAATCACAACCCTTTTCAGCTGTTGATTTCTGCAGAGAGCAGCAGGTGCCTGCTCAGCTCTTGACACATGTTACTCTGGTTGTTGTGTGCCAACATCTCAGCAGCTCCTGCTTTCCTGGATGAAGCTTCCCTCCATTTGGGCTACTCCACCTCCTTTGGCCTTTGTCTCTGCATCATCTGCAAATAACCATCTGGCCCAGGGCCCCCTTAAGAAACAGCTTCTTTCATCTGACCCATGGGATGCCTATGAATGCATTGCACTTGGGCCTCCTCCAACTCTTTAGTCACTTCACTTGAAATGTTTCCTTGAAATGCTGCATCTGGTCTAAATGACTCACCCTGAGGCTGGGAATTCACAGCTGATACCTTTAAAAAAACACCCTATATTTCTGTCTCAGTGTTTAGAACTTGGTCAGTAGCCTGTCCATGGTATTATCAGGGACGTTATCTTCCCGAGCTAACAGACTATGAGTTGCCTTTGTGCAAACTCTTTTCAAAGTAAATGTTAATACAGGAGCTCCTGAGGCCTCCCTCTGGGCACACTGCCTCCCTGAATTACTCATTCTGAATTCAATACATGAAGTTATGCCTCACTTAAACCATCTTCTGACCAGAAGCAGAGGGAAACCCCAAGCAAAATCTTCCTCAGTGCACGTAACCACCTCTGTGGAGGTTGCCTTGTTGCTGCTTTTTGGTTTGCTGTTTATTCAGCATTTCCAAGGAGCCACGTTTCTGCTTTTTTCCTTCCATCACATCAAGAAAAGTTTTATAAGGCTGTGCTTTGCAAGACGCACAGCCTACACACTAAAAATTGTGGCAAAAGTATTTGGTCTTGCCATGCAGAAGCACTGTCGAAACACTGTCCTGCTTTCCCTTTACCCTCAGAGAGTATTAGCTCAATGACTGGAAAGCCCTCCTACTCAAGGCCAACAGATTTCTTCTAAGAAATGCTTTTTTCTCTTTCAAGCCCACTGCAATGGGTGCGAAGTATGCAAAGGCTACCAGGGAAAGGCAGTAACATGCCCAGAGTGAGGAGCAGCATTGCCTTCCTTTACTGCTGCCAGCTCAGAGGCAGCAATTACAGTATAAAGCCGTATAGCATGTTATTAATAAAATACAGCACCATCTTTTGGAGGAGGTGCTGTCTGGTTAATAACTTTAAACTACTTATTCTCTCATCTACCTAGAAGAGAGCAGGGATTGACGACTGAAACTTAGAGTCAACTGAGCTGCCAGAGATGAAGTAGATGAGTTAAAGCCATGGACAGTTTTTGTGACAGCTTGCAGAAAGCTTATGTCAAGTTAAGGCAATGACGAGAGACTCACAAGACTGTTCTGAGCTGAATCTGGCCCTTGAACCATGAGCTAGACCTGTAGAGTCCTGCTTTGAGGTGACCAGGCTTGCTGCTAATATACTTTTCTTGATAAGCAAACAGCAACCGAGGCAGTTTGCCAAACTGTCTTGTCCTCATTGTCAGAGTAAAAGAATATTGACTCATACCTTTGCCAGTTTGGTTTATGGTTACTGTGTGGTCAGAGATTAGTGGGGTAATCTAAGGCAGTGATCCAGGTGTGTTACCAATACCTTTGAAATAAAACATTTGTTTAAGACTTTGTCTCAAGTAAAAAATATATTCTTGTGAAGGTTAACATTAGAATCGTAGAAAGTGGGGTTTTGTTCTCTTTTTTTACTTCTTCACAGGAAAGAAAGGCCTAGAATAATTTCTTACTGTGGCAGTAAAATCTCATTTAACTTTATAAACTCCGTGACGTAGAATGACTTTCATATAGCACAACAGTTGACGTTTACAGATAAACAGCATTATTTTATTATTCCTGTGACTCACTTGACATCAGTCCCCATAGAATCATAGAATGGTTTAGGTTGGAAGGGGCCTTTAAGATCCTCTAGTTCCAACTTCTATTCATACTTTGAGGAGCATATGAGGACTAGTTTTAGTGGCCAAGCAAATGAATATTTTAATTTGGTTTATTTATGGTGTATATCTACCACTTTAATAAAATGCAGACATTCAGAGCAAAAGTCCTTTCTGAGGCCTGTGGTTTGTGATCTCAGATTTGTAGGCAGCAGACAGCTTTTTTATTCATTTATGTCTATGGAGGAACTAGAGTTAGCAATGCTGGTAAAATAACAGCTGCTGTTGCTGTTGCACTTGGTGGTGTGGTGGACACGCTGGAGGAAAGGAATGCCATCCAGAGGGACCTGGACAGGCTTGAGAGGTGGGCTAGTTCAAATCACGTGAAGTTCAACCAAGCCAAGTGCAGGGTCCTGCACCTGGGACATGGCAGTCCCAAGCATAAATACAGGTTGGGTGAAGAATGGCTGGAGAGCAGCCCTGAGGAGAAGGACTTGGGAGTGATGGTAGATGAGAAGCTCAACATGAGTGCACACTGGCAGCCCAGAAAGCCAACTGCATCCTGGGCTGCATCAAAAGAAGCGTAGCCAGCAAGTTGCGGGAGGTGTTTCTACACCTCTACTCTGTGCTTGTGAGACACCACCTGGAGTACTGTGTCCAGCTCTGGAGTCCTCAACACAGAAAGGACATGAAACTGTTGGAATGGGTGAAGATGATCAGAGGGATGGAGCACCTCCCCTGTGAAGACCGGCTGAGGGAGCTGGGGTTGTTTAGCCTGGAGAAGAGAAGGCTCTGGGGAGACCTTATAGCAGCCTTCCAGTATCTGAAGGGAGCCTACAGGAGAGCTGGAGAGGGACTCTTGTCAGGAAGTGTAGTGACAGCACAAGGGGTAATGGCTTTAAATTAGAAGAGGAGAGATTTAGATTAGATACTAGAAAGAAATTCTTTACTCTGAGGATGGTGAGGCACTGGAAAAGGTTGTCCAGAGAAGTGGTGGATGCCCCATTCCTGGAAGTGTTTAAGGCCAGGCTGGACGGGGCTTTGAGCAACCTGTTCTAGTGGGAGGTGTCTCTGCCCATGGCAGGGGGGTTGGAACTGGATGATCATTTTAATGTCTCTTCCAACTCTAACCATTCTATGATTCTATGAATTTAATTTCAATACGATCTAGCAATTATAGCATATGCCATCACCTGATAACTTAGTTGTTCTCTTATACAGTCCTCACTCTGATGGTTTCAGATATTTAAATGCTTTCTTCTTCTCCCAAGTATCAGATGGCTCTAAACAGTGAGTATGGTCTAATAGGCTCTATGCAGAAGGTTCTGCCTTTTTTCATTCCCTGGAGGGAAAATTGCTTAGGAAGCAGGGCCTTCTGGGCTCATAAACAGAAATACTGGATGCATGTCTGAGACCCCTCTATCTGTGCCTGTCTCCTTGCTGAAGGAAGTCCAGTTTTCTTAAATTTTCTTCCATCGTTCTGAGTGTGAGAATTATTAATCCCTCGTTGCCAAAGACATCTGAGATCTGCCCAGCCATCTGCTGTTCCTCTGGGACTGCGATGTTGCTCCTCCCCCTACATCCCTGTGGTGTGACTCCAGTGCTTTTCTTTTGTAGAAGAGGGAGATGGTGCTTTGGCAGCCTCTGGCCTTGATCTCATCAATCCTGGTAATCCAAGTGCCTTCTTCTTTCCTAGCATACTGTAAACTTTTTCTTATCAGTAAAAGTCTCTGATGAAAGAGGAACCCAGGAGGTTATATCAGGGAAAAGAAGACACAACTATAAAAGCAAGTATTTTCTAAGGTGATCATGAGATCAGTCATAGACTGTTCCTCTTACTCATTCTTTGAGCTACTGGACACTTTTGCAAGTATCATATAAAACCAATAAACAGCTAAATGCTTCATGTTGCTGAAGGACTGATACATGTGTGTTTCAGTTCTACAATCTCTTCCATTCCTATGGAGCCAGGAATGAAGAAAAAAACCACCTATATTTTCAAAATGCTTAAAGAATCACTTAAATACAACTATTTGAAGTGGAGAAGATACGAGCTACAACAGGGACATTGACTTTCTCTTGGTATTTACAAAATTGTGCTTTCTGCTCATCTTCCTCTGATGATTTTCCATGTCTTCAATCTCCTACCACTTTTTGTGCCTGTCTGCTGAACAGCTTTTGGTCACAGACTTC
Source organism: Nycticryphes semicollaris (assembly GCA_013400055.1). NCBI lineage: Eukaryota > Metazoa > Chordata > Aves > Charadriiformes > Rostratulidae > Nycticryphes > Nycticryphes semicollaris. Next base: position 560,151 of record VXBJ01003850.1, read on the forward strand.
TTTTGACTAAGCAGATACAGCTGATGTTTTAATGCTGCCTGAATTCTTTAATTGGAAAAGACTCAAGACAAATGTGAGAGGCCACCAGATCCCTTCCTGTCATCTGTAAATAATTTTCAAAGACTACAGAGAATGTTGTAGACATGTCAAGTTTTCAGAAATCTCAGACAGAGGAAGAGAAAATCCTAATGTAAATACCAAGCAGCGTATGTTATCTGTCCTGGGAGGCCATCATGCTGATCAAACCGAAAATATGTTCTTCAGTAGAAAACTGCCTACAGTTTTAATTATCTAATTTTTTTGCGGACAGAGTACCATATTTACCAAACTGTAGGACAACCTTGAATGAAAGGTGACCTTTCACTGGCTGTTTTATCAGGAAAAAAAAATCAAATATCATTGTGTGCTGAAAATTCTCTGAATTATCATTGCAAGGCAGAATGATTATACCTCTCACAAGCCACCCCTAATGCTTGATGGAGACGAGAGAATTAACGTGGAGCAGGACTTATGCTGCTTGTAAGGTCTAGGCTTTGCTCTTAGACAAGGCAGTTGCAGGTTCCATGTGAAGTCAAGAAAAAGCCAGCAAATAAAAGTTGTAGCTCTTTTAATCTTGAAGGGTATTTCCAGGAGAATTTCTGGAGCGAAGCATACAGAAATGACAATAAAGACTTCTTCAGTAAAGAGCATGTGGTTTTGTGCCTATGATACATGGATAATGACCTGAATGCTACTTGCAGGCAATTATGTAGTTTATGGGATTCTACAACATAACCCTTACGTTGGTGGAGATAATTGTATCAGTAATTAAAGGTGTACCTTACGTCTAGATCCTAGGATCAACAACTGTGGGAAACCACAGCAGGTTTAGTATTAGGTCTGGTAAGCAGATTGTAAAAGAAGGAACCATAAGAAACACATATTCCTTGTTAGCAGCAGTGTCTTCAGCTGGCCTTTCAAGATGCTATTATAAACAGTACTTAGAAAGCCTTTCGAAACATTTGATAAAGTCACAAAAGCAATTACATTTTTGTCCAACTTTATCCAGGAAATAAGGCACCTGGCCTTATTTTCATGCTTTTCCTATATGCAGACAGCCACACATCCCATGCAGAAGAGCTGCTTTCTGTTTCTGAGTGTGGCTTTGCTCTCTGTGCCACTTGTGATTGCAATGGTGACATTGAATTTGTGGCATAACAGCTCAACTGGAAAAAATGCACATTAATTCCAGAGGCTGGCTTAGAGTCCTGAACATGGTACATCCATCCCAAACACAGATCAAATGTTTCAGCACCAAAATCACATCTGAAAATTACTTCATTTACTTTATTTATGATTTAGGCCACATTTTCTTTGGTAATCAGATTAATGCTAGTAAAAGTCTAAATGCCTAAGTTTTCAAGGAAAAGTCTTCTTTCTCCCTCCTTCCCACACCACTGGTTACAAGATCTGAAAGAAAACTTCCCAAATCATTAAAGGTTTATAGATTTATTTAGCTAGAAACAATTTTACTCTATGTAATGACTGGTTTGAACAGAAAGAGTACTCAGTTTTTAAAAATTTTGCAATTCTTGTGACAGATCCAAACTTCCTGCAAACTGCTGAAGACATCCTTCAGAGGTATGGTCCTGATTACACTCATACTCATGTGAGTGCCTAGATTTAGCTGTAGGATTCAGACTTCCAGCTTACAAGAAGTTTGCTGGGGGCGATTCCCAAAGTTTTCCGTTCACTCAGCCAAGCAGAACATAAGTTCTCCTCCAAGACCAGGGAAGCCAATAGAAAATTGTTTTGTTTGGACCTGTATCCCAACATTGTGCGTAGTTAAAGCGCTCAGAGCCACATGAAAACATGGCTTTGAACCACAGGAGAAAAGTCATGGCTCAAGGATGTATTACACATACATGAGGACTACATGGATGACTTGACAGCTTACAAATACTGGGGAGGAATAAATTTCAGGAAGGCCAGGGCTGTAGATCATTGCCTGGCATCCCTTCAGCCCTGTAAGCTGTCCTCTCTGGAATCAGGTTTCAGAATGGAATGCCGTCACGGGAGATTTTACACCATGACTAAAACCGCTGACTTTCCAGGATGATTAACCTCCCATTCCAGACTCAGTGCTTGCTTTATTTACTAAGGCAGCCCCTAGTTTTTATGCCACAGAAGAGCAGAGGTAAACACTCTGCCTTGGGAGCATATGTGTGAGTGGAGAAAGTACTGCTCATCTCAGCGTTGTAGTTTCTCCTCTGAAACAGGAGGAAGAGCCCTTATCTGCAATCAGGAACTATTACAAGGAAAGAGCACAGAAAGGCATTGGAGTTTACTCTCAGCTTTGATCCCAGCAGAAAATTTATCTATAGAATAGAGCATCCTGGACTGCAACATATCTTCTGTGCTAGAGGGGAGGCTCTGGACAGGGTCCATTGCAAAGGCAACAGCTGCAGGGAGGTTTTATGGCCACACAGTTCTACTAGAGATGTGGCTGGCTGGTGTCAGGAGATTGACTTGGGACAATTCTTGCAAACCATATCTTTTGCTATATGATAACAAACCACCAGCCAGGGGTCAAACCTTTACCCGCAATTGCACGAAAATATTATTTTTAATTAAATAGCTGATAGCTAGTTATTACTCTGAAAGATCAATAATGCTTAAATTATGACAGTTTCTTAATGTCACAGAAATACCAAGTTTCTTACTAGCTGCTTTTTTGTTGTAGCAAAAATATACCTCAAAATACAAAGGTTCAAAATAGGAGACCATGTAACCATTGCTAACTTGTGCTGTGGGCTTGGTTCAGTTGCTGATAATGTTAACAGGTTCTTTATGAATGACAAGGTTTTATCTTGAATTCCAGCATTCTGAGTCATGGGATTTCATGAGATTCTTCCCTCTTGTCCTTGCCTTCTTGTCAAAGGATGATGTTGGCAGCCATCATAGAAGTACTTGAAACTGCAGGCTTCCCAAAGCCTGAAAAAAGAGAACGCAAACAAACCCACCTTTAATGTGTACATGCATACGCCCATAGGTATATGTATATATGGTATGGATGAGTGCATCCACTTGTATCTGTCTATTTTTATGGAGGGAGGGAGGGAGAGAGGGAGGGAGAGAGAGAGAAAAACATCTCATGATCTTTGTGAAGGAAAGGATTTCAGTTTTTGGCAGGCAGACACTGGCAATGCCATCCCACTAATAAAAAACCTTAGTGAAAATTTGGAGGTACATAGCTGGTTTAGAGAAGACTCAGCACACTGCCAGACTAGGTCCTTTAGGAGACAGTGCACGATGGCTGGCTCTTGCAAGCACTTGATCCATTTGAGCAGGTTTTCACATGGACTGAAGTGGTAGTCGGTGGGGGACACAAGCTACCCATGAAGGAGCACAAATCTCTGTCTCTTCCAGCAAGAAATTCCAACACCCTGATACTGCACTTAGTTTTCTCACTCATGGTAGTAAAGTTTGCATCATACTTTGTGAGGTCAGAAGCTAAGGATCCAAAAATTACATTCTTCCTCGTGAGTAAGCTTTAGCATGATCTGGAATGACTCATCAGGTTAAAGGGTTGTAAGGACAAGCCATTTATGAAAATATGCTTTTAAATATTGGCTGAGTTTTCTGAGAAGGAAATTTTGTATAAAAAGCATGGAGAATTACATCCAGTAGGCATTAAATACTTAACTACATTTTTTGTCAAGGTTTGTAATTCCATGCTGTAGATTTCTTATCTGTCTTTGTTTTTTGTTTGTTTTTTTTTTTTTTTTTTCTGGACACCAAAATAAATTTCAAATCAAAAAAACAATACATAAATGCTGGCAAATATTCTTACCATCCAGTATATCTAGACTTCTTTAATTAACTTGTCAGGGTTGGTTTTTACCAAGCTCTTTCTGTGGCTATGACAAATTATATCTTCCATATCTCATTATTCATTAAATGTCTACTGTGAATTTCAGGCTTGCTCATGCTTAAAATACAGTGCAAATTTAATAGAATCAAGAATTAAAATATATTTCTTAATTTTGTTTAATTTATGACTTAAAATCACAGAATTTAAATTCCAAGGATACTATAGAACACATCAATTAACTGTACTGAGCTAATTAACTTTTATACTAATTTTTTGATGGCAGCATATAAATTTTCAGACCTCAAAGAAATGACCTGACTGTTTATTACTGGGATTATATTAGAAGCTTTGATTTTATTTCAGTGGTGGGCAGATTTTAATCCACTTTTAGAGTAAATCATGTATGACTGACTCTTTATTGTATTTAGCAGAAAGATTCAATGATTAAATTAAACACTATTTTAGAGTATTGTTTCTCACTGCTTCTTGAACAGCATAAGGTCTTGGGAAGCTTGTTGCGGAACTTTGAAGATGTGAATATTTCACTGCTGTGGTATAGTAAACTGCAGAGATTTTGCTCTCCTGAAGTAGGGGAGCTGGATTAGAGTTGAGGTTCTTAGTAGCTGCTGTTCAGAAACCCCTGAGCCTGGCCCCACGCACACTGATGGCTATAGGATGGTTCCCACAGATTCCTATAGATTCTGAATTAAATGAATTAGAGCTGTCTTGCACCAATTGCTTTTGGTACATTGTTTTCATAGGCCTATTTCTCTGGAGAAAGCTACTTTATCCTTTTTATCATGAAGTTGGCATATCACTTTTTGTTTTTTATTGTTTTTACTTTTCTAGATAAACTATTAACCCTGTATGGATGACACTATTTTTTCTATTCAAGGCTATAGGAGAGGCTTGCACACAACCTTGGGTAAAATTTGCATGAGAAATTATTTGTAGTACGCAGCCAACCACCACTTCGTTACACTTACAGGAAACCCCCTCCCCTCTCAACAAAGAAAGATTTAAAAATAGGGCTCTGTATGCAGAGCCAGATATTATTGCTGCTGTCTTCAGCTGCAGTTCTGTCATTTATGACAGTTGTGCATTACAGGTCTTTACAGGCTGAGAATATGCTGAGAGAAACGCAATGTTTATGAAAATGCCATTAGAGTAGTAAGCAAGAAGGAGGATGCAGTGTGAAAAACAAGCTTAAAGGACGGCAGAAGCATCCCAGACCGGTCCCAATAGATCTTTGAAACTATCTTAACTCGGAAGGAAAACAACCCCTGGACAATTTGCCAAAGATTGCTTCTCCCTCACAAGTAACTTCAAAATCCAAATGGAAGACTTTTCCAAAAGACATTTTCTGCTTCAGCTACAGCTACTGGGCTGGGGAATGCGTTAGTTCAAGCCAGTCCTACAGCTTTTGTTAAGAAGGCCTCACTGCACTGACTCTAAACTGAACTGAAAATCAACAAATCTTCCTGTCTTAACAGGCAAACACCTGTCAGGAAAATTAAGATTTAATGTCAATAGGTTGCATTTCTTGCAGCCCTTTTATCTGTGATATCTGTGATGATACCTTATTCTCTCTTCTCCCTCCACAACATGTTCTTCCGTGGCATCATCTTTGGTATGGAAGAAGCGCCCCGAGATCACCACGTCTTTCTGTAATGTATTTTCAAGTCCCACTTCTGCTGTGGTGCCTGTAAGAAAACAGCTGCTGTTTAACAGCTTGAGGGATGCACTTGTAAAACAGGAGCTACAGTAGAAATGTAAGAAACTGATCCAGGTTTTTTTCCACTTGACAGTGTCTCCAAAATGGGTATGAGGCTTGTTCTCTCAGAGCCTTATCTACAAAGGGCAACTCAAGTGTGACATGTGGGAGGTTCTTATAAATGCTAATTACATATTTAAAAATAATAATAATATGTACAGCCAGCCCCAGTTAACTGAGGCTGATTACATAAGCAACCATTTTGCTGCTGGTGGACTCCCTTCACTGCTTGGCAAAAACAGCCATAAAATAGGTTTTCCTGATGTGTAAAACTAGCTAGTGCCACCGCCAGTTTCAGATAGCCACAGGAATTCAGTTCGACAGTCTGAGATGGAAAGCCTGGTTGAAATCATAGTCCTAACTGGTCCTAACTAGCAATAAAATAACCCTTAAATGCTCGATGTTCCTTGGTGTTGGATCGAAGGGGCTGCATGTAAGGCACTGTTGGGCATTCACGACACATTTTGCCATTCAGTTTCTCAGGAAAGAAACTAGGTCTGCAGTTAGGGATGGTTTAAATAGAGAACAATTGGGTAATGCAAAAACCCTGGTTATTTCTGTATTCTCTCTCTGGCCCTGCCCTGGTGACTCCACGTGTGGCTACACGAGTCGTTTGACTTTGGGAAAAAGAGATAACACCTACATCCCCATGCTGCCGTGAGATTAGCTTCATGTTTGTAAAGCACTGTGGTAAGATTAGGAGCTAAGTGTTATTTAGGACTCCTACACCCTTGCCTCTGACACGGCCTGAACACCCAGGGCTTCAGCATGCGGTAGAGGTGCCCAGTGCAATCTGGTGGCAGCGGGATGTAAGCAGCAGCCACCTGCCTGCTTGTATTAATGTATGAAGCCACCTTTGTGAGGCTACACTGTGCTTTAATTATGGCTTAATTTGCTCTGCCTCACATTTTTAATATGCAGCTATATATCTTGTTGTCTTCGATCGGTGCTGTGGCTAAACTTATGTTGAGCGTGATTATCTTTTGAGCAGCAGTATAGATCAGTGGGAATAAGAAAACATGTTAAAATTAGAAGAGTGGGGTTGTTTTATGCTTAGTGTCATTTCTCAGACATTTTACGTGCCCGTCTCTGCTTCTTTGGGAAATGGAAAGCTTCCCTTCTCTCTTTTTCTAAGCATCTCTGCGTTTTCCTGCGCTTGTGGGAAAGTCAACTGGGCAATGACCTAATTCGATGCAAATGAAAGGGATTTCCTAGCAAAGGATGTTAATTTGTGCAGTGCTGAATGGTATGTTAAAGCACTGAATGCTAACCTGGGAGTACTGAGAGAGGAAGACCTCTGCTGTAACAGAGCTATAATCACCTTGCGCTTTCACTAATTGCCAAGAGCCAGAGCTCTTAAGTGCCATGTTATTTTTTCTATACAGTCTATTAAATTGCCACATCTTGGGCATTTTCTCCAGCCATTTTTATCATCCCTCATTATCCTCACCTACCCTCTGTAGTGAATCTCAGAAATGAATGCAGTTCCTACAGCCCTCCATTTGTGAAAATGATGGTGTAGTGGACAAACTCTCTGTGAAGAACACAGAGAGTGAAGTGCTCATAACAATATAACAGCTGCTCATAACAATATAGTGGAATGGGCTTTCCCCCTCAAAATTAAGCCAGGAATCACCTTCCAAACACAATGCTTTACATCAGGGCAGATTCTTACATATCAGTGTTATTCCATGTCACGGGGGTGCTGGTGGTCACTTCTGTTTACATTTTCACAGGTTTTTAATCTGACCTATCAACTAGGTAGACTTACAGGTTTACAGGAATAGAGAATATGCATCGTGTTTGCAATTGTTAGGTTCTTAATTCCCAAATGTTAACCTCTTCTAAAGATTTCTTTTATCGCTTCTATCGGTCTGATAGATTGAGTGTGCATCATTAAAAAAAAAAATCAAAAGGGAAAGCAACAAAGAGCATACAAGTGAATTTTATCTAACTTAAAAATATAGTAGCATCTTAATAATAAGATATGGGAAATTCCTCAGAAATGAACCTATTACTGCACTCCTTAAAGTTTTGCCTGAGAAGTGTTTTTATGGGGACTTAGTTATCAGTATTAATTCCCAGAGCTGTGCATTTTTACATTAGTTTTATTGAGTATATGGAGATGAGAGAGAGCAATAGCATAAGAAAACCATTAACATTAACACCAATGAGAAAGGAAATAATAAAAAGGCATTTTTTTCACATTTCTACCAAAAATATAACAAACACAGATGTGGCAATGAATAAATAAGAATATTCTATAGCTCACTAGTCTAGCATATTCCTTTTTACTGTGCTTTGCAAATATTAACTGGGTAGTAAATCAGACATCAGCCTGAGATGAATGTAAGTGCGTTTCATTCCATGTTACTGAAAGGGACAGAGAAACAGAGAGGGACTGGGTCTTCTTCACAGAAATGTCCTGATGCTTATTCCTTTCCTTCCTATGTGATGTCAACAACAACAGATGAAGAATAACGTCTGAATTGCACCTGCATGTACATCACGTGTTTCTCATTGCACTGTTTTTTTCTGAACGTTAGCACCAGCCAAGCCATACACCAGGCCATGCATATAGTGTTATTTTTATATTTGCATAAGTTTGAAATAATAGCCTGCTTCTCTATTGTATTTTAAACTACAGCATGCTTATATATTTACCAAATATATGTCTGATAAAGGAAAACGTGCAATGCAAAGGAAAAAAATCACTCAAATTTTGAATAATCAAATCAAAACTGTAATAAAAATTAAATCAAAATTATTTAAAGGTTATATATGTATATGGCTGTCAAATACTTTCTTCTTACAGAGCAAAATAATCTTTAGCTTCAAGAAAAGTAAAGCAAGGGTTCATATAGAAGAATAGCTGCTGAGCTTTATTTTGCACGTTTTCAAAAATGTGAAAGCTGTTTCTCTCAGGGAAGAAAGAGCTTATGACTGAGTTAATCTTCAACCAGAAGAGTAACACACTCACTTTCAGTAAAAGTTTGGATCCTTTTTGCATACCTACAATGAATGCTTGCACTTAAAAGCTGACCCTCAAAAAACAGTAAATTAGGAAAAGTGAAAGGCTCTATGTTCATCTTTTATTACCAGCTAAATTACAAAGTTGATTGTTTATCACTCGTATATATTGAAAAGTTAAACACCTCTGTAGTGTAGGCAAGACACCAGGGTTTAACACTGAAAGGAACAGAGTGTGAAAAATACAGCGGAGAAAGTCCGAGTTCCTTTTGGAGACAGGGAAATCCTTATCGGCACTCCAGGTTGTATTTTCAGACTAACTACATTTCATGTATGTATTTAAGTGACTTTTCCTTCCTCTCACAGACCTGTTTAAGAAAAGTCCATGTCTATTTGGAAAGTTTTTACATATGTGCTGAAAGGATTAATGCATACACTTAGTGAAGCATATGCTGAGGACCTTTTTTGTTATTACAATAATATTTTATTGAATAACAAGCACAAAAAAAGGAGGAATAAATGAAGCATGCCCTTTCCTGAAAACAAATACTGGGGTACCTGAAGATGCCAAAAAGCTGTGCTGACTTATGCATTTTTCTGTCTGTCAAAACTATTAGCCCTCCTCTGCCAGCAGCCTCAGACTCTTCCTTTCCCCAACACTTCCAGGGATATAGTTGTGTATTCCAAGTACAAAGTTCTTCAGGGTGATGGAAATTACAGGACAAGGTAAAGCAAAGCAAGTGTAGTATCAAAATAACCATAAGACTGTTGGAGCAGTGCAAAATAATTCTATTTTACTTGCCACATGTGCATATCCATCAAAGTCTGTGGACTGTAGAAGGGGCAAAACATGCTTCTATCTTGCTCTGGACTCATGGGCTGTTCTCATTCGGTCCATCAGTCACAATGCCTCAGTTCAACATGTTTAACCAAGTCTAAAGGCTGGGTCATCCTGGCTTCTGGTTTCCAGGATGCTGGTAATATTTTTTCAAAATGGCATACTTTGGGGCAAGATTCTGGTACTGCATATTTATACCTTCTGTCCAAAAGTGAAACAGGAGCTGTTACAGCAGTGATATTTGTTCTGTCTCTTTGGGTCTGCTCTGGGAAGACCTGAAAGGGAAAGCTCAGTGAAAGAGAGAGAGCAGGGCTGTCTGTAGCAGCTCACTCAAAGAGGTCCTTGTTTGCTGTTGGACACAACAGCATTTTCCACGTTTACCGTTGTCACATGATGACAATATCAGAAACCCAAAGCTACTCAAAAGTTGTTGTGTACCTGTCACTTTGTGCTTGTTTAAATACTTCTAAAAGTAAATGATTTAGCAAAAAGAATATGAACTGTAAGTGCCAACACCCTTAAACTGCTTTTGGTTCTTGTTTTTATGGCTAAACTCAGAAAGTTCTTTGGGGTTGAGAGACTTTCTTTTGCTGGCACAAACCAAAAACTGTGGACACAGTATGTAATCACAGCTTTATATAAATATTCTTTGCAAGACCACTGCAAGACAGACAATTTAACTGCATCTGAAGCCAATGTAGGTAGCTGCAGGAAAGGCAGTCTGATCTGATGATTGTTTCCAAATGTTCTGGGCATTCTGGGGGATTACTTGGTGGCACCGGTGTTCTGGTTGAAGTGGATCTTCACAGCTTTTAGGTGCAAAATGGTGGAAGGGCTTGTTACAGTATTTCCTGGAGTGCAGTAGAATAAAAAGCAAATTATACCAGCTCTCCACAGATAAACAAACATCCTGGGCTTCACCAGTCTTTCAGACAGATTCTCTCTCCCTCTTCCTATTTCTCTCCTGAATAGTGCTTTGCATAGTATTTGAGGAAGGATGAGAAACAGTAATGATAAATTGAATATAAACTTCTGCAAATTAAGAAACAGGACATAAAGTTACTGATTTTATCCATGAGTAACAGCTGAATCACAACTGAGAGTTGAATTGGCAGGCTTTTCAGATCTCTATTCCAAGTGAAATTCCAAAATAAAAAGTCATTCCAAAACAAAACAAAACAAAACAACATTGAGATTTCCCGTGGAAAGATATTTTCAGATTTTTCTCCAGGACAGTATTCTGAATGACATATTTGTTTGTCCTTTACAAATTCTTAAGGACTTTGAACAGCCAATAGCTCTGGCTCTTGACCATGCTGTGATGTAGGAAGCTCAACAGCGAATAAACCAAAAAAGCCTCAGATTTCCTCAGACTGCTGAGAATCCCAGCTCTTGGAAGTCCTGAAAGAACCTTCATGTGAGCATCTGTTTTGGAACCTGGAGCTGGGTTATTGTGGGATAATTCATATGTCGACATAGACTAATCACGAGGGCCCTGTCATTTAAACACTCCAATTACCTTTTTTCTGCAATAGCTTCTGCTCTTCTCCGCATCCCACACCACATTCCAGGGCTACTATGTTAATTGGAAGTATATTCCTGTCCGTGAAGTGGACTTTAATTAGCACCTAAGGGGCACATTCTGGTGTCCTGACTCATGTGGCATGGAGGCATTCCTGAGAGTCGCTCCATCGCAGCCTGTGGGACTGCTCATGAAGCAAGGTGCTTCCTGGCCCAGATGAAGGCTCCGAGCCACCCAGATGGGACAAAAGGCTCCACTGACCCTAAAGCATGCAGTGCCATGGCCCGGGGCCTTATAAAACAAGAGCTTACACTAACGCTTCCAATTATTTTGCTCGACTAATGAGTAATATGAGTGGCTCCAGATTTTAAATCTGTGAGCAATGTAGGAACACTGTAAAAACCGGGATTGCAGGCAGTCTTGTAATAAATTAATAACTTTGACTATTAGGCAAGTCGTCTGTAAAATGGGCCCTGAGTTATGAAGACACACACAAACTGTAGGGGATATTATGGAAAATTAAAATTAATGTGACATAACACTACTTCGATCACAATAAAAGTACTGCCACTGGAAGTGATGGGAAAAGTGGGAGGGGCGTAACTCTACTGATGAGCATAATTACATCCATGAATCTGGTTTCCAAAAGCAGGGAGCGAATTGGTTTCAGCTCGGTATCAGTGCCTCCTGCAAGCCGTGCAGTGAGACAGCTGTGAGCAGACATCCCAGCTCCTGCTCTCTGGGATGAAGCTGTCAGCCAGGGTGGAAGGAAACAAAATGCACTGATTAAAATGATTAAAACAAAAAGCCTCATGGGCAGGTTGCGCCATCCATACATAGTAAGTCTCTCTTTTTCTTTTTTTTTTTTTTTTGCCTTAATGCTATTAATCGCCTTTCAAAGCCCTTAGAAAATGCAGTTCCCTGATGATATAAACCATCCCCTCCAGCACCAGTTCTCTGGCTCTTTCCTTGTTCTAAACCCACGTGCACTCAAAAACCTCACCTGGAGGACTGTGGGTGCAGGTGTCACTAAATACAGCTTCTTCGGTGGTTACTACAGAATGATGTGTGTCACTGTCATTTTCATGGCCATCACATGACAATCCCAAAAGGAGGGACCAGGGCCAAGTTACAAATCACCTGAGCAGTGTCCCAGTTGCGCTATCTCTAAGAAGCATGTCCTGCCCATAGTGACAACTTGGGATTAAAATGTCAGCAAGTACTTCATGAAAGTTCTTACCTATGAATTATTTCATAAGTCCATAGAGTATTTATGAAAGTATGCTGCAAAGAGTTATTCAGACTTGAGAACTATTACCTTAATTGTACTTGGACTGGAAAAATAATTACAATGCACTGAGGTTACTGATCTCTTCTGAATGAGCTCAGTGGTAGTAAAATATTTTAAAATGCTTTAAAGTGAGGAGAGAGATGAGCAACATATCCATCACAAATGTAAAATGAAAATATATGAAAAATAAAAGGTGAAAAACATGTCTTAATTGCTTAACATGTTTCATTTCCTGTATTTTCGGGAAATACTGTTTCTGTTGTGCAGTATGAACACCAAATATATTTTATACTGTTAAAAGACAGTAAAATGTTTTAAAATATAGCGTTAACAGGTTTAAAGTCTCCTTTCAGTAGAACCTGATGCAACTTACATAACGTGAAAAGACTGCATATCTGCCAATAAAGAGAAAGCCAACCCTTAAATATTCTTCTACTTTATTCAAATTATACACTAGATTTCTTTTCTATATGAAATAAGTGTCCAGTGTACATCCTGACAGTTAAAGAATCATAGAATCATAGAATTGTCTAGGTTGGAAAGGACCTTTGAGATCGTCTAGTCCAACCATCAACCAAACTCTGATAAAAAAAACCCACAAACAAACAAAAAACAACAACGCTCCCCCTCTGCAAAAAAAAAAAAAAAAATCCCATCACTAAACCACATCACTAATTCATTTATTATTCAAAACACAGGTCTTGGTATAAACACAGTGACTGGGTTTCAATGTTGCCTTCAGGATCAATATTCATCATGTCTCATTTATTGTTGTTGGAGTGATGCTGCATTTACAAATGGAAACAAATCTTTTTTTCCCCTTTTAGCTGCCAGCTTTGCAATCTTAGCTTAAGATTTAGAAGCCAGCTTTGAGACTTTTCCTTTTGGCACATAACCCCAGCAGCTCAGGTTCGGCAGAGCTGTGAGGCCCTCACCCACATTGTCAGTCCCCTCTCCCGTGCTGCCTTATGGAGGGTTGGGCAGATATAAGTGGTGGGAGCACAGCAAACAGCAAGCCACAGACCCCTGCACCTAAAAGCAGGCTCCTCTCCCACTGAGGTGCATAAAGTTGAGCCTTGTCTCTGCTGCTAGCACAGGTCTGAGCCTGCTGGTGGCACCACACCTTCCAATCATTCACATTATTTCTGAAGTTGGACAGACCGCAAGCATTTCTTACTTGGCAGAGGTGCAAGCTGGTATGCTCAGCATACATGGGTATGGGGAGATGGCTACACTTGTCTCTCCACTGGTTTGTCAAGGAGGGCAGGTGACTAGCTCTGGTTAATCACTCGCTTTATAGATGACATGAGAGATTTCATAGTCACGTGAGGCAAATCTTTCTGTGAACCTAAGTGGCCAGCAGCATGCCACCTATAATTCTCATCTCCAGTTATCCCTTTTAATAATTATCACCATGATACTATACTCTACATAAAAGAAAGCAATACTTTGGATCAATTTTACATAAAATAGAAAAAGCTGCTTTCACAGGTGCCTACACACCTGATCTGGTCTACACTGGAGCAGCTTACTGATGTAGGCTTTTCATTTGTACATTAAAGTGTTTAATTTATTGTTACTTAATACTGTATACTTTGCAGAACAGTAGCAGGATATTTTGGGGCAGCTTCCACTCCTCTGGATTCCCCTCCTCTGTCTTCTGCTACGCCTCCATTCATCTGTAGCTGCCTCTGGCTCACTCTCACGCTGCCTCCACCTGCAGCAGCCATCGCTTCAGGGATTTGGACTTATTTTCCTCAGTTGATGCCTCTCTTACACCATCCTTGCTGTAGTTTTGGCAGCAATACAATAATATTACAGTATCGCATGTCTAGACTTGATTAGAAATCTTAACATACCCATTTTCATTTGCTGTTGCAGTGAAGTTCCTGGGTTATCTGCTATAAAAGATGGGCAACTTCTTAAAAAAAAAGTATATGCTTTTAACAATAAGTGGTCTTTTTTTTTTTCTGGCATTCCCAACATTCCCTGGTCTCATAGGCTTAGTCACTGTAAAAAGGACTTCTAGGGAATGCATAAGTCTCTACAGAAGGCAGACAACACAATAGAAATATATGTAACACCCTGGCAAGCACTTAAGAAAATAAAATGCAAGCCCAGCATTCCTCGTGCATGCATTTGAGCATGAATGGCAGGATCATGGCACAGCTAGATTGCGATGGATGCAGTGTGGCTCTAGGCATTTATAAATAAAAATACCTGACTTTCATAGAGGCTATTTTCATTATAAATGAATGTCCTTTGAGTTGAATTCAGCCTCTACTATCATAAAATTGCCTCCAACCTGGCTGGAATCCCAGAGACTCTGATGTAGCTTGATGACTTTGCTATACGTGACCTCCCTCTGCTCTTTCACACCAGATGCTGCCAGAAAGATTTGGATGTTTCTGATGACACTTCATTTGCACAATTGTCATTTATTAGTGCCCAACACTGAATCTGCTGGTTTCCACAAACCACTCTATGACTTACCACTGTTGCTCCCTACTGCTTATGACAAGCCAAACAACCTTCCCTTGCTGAAGGAAACAGTTTGTTCTCCATCTAGCTTTTACATGTATCTGCAGAAGTTTTGTTAGATTTTTTAACTCTTCTGGCACCCAAACAATACAAACGTCTGCTGTCAGTACATGTATATGAGCCATGCCCCAAATGTCTCTCCACATTTGGTGTTTCTATGGTGGTGTAAATGAGTTTCGATCCAAAGGGAATTTGAATAAACTTCTTAGTTGCTCTTATTCCAACTCCTCTATTGTCAGTTTCCCCTCCAGTGCAAACTAATCTATGGATTCATTCCTTCTCTCATTCCTCGTTTCTCTCTGTTTACTTCTCTCTATTCTATTCTGTTTTATATCTTGCATTTATAATTTTTGCATGTCTACTCCTGAGAACAGATGACTGGGCAGGACTTTCTTGGTCACTTTGATGCTTTGTATATCCACCTCTATCTTAAAAGCAGTTTATGTCCGACCACCAGCTTGAAGTCTGTTCCACATCCTCACTGTTATGACATTTAAGAACATGTGTTTTCTAAGCTAGAATTAATAATGGCTAGTTTAGTCTAAAATCCTACCCTTTTTTTTTCCTTTTTTTTTCCTTTTTTTTTCTCTGTAAGCTTCCCAGTCTCTTTAACTGTTCTGTCTTTCCTCATTTCTCACTACACTATTTCTAGACTGTGATGTTCAAAGCACTTCCAGGTACACCATGTCTCGGGGGTTCAGAACTCAAAAGATGTTGGTGGGCAGATGTTTGTGGTAGCAGGCAGGGACTTTCTTTTCATGTTAACAAAAATCACCGTGGAACAGAAAGGCAGAGATGGGAAAAAAATGGAGAGAGATACCACGGCAAATGATATGGGGCATTCTTTTTCAGTTCTTCACTGGAACTATAAACCAGTTCCCCTTCTTTTCACTCCCCTTAAAAAGAACCACTTGGTTCAGGGACACGAGTGACTCCAGAAAGGGGAAGTCCACTGCCAGTGTACTCGGAGAACAAGGGCTTTATTTGCTGAGGAGAACAGGAAGCACTTATATACAGCTTATGCCTCATCCTCCCCCTTTCGGTATAGTCTTTCCAGTATGGGCACACTGCCTGCTAGCATGCCTTTATGCTTGTGCAAGCAGGCTACCTGGAAAGAAATCCATGTGATATAGGTAAGGCAGTACCACCCCAGGGCAGTGAGGAATCAGCACTGTTTCTATCTTTCATCCTCAGTTCCAGAAGAAGTAAGTTAAAAAGAGTGGGGAGTCTTACTTGGGGGATGCAGTCTGAACTCACAGAGAGCGTCTTGGTTTCTGGAAAACACATTCAAACAAACATTTAAAAAAAAAAAGTTACAACAACGTAGCATGACCTTGGCATACAAGATGTCAGAACCATTATAAACCCCTTTATTCCAGAATTATGTCTTTTGTGCTTAGAGGCATGCTTGCTATTCCACAGACTGTGTGGGTACCAGGGAGTGGCAAAGCTCTATTTGCTGATCCTGCCTTAAACACAAAGGTCATGGAGCGCTGCTATCTATTTATTTATTTATAAATTTTCATTTTAAATTCTGATTGATCTGTTATGCACTGTACCAAGTAGCATTGCTTCTTCACTGACAAGCTCATCTCCATTAGCAGCTGGTTGTGCTACATGCAGTACTGGAAGACAGAAATTTGCAGGGACAGAGAAGTTTCTGTTTACTCCTGTCAGTTTGGAAACACTTTCAGTTAAGTATAGACCTAAAGAAAAGTAAGAAGAAGAGAAAAAAATAAAAGCCACAGAATGGTACGTGCATCGTCAGCAACCATCCTTGCAAGACTGCACATGGCAGATTCCAGAAACAGAAGAGGATGACTATGTAGCAAAGCGATGCACAAAAAAGCCACAGGTGGGCTATTGAAGACAACCAGTTGCTGGCTTCTGTTGGAAGTGCGACTCTCCCCTCAAGGCCTGAAACTAGATTTTTAAACGTGGGCACTAGACATTCACAGGAGATTCCCAGCTTTTTACTACTATTCTATGGCCAACAATTTAGTTTTACAGCTATGACAGTTTGGTTAGACCTATGTGAAGTAGCATTGGCCTCCCACTCCCATGTTTTCCTCCTCAGTGCAGTGCTGCTATAGCATGGGACTCACAGTTTACCCAATATACCCAGTTCGTTATGCAGATTGTGGGGCAAGTGGTAAAAAATTCCTATACGCTCACTTCCACCATGCCAGTCCATCCCTTCCCTATTTTCCTGTTATGTGTACCAAAATCTTTAATGCAGATCTCACTTACACAGCTTGAACTCTCTCTTCTCCTTACCCTCACATGTGTCACATATCCTTTAGCCCCCTCTCCTGTCCCTAGCTGTTCCCCCTAAAATTTTAGTTTATCCCCATTTGCTCTTTCTCATGCCTCCCTTCATCCTCCACTCTTCCACCTATTTTTTCATTTCATGCCACCTCCCTAGAATGTCCTCATCCAAGTGTGATCACTTCTTTCCATGTTCACATTAGATCGACTAGGGTGTCTGTGGGCTGTAAGTCAGTCACAGGCTCTAGGCTGTACAGTTCTGGCATGCAGAACTTAAGGAATACATGAAGGAACAATTTAAGAAATATATAGAAATATAGAATTTAGAAATTTAAAATACTTGTCTGTAGTAAGAATACAAGGTGCAGTGCAATGCTATACAGATGCAATTAAGCCTGCCCTAAATCCAGCTTTTCTGCCCAATGCTGTGTCCTGCTTCATTTGCCTGCCTTCTAGGCAGGAAGAGTTGAAATCCCAAGCTCATGTCACTTCACCACCACTGATACCAGGGCTAGCTCATTTACCTCTGACTTCTATAGACAGGTTTTTTAGGAGGCTCTTGAAAGTTCAGAACAACATACACATGAAATGAGTATTTAAAATATTTCACTTCCTTGGCTTTCTTTTTATGCTTTTTCTGTTGTGCCTGTGCTGACGAACTGTTTTTTAGGTGTATGCATTTATTTTTTTTGACAATCTGTGTCTAGTAAGGACAGCATTAACTGAGCTTCTATCCAACTTGCTTTTGTTTTCTTCCTTACCGCTTGCCACTGATTCCTGTCTCTGAGAGGGAGTCAACAGGAAGCATGACACCACAGAGCAGGATGTGTGACAGCGTTAAACTTCCTGGAGAAGCTCCATTCTTTGTACTATCATAGCCATAAGCATCAGTGCAATAATCCTTACTTACTGATTCTAAGTAGCACTGTAGGAGACTGTCTCTTTCTTAATACAACAGCAGTTAGATTAGATGCACCATGTACAATGCTTTGCATGGATAAAGAACTTCTGCAAATTTATGTTAAGTATGGTTTTAATGATCTGATAAAAAAAAAAGAGACTATGCTAAAGAGTTGTTTTTTCTAAATAGATGACAGAAAAAGAATGGATTATCTTTTTATTTTAGTTGAAAAAGAATCATCATAAAAATCAAGCCAACAGTTTCACGTTATAGGCACCAATACAGAGGAAATGCTGACAGTACTGATTTTTAGTCAAAAGAAAAAGCGATCAAATATGTTTATCGATAGGTGAAATAGAGTCAGGGCAAAGTCACACATGCTAATGCAATCTCAGGCTCATGTTACAATACATTCTGTAATGAATGACATAATAACTTGCTTTCCACCCATCAATATCACTTTATCATTCAGCCTAAAGGTCAGATGACAGAATGGCTCAAGATTTATTTTTATCATCCCAGTACAAGAAGTGTTCCCCACTTCCCAGTTACTTGAACCCCGCCTCCTTTATTATTCAGCCTTGCCTCATTCAGCAGGCAGCATCTGGAGAATACATTCCTTTTTTTCCACAAAAGTTGCAGGGCAGACAGTGGCTAATGCAGAGCTTCCACGTGAACAAGGAACAATGTTTATCTGATGTGCAGAGAGCATTTTATTTTCCTAAGGACTTTCCTAAGGACCTAAAAGACCACAGCCAGTTGATCATGAAGCCTGTGGGAGCTAGAAGGGGCTTTGCTATTGCCAGCCTTTGCCCCTGGGCTTGTCAGGCACTTGTACAAGCTCCTCAATTCAAAGCATGGTAAGGAATGTTTCGTTGCAACACTTTTTGTTTAGCATAGCCAAGCTTAGAGTGAAGGCTTCTGGCAGACTCTTTGCATAGAAAGTTACAGCACGTATAATCTTTTTTTTTTTTTTTTGAAATTGCAATTACTACTTTTACAGAAGTTTAGGTATGAAGATAGATAGGTTTTTTCTGTATAGCGCAGAAAAAGCTACCAGAGTAAGGCATTTTAGATGTTTGATAGAAAACTTCCGTTGGAAGCAGCAAAACAAACCAGGAGATTGACTATATTGATTTTTTTGGGCACCTACTTATAAATACATTGCACTTGTGTTTTCAAGAGAAAAATCAAAAGTGGCCCCTCCCAAAATATAGGTCCCTAAAGAAGCTTGTGCTATGGCAGTGGTGGTGTCTGAAAGTATCCAGAGAACATTCAGTACCTACTGTTTTTAATGATATAATGGGAAACTATTTCATGCCTGAGAAATAAATGCCTTTTCTATACCTCAGGGGAACAGTTGTGCAATCCTGAATGACTTGCCATGCCTAGGCTAGTCTTTAAACCCTTGGTTCCAACTGTACAAGGAGCTGAAGCTCCAGAAAGCCACGTTCCCATCCCAACCGCATGCCTTATAAGGAACGTTTCTTTCCTATCTCTGTTTACCAAGCCATCTAGGAGAGCTGAAGCCAATGCTTTGGCATGCCGCAGGACGGCCTCGTCTGTGCCTGTGGCGTGTGTTTCCATCCGAACATCAACATGTAGATAAGACTGATCAGTTGATCCTATGAAGTGACCGATCTTTTATTTCTTTGTGATTGCGTAGCAAACCAAAGCAAAACGGAGAAAGTGCAGAGCTCAGCGCTATTTGTTTCTTAGCTGTGAACTAAGCTTACAAACATTTACAAATACTGTATATACAGATGGGGGCTTCTGGCTATGTGACATCAACAGGAGCTTTTGAATATCGAGTTCAGGTTTATGATGCAAATCCTTTTGTGCACTTCACCACGCCAGAATAATTTTTAGTTAGGCTTCTCCAGGAGACCAGCAATTCCCCAGCAGTGTGTATCGCTCCTCTGACTTAAACAAAGGACACGTGGCGCTCTTTGTATAAATACTGTCAGTGGCTTAGTCTAAATTAAGAATTAACAAGACCAGAAGACTCGGGTCCACTATATATAGATTTCTGTGAGTCTCTCAAGTTGGCTTGCCTCTTCTTGGCTCTGAAAGAAAGGAATGCACAGTGTCGTTGTTGCATCTGTCTGCGACGAATTTATTTTTTGCCTATTTCCCCGCGGCAGAGCTCCCGCGTCCCAGCCCTCGCCCATCCCCACCTCCGGAACATTTGCTGCCCTCGGGCCCCGCTGCCCACTCGTTTTTCCTCCTCCTCCCCCACTTTTTGGGCCAGGCGGGAGAAGGAAGGGAGGGAAGGAGGCCGTGCCGTAGCAACCGGGCGGTCTCCAGGTCAACAGCGAGGCGGCAGCGACGCCGTGCCGGGGGCGGGCAGCGGCGGTGGCGACAGCGGCGGGGCAGCCAGAGGCAGGTGAGGGCGGGCGGGGGCTGCCCGGCAGATTCGGGGGGTGTGACACGGACCCTTAGTCTTTCACCCCAGGGGCCTGGGTGTCCGCTTCCCCGACCGTTTCCATGCTGTTTACCTGGGGACATGTGGGTTTATGTGGGTGACATGAACGCGCTTCACCTTGGGTGGCCTCAGTGGCAGGTCAAGCCTTATCCTATCTCCTCCCTCTTCCTCGCCATCCCCCTGTGACACGCTCTGCCCCTTCCCTGCAGTGGGCAGCTGGTCATCTCTGCCCTCTGCACACCCTTCACCTGGTGTTCAGGGCTTTGGGGCAGCTGTAACGCACGTGGGCTTTCCCGAGGCATTCCCATGTGTCAGGACAAGGCTGGTCATAGGGCCTTGGTGAACACTGTTAAAAATCTGGTAACAAGTCAAAGCACGTGGCGGGGTGAAGGTTTTAGCAGATTGTTTGCACTGGCCAGAGCGGAAGGGTAGAGGTGCCCGGATGAACTCTTGTTCACCTTTCAAAAATAACCTGTTTTGATCCAGACTTTAGGCTGACGGTTATCCCAGCTGTCACCGTTTTTGACTTGCTTGCCTTTCCAAAACTAGAGGTAAACTCGCTGTTTCCATTGGAAGTCGCTTTGTTTCCTCTCAAACACTCCTTTTTGTGCAGCACCAGCATTTCACGTCCAGGTGCTGTTGAAGAGGCTGGGAGGAGTGCTGGAGGCTTACCCAAGGGAAAACCCATCATCACACCCCTGGGCACCTGGAAGGTGAGATGGCACCTGCGATTCATTCTCTGATGCAGGCTGCTGCTTGAAATGTCTCAGCTGTGGCTCTAGTTCTGTAGCCCAAGAGAAATAGCACAGGTCTGGTGGCTTGCTGCAGCTGCCCACTCAGGGCACTGTCTACCATGTCTCCCATGTGGCAAGGGCTCTTTTTGATGGTGCTGATGCCAAGACCAGGCTAGTTATGCTGCTGGGTGCTTCTGTGCAGTGCCTAAAGTGTTAGGGTGCAGAACAGAGTCCTCTTTTGTGGTTTTTTTTTGTTTTTGTTTTTTTTTTTTTTTATAATGTCCTTCCTTTCACACTGCTCGTGTCTTTCTGTGCAATCAGGACAAAGACTGGAATGGTTTATATGTTACCCCATAAGGGTGTTTAAAACCATGTAAGAGGAACAAATAGCATGTTTAGTTCTGCAATGAAGAAAGAGGGAGGAGGCTAAATCTTTGGGTTATTATTTTATCCCATTTTTGCTTTTCCCGTAGGAAAAACTGCTTGATGACAATAGCTAGCAGCTGGCCTGCTAGTAATTCATAAATATCCCTTATTCATTCACTTTATTTATTAAGAGTCTAATAAATGTGGACCAAGTAAGTGGCAAAACACCATGTTTCAAAGTGATACAGTCAGCGAATATGTGCTACCTTGATTTGTCTGGTGTTCTGTTTTCTCTTCCTATGTTGCGTCTTACTCAAAGTTGGGCCTTATACCACATACACGTACATGTATATACACATAATTCTTTTTCTTTGTGAATCATCTTGTAGTCTTATAGGCAAAGTTATTAATCTCTTCACTAAATTGTCTCAGATACTCCCAGCTTTAGTCACAAATTGGATTATAGCAAAGGTAAGGTATAGTGCAAAGCAATAATAGAATATAATGCAGCTGTCTGACAGCAGACCTGAACACCACATATTTTTCTACTATATCTAAGTGGAAACTTCCACATTGGCTCTTTTTTATGATAATTTAGAGGGAAGGAAGGTAAAACACATTACCAATTCCCCACTCTTCCATTTCTGGGTATGGAAATCTGTCAAATCTGACTTTGTTTTCCTTGTGGAAAATGTTGATCTTAACCTTCTGCAGTTTGTTATTGCCCAGGCCTGTGTAGCTGATCTCCAGTTCATATTGACGTGTGCACAGGAATGTTTTAATTTTTTTGAAACATAATAATTCCTCAGGTTTTTAAGAAGAAATCAAAGAGGAGCTGCCAATTGAGATCTGTCATGACTGGCAACCCGTCTAAGAAACTTGCCTGGAGTGACTGTGAGTATCTCAGGACTATTTTTGTACAGTTTCTGTGTTTTCCTGGCTAACTTCCAATTTCCTTTGCAGCCTTGTGGTGTGCATGTCCCTAGCTGTGTGACAAGCCACTCTGAAGCTGTGCCACTCTCACCTGTGCCGTGTATGGGGTGCTGTGCTGGCCTTTCTGCGCTTTCAGAGGAGGAAACTGGGAATGACTGGGCAAGTGACTATGAACAGTGCCTGGCTATAGACAAAGCTCAAACACCTGCAAACTTTCACCTGTCTCTCTCTAGAGCTCACATCTGTCACACCTGTCACTGCTGCTTCTGTACTGAGCAGAGGAGGAGGGCTGGTAAAATGCCAGCCTCTACAGGTGTGCCAGCCCAACGCCCTGGCATGTAGGACTAATTAGTGTGAAAGAGCTTGTGCCAGTCTGCACCATATAGAGGGCTACTGTCACTAAGAGATGATTTCTGAAGGTACAGTCTCATTTCCTTTATGTATTTTTGTCTGAGAAACAGTCTGTGTAATGAACCTTCTTTGTAATCAGGTCAGTTGTTGTAACATTTGATCTTAGCAGACAGTTCTGATTGTATTTCATACTAGACTGAATGTTATCATAGAATCATAGAATGTTTGCAGTTGGAAGGGACATTTAAGATCATCAAATCCAAGCCCTCAGCGATGGGCAGGGACACCTCCCACTAGACTGGGTTGCTCAAAGCCCCATCCAGCCTGGTCTTGAACACTACCAGGGATGGGGCATCTACTACTTCTCTGGGAAACCTGTTCCAGTGTCTCACCACCCTCACAGGAAATAATTTCTTTCTAGTATCTAATCTAAATCTCCCCTCTTTCAGTTTAAAGCCATTACCCACCATCCTATCACTACATTCACTGATAAAGAGTCCCTCCCCATCTCTCCTATAGGCCCTCTTCGGATACAGGAAGGCTGCAATAAGGTCTCCCCAGAGCCTTCTCTTCTCCAGGCTGAACAACCCCAGCTCTCTCAGCCTGTCTTTACAGGAGAGGTGCTCCAGACCTCTCATCATTTTAGTGGGCCTCCTCTGGACCCATTTCAACAGGTCCATGTCCTTCCTGTGTTGAGGACTTCAGAGCTGGACACAGTACTCCAGGTGGGGTCTCACAAGGGCAGAGTAGATGGGTATTATTTAGTCGTTTAAAGATAGAAGTGTCCTTCTTTGTATTTTGGACTAGTTTGATCCACGTGGTAGATTTACAGCCAGGTTACAGTGTATGGGCAATGGAGCACTGGGCTACCTCAGGTAATGTTGACACTGGGGAAAATAGAAATATAAAAAATCCACAGAAAATAAACTTAGCTAAAGCAAGGATATTTAATCAATCAGAGCCAGCTTAGCTCATGCAGAGTATTTTGGAAATAAACAGGAAATACTAAAGTCATCTCTGTGCTGAGGAACAGAGGCATTACTGTTGTCATCACTTCCATTTCTCCCTCAGCCACTCTAAGCTCTGGGCTGTTTCTGTGGCCAGTTTCATGTGGCCCAGCCAACTAACCACTGGTGTTGAGATATGTTTGTAGTTCTGTAGAACTTCAAATGAAACTGGGTGTTCATGTCCATGATTTCTTGCGCATGCTCGTGATCCATCACAGCTTGGAGCAGATACTGCCAGAACCATCATTTACCCCAAGTGTAAATGATGAGAGGAGAGGGAGTTTCACAAGCCTTGCAATAAAGTCAGGATCTGCGCTGACACTGTTATTGTTCATCGTAGGAGTTTAACATATAATTGTTAAGAAATCCTTGTTTATTGCATAATGCTCCTAATGAGTATGCAGTGATGGTCTGACAATCTTTGAGTGACTGTTAGTAGTTCTGATTCCCAAGATTTAGGAGAGATGTCTTAGGAGACAAAAGAATTGCCATTTGGAAAACAGCTTTCAGGGCTTGGATTTCAGCATACAAGAGACATTTTCTTTAATAAATTGAAGGTAAATGTATATAGATGAATAAAAAGATGTAACAGCAAGTAGATGTATAGGTCTGAGAGCAGCTTTCCAGATTAAGAATATTGTTCAGTATAACAAAAGAAAAGAAAAAAAGAGGAGAGCTGTTTGTGTGCAGAGTACAATGGAATACAGGTAAAGAAAGGAGACAATTCAAGCGAATCGTCTGGCTAAGCATTGTGTTTCCCTCATTTCTCTTTACATCAGATGCCTTTGATTCAAAGCACAGAGAAGATCCCATAGATTCCCACAAGGCGCAGAAGAAGAAATCAAAAGAGAAGGAAAAGAGACCGGCAGTCAGTCAGTGGGACACAGATGTACAGCCCCTCATTTCGTCTTCTAAATGGCTTCAGCTTCATGGGCTCAAAAGAAAGAAATTATCCCTATCCCAGATTTTGTCACAGGTTGGATTCCAGCATAGGAAAGGTATAAAACAAATCATTAATAGCACAATAAAAAAACCCCAAACCTTGAATAGTCTTTAGGGTCATGCTCATTTTGCACCCCAGTGTACACAGAGGAGATTTCCATGTCTCTTATGATAATGGCAGAAAGGGAAGCTGTATCCATAATTGCTGACATTGCCAGTTCAGAGAACTGAGGAACTCCATCTCCTTTTGATCTGAGAAGGACTTAGTATCTGAGAATGGCTTTCCTTACTCTACTGTACTGTTGCTTTGCCCTAGGCTCCAGGTGAAATCCTCTCCAATTTAGCTAACTTATGCTACTGAGGCTGTTAGGTGTTTTTTTTTCCTGCAAATAATGCACCATAAGATCTCTGTACATATTGAGATGGCAAATATAATGCATACCATGCTGTAATCTGTGATCTACTAGTTGATAATCAGGGCTGGACAACCTGCTTGGGAATAGTACATTATTTCTAGGGATACAGCTTTAAGGAAACAGTTAAATTTGATTATCATTCAGGCTGCTTTTATGCAAAGTCAGACTATAGAAAAATGTTCTGCAGTTATCTGACAGCTGGAGGGGAAGAGTTTGCTAATAATTATTAATCACCGCCATAATAGTGCTTTGCAGAGCATGGTAAGAGATTCTTTTATTTGAAGAGCTTGCTGCCTGAGAAGTAGGAATTGTAATGTATTGCAATTGTTCTAGGTTGCATAATTTAAGATTTTGGCTGGCTTATGTCCGTGGGTCATTCAAAGATCAACAGTGTAGATCCTGAAATCCTGTACGCTGTAGATGAAGAAGCTGTTAAGCAGAGTTAATGTTGTTACAGTGTAATTTTAGGAGCAGCATGTACTAGTTTATCAGGGCAGCATGCTGTACAGAATAACTGCCTTGTGACGTTAAATATTCCCACCCCTAATGTTTTCCTATCAGCGGAGATCCTGTAGAAGATTTCTAGCTACTGAAAGAGCAGAGTGCAACCTTTTCCTTAGTTGCACTCACTTCTGCAGCCATTTAGTTGTGTAAGAGAACAGCATTATCTGTACCAGATTTTGTATTTTGTTTGATGGACAAATATTTGCAAGTCCTGTCGTGAGGTAAATGGATAATACAGAAGTTTAATTGCCTAAACCTTTCCTTTATTAAAGTCCTATGTGGGTTTTTGGTCTATAAGTAATTAAATATGGTGTTTCCCCCCACTTCTGACTAAACTGGCCAGGAGCAGCAAGAGCAGGGATGCTTCATGGGGGGAAAATGCACCAGGAGCCAATGGAGACCACAGCCCAGGCAGTGCCTTCACTGACTAGGATGCAGTCCTGCAGCATCCAAGCACCACAAGCAGAGCAGTGTGCTGCTAACAAAGTCGACAGGCAGCCCCAGACAAGATGAGGTGATGAACCAGGTCTAGGGTCCAGCCAGGAAGCTCAGCCAGGAGCAGCAGGAGATGGAATCAGAGGCATGACTGGAGACAAGGCCACAACATGAGTTTACGAGCCACATCCAGGGAATGGAACTGGAGACAAGGTTGTAAGACAGGGCTCAGAAGTCTATCCAGGAGAGAGGTCTGCTAGCAGAACTGGAGACAGGTATGCCTACCACACAGCTAAAGCAAAGACTGGGTCCCCAGGCCTGAGCACACTGTGGATGGAAACCCCAGGTGAGGTTGATCAGGGCAATGTCGGTGCCCTTAGGGCCCCAGCATAAACACAGACAGAAAACAATGTAAAATAAAAATGCGATTAGATATTTCTTAATGTCAGGAGTTCAGTACAGATGCATGTGTCTCATACAATGGATATTATGCACATCAACCTGGAAAACATCTGTTTGAAGTAATCCTAATGATGAGCAATTTCATGTTTTGTAACCTTTCCTGTAGATTATGTGACCACTTTGGGGAAACTTGTGGCTTCTCGGTATGCAGATGGTTTATTTCCTCAATACAAGAGAGCACAAGATGGCAGTGTGTATAATGTAAGTGTGACTGACTTGTGGTAACTTTCCAGTGCACTTAGAATTTATTATCACTGCAACAGAACGATGTGGCTAAAATGTCTCCATTTGGCATTAAATACTTGTATTCCTTGTGTGAGAACTTTATCTCTTGATCTTTTCTTTTTCTGTTTTGACAAACTGCTAGTAACAACAGTCAGCGGTAGAGAAGCTAGGTATCTTTTTTATTTTTTTCTCCTTGCAAAGTCTTACGCTCTCGCCTTGGTGCAGCATTGCAGTAAATCCTTCCAGACAAGACTGTAGTTTCTAAGCAACATTTACCCTGTCTTGAAAGAGGGAACACTTAAAAAGAAGATGCTCAGCTGAGATAAAACAAAATAAAATCGTAGTCAATAAAACAATCGGGGATGCTGAAATAAGAAGACATAATGCGCTGTCATTGCCAATGCAAAGTGCTGCTTTTCTTAGTGCCACCAGGTCACAAAAGGCTCAGCCTACTCTATAGAGACAGCTAGCTGGATCTTTGCCCAGGCTCATGTTCTAAGGAATGTCTTAGCAACAGCTGCTGGCGGCCCCATTGTTAAGAGATTCTGATTGAAGAGATAGGCATGTGAGCAAGGAGGGGAGAGAGTTAATTCATAAGGATTTTATAAAAGCAAATGGGTTGTCATTTTTTTCTGATAACAGAGCCACTTACGAGGCACGAGGCTTAAACATCAGAAAAGAATAATTTCAGGGGGCCTTTTCCCCTCAATTTTTTCCCCAGTAATTCCATATGAAATATCTACATAATGTCTTTTAATTTTAGGACATGTTGGGAGAAGTGGGAAAGACATTTCTGGTAATGTTAAAGTAGCAATGGCACTATTCAAGATCTAGTGAAATCTCATTTGGGATGCCATGTAAGGTATTACATACAGTTACCACAGACTGAGAAGAAGCAATTAAAACCAGAGCAGGTACTGAGAAGAGCTACTAGGATTAACTGCAGTGGAGCGCTGACCTTATAAGAGGCCTTGGTTGATATTGACATATGTAAGACTGAAGAAGAGTTACAAAGGGTAGCATTATTGCTCTTGAATGCCTAGACAAAGGCAAATTACAGGGATAGGGAAAAACTAAAGTTTTCTGTGCTAAAAGGCACGCTAGTCTAAGAATAAATGGGTATGGACTGCCATGAATAAATTTAGGCTGGACAGTCAGTTTTTCAGAGAAATAGGAATCTGTATTGGGCATCTTCAAGTGAAGGCATGGTACAAGAAGATTGCTTTATTTTAAGGTGGAGTTTGGTTGGTGTAGTGCAATAAGCTTCTTTGTATGAGTCTGGCTGTCATAGGAGGAAACTGGATTTTCTAAGTGCTCCTTCGAAGGCCTACATTCCTTTGGCAGGCAGCCTGAGACTCTGTATCTGGGAGGCACATTACAGGGCCCTAGCGTGACATTAAAGAACTGAGAAAAAGACAAATTAGAGGAATAAGTGTGCAGGCTGACACAGAAAATATCTTCTCCCTGACAAATGTTCTTTTTAAAATACGCTTGTATCTCCAAGGTTTTGTACTTAGTTCTGAAAAGGTAGTTGGAGATAGAAGGTAGCCAGTAAATTAGCTTACATGGATCAGAGAAACTGGGGGAATGTCTTTCCCGCAACCTGCAGTGAATTTTCAAACCCACAAATCATTTTGCTTGGTGAACATATATACATATATTCATAGGGAGGGTCGACTGTTTTTCATTTTAATACTGAAACTAGGTTTTTCTTATTTTACTAATATGATATAGGAGGTTTTAGCTGTTGATGCAACTGCCTGAACTAAATTTGCCTAAGCACCTACCCACAAATAGTTAAGCTGAAATGCTGGGCAGGAAACATTTTACATTTTCCTTGCGAACGCTAAAGACAAGGTGGAGATTGAAGTGCCCCAGAACCATACTGTATGCTCCCTTGTATGGGGGACCAAAATTTTAAGAGCCAGTCAAAATTCTAGTCTAAGAAGGTACAAAGCTTCTGTGTCCTTGTTTGTTCACCCATCTGCTCTGCAGCCCTTTCTACTTCCTAGCCTGTGTTGAGCTCATTCTAATTGCTCCAGTCTTGAGACAGACAAGTCAGACAGCTCATTGGCACTGTCCCATTCCTGTATAAAAAGATTACGAAAAGCAATTAGGACAAAATGCGGTGCCTTTTCTACTGTAGCTTAGATGCATTTGTCAAGTATTTGCTCTTGAAATAGTGGAAGAAAATGGGCTGTTTTCACTGCTACCTTGGCTGGCATATCTGGCACTTGCGAACCAGCTATTGCAGCTGTGCTAAGCTTGGGGCTGCATTTGTGTTATTTGTTTTGATGTTCAATTTCTTTCTCTCCCTTATTTACATAAAGCTGACAGCCAAAAAAGAACTGATTCTTCATTTTGTGGATCGTCTAATGGGAGCTATTGAGCTATATAAGCAGCGAATGGAATGGTTAACCAGTGAGAGCCGGCAGATATTTGGAGTGGTTCAAGAACAGTGCATTGTCATTGTTTTGGATTTTGGCACTGCATCTCCAACTGAATTTGATCTATGCCGGGATGCACTTTCTATGGTACTTGTGGAACAGGTGACCCAAATTGCCAAATTCAACCTCATTTGGTAAGCAGAGAGAATCATAGAATTGTAGAATCATAGAATGGTTTGGGTTGGAAGAGACCTTTAAAAGCCACCAAATCCAGTCCCCCTACAGTGAGCAGGCATATCTTCAACTAGGTCAGGTTGCTCAGAGCCTTGTCCAACCTGACTTTGAATGTTTCCAGGGATGGAGATACAGGACCTACTAAAAGGTTTGTCTCCATCTTTCTTATAAGCACCCTTGAAGTATTGAAAGGCCAGAATACGGTCTGCCCAGAGACCTATTCTGTTCTCCAGCTAAGCAAAGAAGTCCATGTTCGTCTGTTGCTGTTGAATGAAAAGGAGTCTTATATCACATAGACATGTGTTTGAATAATATGCTTTCTGTAATGAAAATTGTCATGATTCATGTCATGGTAATATCTATAGATTTTCCACCAAGTTTCACCCACAGTCATGCTGGGCTTGCTACTTCTATTTAGCAGAAGACCATTGTTACCCTGAATAACAGATAAAGACCATCAGAACCCAAATGCTGATATATGCCTTCTACAAGTGTGGCATAGAAAACCAGAAAGATAAGGGGGACTTTGCAACTGCCATTAAGACTAAGGCCTTTGATCAATTAAAATATCAAAAAGCTTAGCATCATTAATTTTATTTTTGATGGGTAGGCAAAGATCAGCTCTACTACAAAAATAAAAGGGTGTTAGTTAAAATGGTCTGATAAAAGATTCTGCAACAAATTGTGGAAAGAGATCCATGGAAGCCAGATTTTTTTCATACACATATTTTAAAACTTGATTGTGTTTTTATGTTAATTGGAGACATGAATTAGGAACAATTTTTAAAGTACTTTAGTTTGCTTGGCCCTGTTTTGGAAAAAGTCTCAAAAAATTTTAATAAAATGATAGTATTTTTCTAAGGATTTTATTTTCCTAATGTTTTTTTTCCCTCTGCTACTTCTATTGCAAATCTAGGTTTAGTATCTGTGCTTTATTATAATTATGACTTAAGAATATAAACAATAGTAACAATAGCAGAGCTCCACTCTCTTACTCTGCCTCCATTATTCTCACTACTCCTGATTTATAGGTGTTGTAATTTTCAGGGCTGCTCAGGATCTTATGAAGTGGCAACAGAAATCTACTCCTGTGTCCAAACTTACTGTAAAGTCTGCTGTTACGTGGCTCTGGAAGCTGGACCATATGACAGTTGCCAGCCATACCAGCTCTGCTGAAGCCCTGCTGGAAGCCATGAGTGATGAGGCGGTAAGCTCATACATCTTTTCAGAAGCCTCAAGTAAATCCAAGAATATTCAGTGCCAGACTGGCTACTGTGATTTGCCCTGATGAATATTGCAAAGATAAATATTAATGACAGCATTTGGAAATTTTTTTTCCTCAAGTGTAGCTGCATACTATGTTTACTGATGGCCTGTTTATGTAAATGTACTGCATTTTGAATGCAGAAACTTGTTTATTTTCTTTTTTAGAGTATACAGAATAAATTATGCATTCAGTCATTAGCAGAAAGAGAAAATATCTTCCCTTCCACTTTCTTTTCCATATATGTTTTTCAGGGCTTCCAGTTTATGAGAAAATTGCTAGTATCAACATTATTGAAACCATTTTTATTTCATTATGTATCCAAAGTGCTCATGAAAAATTAGATTTCAAACCCAAAATAGTAAGTACAGAGATTTATTTAAGTATTAACTCATGCTAGGGATATGCAAATCCATTTTCATTAGCCAAGTTATAGCTAATGTATTTTCCTGGACAAAAAGACAAAGCATGCACAGGTATTGCTGCAATTAAATTCTGTTTCTAAAAGTGACATATTTCTTTATTCATTATAGAAGAGTCACAAGATTTAAAACATATATGCCATCATTTCAGCTAGTCACGTAAAACTTGTGTTGTTAAAGAGATATTTTATGAAATGTGCTTAGAAAGTACATGGTTTCAGTTCCCTAGCACCCAAATTTAATCGAAAATTTGGCCTACTGTGTATGGACTGGAATCATTGGTTTTCACTGCCATTATGATTCACAACTGTGCACAGATCCAATCCAAACTCCTTTGTAAATCTTGGAAACATTGTTTGAAAGAGAAGGTAAATTTAGCTTGAGTTTCCTTCTGGTTCATTGTGCTAGTCGTTTCTTATCCAGATGAACCTTGATGTTTGGAAACTGATATTAAAAAAGAACTGGGTGAAGAACAAATTGTGCAACAATGGGATTTTTTATGACTGCTTTTTTAAACGTCTCCTTCATAATTGTTATTAACATTTTCAGTTTGCAGTATATTATTGATTTCCTGGAGGGAAACAAAAAAGATTGTATTTAGATTTCAGTATTGTTTGGATAAAAAAAGGCTTGTTGAAGCTGGTGGGTCTGTGTATGAATAAACAGAAATGAAAATCAGTTCAACAGTGAGACATCTATTATTTTTTTCTGTACGTTGGTGAGCTAATGGGTAATCTGTGGAGTCATTTGTGGCAGGTGCTCAACATAAAGCAAACTTTAATTACTCCTAAATACAGTCTAGTTGAAGATGTTCCTGCTCATTGCAAGGGAGGTTGGACAAGATGACCTTGAAAAAGGTCCTTTCCAACCCAAACTATTCTATGATTTTATGATTCTATGATTCATTGTCATTCATAACTGACAGTTCACTTGAGTGCAAGCTTCACTGTATTGGAGGCTGGGGGATACCTCATTCCCTCATTCAGTCTAAGGAAAAGCTGCATAGGCACTGAACAGTCATAAATTACTCATTCCTCAGAACTGGCTTCATCAACAGAAGTTGTTTCAAAACAATAGCTCTTTTTTTCCATAGACTTGGTTCTTACAGTTGTTCCTTTAGCTGAGCTTTTCTTCCCATGCGTGGTGACTCCCTGGATTTCCTTTCCTCACGACCTGTCAGTCCCAAAGCTCAAGATGACTCTGCTGTTAAGGTTGCAGCCATTTGAGTTCTACCTGCCACAGATGCATCCACAATGTTTAACCTGCAGTTCTGTACAGGTGCCACCCTGCAAAGTGTGGGTCACCCATCCAAAACATATGTCCCCACCAAGGTAAAGACTGTGAGGAGCTGTTCATGTTGTTCTCCTTCCTGTTCTTGTATGAACTTGTCTGTTTGTTTAGATGGGTGCATAAACTATAGTTTTCAAAATATGGAGGACTAAATATAAAGATTTTAACCTTTCCCCAGTAATCTTTAAGGAACTTTTCCTCTGTGGCATGGTAATGCTGGGTTTGTAGTTAAGCAGAGTGAATTGTCTGTGGTTAGCAATTTTGGTTTTTTTCTTGTGAGGACTTGATTCTGCATCAGCTATGTTCAAGAAATGTCAGCATTTTAAAAGTTGCAGAGGCAGGCAGTAAATCCTTTGGAGCAAGTGTGAAAATTGATATACTTACTGAATATCAAGTTTATGAATTATTGGCAGTCTTAGGAGGGAGGGGGAGAAGACGTGAATCTGAAAACAAGGAATATGCACGCATTCCCCCAGTTCAGGAGCCTCTTCAGGAGGAATGGGTCCTTATCCAAGGAAAGGGTCTCAGTTGGGAGAGCTGCGTGCCTGATCAGGTAGCTTTTTAGTTAGGTGAAAGAGAGAGGGAACCTTGTAAAACTGCACTAAAGCATGGATGGATGCAAGAGTTCTTTCATTACACTTGTGTGCACCTTTTTCTAAAGATAAGAACTGTTTTGTTAATCTTGCACTTTAATGAAACACATTCATTCTTCTCTTTGACCTTAGTATTTGTCTAGCACTAAAAGTGATGCCAGGACTCCTGGCTGGCCACAGACCTGCTTGCTCTCAAGCAAGTGTTGTCTGCAGCTATGGGCTTTGCCTTCCAAATGGAGTGTCTCAACACTACAAGATGCAAGGGAAGCCTGAGGTGGCAAGGTGCTGCTTGGTTAATTTGCCTGGTCTAGTTTGAGATTGGGTTGCTGCCTGGGAGAGGTGTCTTCCAGTGCTGAGGATTAGCCCGAGTATTTGTGGAAAAAGGTAAAGGAGGGAGAGAGCTTGAAATCCTGAAGTTCTAGTCAGTTTATATCAACTTGATTATGATGTGGGACAGTACAGGGATCCTACAGTCTGGAAGATTCAAGTACTAACTGGACAAAAGGTGTTTGTGTGCCGGTCTGTTGCCTCAGGGAGCTGAAATATAAATCAGCAGCAGGAGTGGAAATGCATAAACTCACTTTCAGGTGATACTGAATTTTCTTTACTACTGCGTGAAATTATGTGGGCGCAGAAACATTTCCTCAATGTGATCCCAGACTCAAATAGTTGTCTTCTCTTTCGTGGTGAACATCCCAGGATTCCTAGTCACACTTGAGTATAGCTTTTCAGTTAAACAACTATTTATCAGATATTTATCAGTTGGTATGTACCATGCCATAGGACTAATAAGCTATACTTATTGTCTTGAACATCATCATGGGATAGATGTTGTTAGATTTCTTTTCAATGATGGTGAAAATTCAAGAAGCATACTTACCGTGTGGATTGGTAGCATGGGTAAGTGCAGGTAGCATCAAATTCCTCATAATGTAATACTTAAGCAATAACTAAAGGACATTTCTTCCGCTTCTCTCTCTTCTTGCAATAACATTTTCAGAATATAATTATGTGCGGTCATAATAAACCTGCCAAGTTTCCTCTGCCTTGGGAAGTATAAAAAAATACAAATTATCTGTAAATGCCAGCAGTAACATTCAACAAAATCTTTCCTGCCCTCATAATACATGCAGCCAGTAAAGTATGTCTAGTAAATAAGTTCCTATATGAGTTCCTACAGCCCTGGCAAGGCACCTCTCTTCATAAGAGGAACATGGCACAGAGCCTTTTCCTGACTAATAATACAGTTGTCCTTCTTTACACCTCTCTTTGGTTTCAGTTAACTTCTGTGGAAAGGAGCTTGCAGTGGGCAGAGTGAGATTCAGGGGCTGTGGGCCATGTTATCTTCTCACTTCAGGAAATTTTATGTGGACTTCATTTGAATTACTAGTGTAAATTAGAGGGAGAACCAAAGATCTGAAAATCTTATTGTGCTTGACTAAGTACGAGGCATCTAAGTAAAATAATGTCTTCCAATTCCCAATTTCTTTTTCTGTTTAATAACAGGTTGAAGCTGTTTATTACTTTGCTGTGGGTGATATTCCAGTGGACACAAAGAACCTACTCCTTGAGAAGATTTCTAATGGCTCTTGTCCAGTCAACATGGTATCTTTCAATGCTAGGAAAGATGAAACTATTATTTTTCTGAAAGAGTTGAGCCGCTTGGCCTCTGGCAGGTATGACAAAGAAGCAGCACAGTAATGATTCGAGTTCTTGTAAAGTGCTTTGTTGCTAGGAGTGGTATCTGAATGTAATCCTTGTTTTACTCATGAGGAAAATCAGACAAAGCAGTTCAGTAAGTGACCTCAGGAAACTGGGGAAATAGTCTAAGAGCTATGACTAAGAAGCAGGACTTACTCAAACAGAGTCACAGGGTCACAACATAAACTGAAGCTAGTTTTTATTGTATTGCTTTGTTGTCTGATGATACCCACAGGGACCAGCAAAGGATCTAGAGTTTTTTAGATCAAATGCCATACAGACATGTACTGAAAAGGTAATGCCTGTCTTACATGGCCAGTTCCTGGAACAACAGAGGGTTTATGTGGTGTTATCCATCAGGCCTGGATGTGTGGAAATTCAGTTCTGTACCATGCTCCATGCTCTCTAGCATCTATTTGGTATGGTGGTGGAAACTGAAATATTCCATATGGCTTTTTGGCTACTTTACATTGGGAATCAGTCAAGTAGTGAAAATCAGCCATCAATAGAATGGGATAATAAAAGTAATCTTGATTCTGATATCAAAATAAGGAAAACAAATGACCAAATGCAAAACCCCACAATACCAAACTCACACTGAACAGCAGGAGGGCAGTAGGAGTCAGTGAGTGTTTGTCTGCTTAACAGAAGTCACTGTACAGTTCCAGAGCTGTGAAATGGCTTCTAGCTCTTTCTCTTTCACTGTTGCTTGTGCAAGAGTAGGAAGACCTCCAACAATAGTAATCTCCAAATGACAGCAAAGCTATTGGTAAGATGGCAGCTGCTTAGCTCTTTTTATAGCCATCTGTGTTTAGAAATAGCTTTTAAAAGATGGAGCATCTGCCAAAAAACAAGACTGATGGAAAGTGTTATGTTTGCTCTGGTCTGAGGTGTGTCTGAAATGATTGTGGTCATTTAGGACCATGGTACTTCCATGATACTAGGTACATTGCTGGTTACCATCCTTTTTTTCTTTTGGCAGTTATTAACTCCTTTATAAAAAGAAAGCAAATGTTTCTTGTATGGTAGAGAAAGAGGCAAGAAAGGTTGTGGCAGGGATCTGAGATGAATCACTTTGTTCTGTATGATTCTTCATTTTGCAGAAGTCTAGCTTTGGTGCAGAGACTTACTGGGCCAATTAATTTCTTGCTGGTGGGTATTTGCCCAATAACTGCCAATATGTTTGCCATCTTTCACATACGAATGGCCAAGCTTGTGGGCTTTTCATGGCTTGAGACTATTTCTAGTCTAGTTCTGTTTTAGAAATGCATCTTTTTCCTGCTCTGAGAGCTTCTCTATTTTGACTTGTCTGCTTAACTTCCTGCTTTGTATGTTGATAATGAAGTAAATGTTTCTGTTAGGCTTTCGACTGGGAGGATAATCTGATAAAAAGGTGTTAGTGTCATCTCAGACGTCTCAGACATGCTTGCTCAGCATGTTAAAAGCATTAATTAAAAATACATTTCCAAGAGAATGAAAAGGAAGATGCCTCAAAGGACATCAAACCGAAAGGATGTTCTTCATTAAAAGACTTCAGAATGTGCATAAATATATATATGAAGTTTGATAATATTCGTAGTGTTCTTGTAGTTGAAGGTTAGGAAATATTTTACAGATAAGCAAATAATTCTGAAGTTGTACACCACTATGATCCTGCATGTGTGACATATATCTTGTTAAAATTAGAAAAGTATTTATGTAGTTTATGTCCTAGTGAAAACTCATTTTGTATTACAGATTCCATGCTTTTACTGAGAAAAATTACTATAGAGATGCTACTGGACTTGCACTAAAAGATGAAGAGGATGGAAAAGGCCTAATTCCCCTGAATTCCAGAAAAGTGAGAGGGCGAACGCCACTAGGTAGACAATATGAAAACCAAGATGATACTGATTTTTTCAGTGAGATTTCAGAACAGAAATATAATACAGGAACTTGCTAAGTGTAAAATCAAAAGAAGCCTTTGAAGGCATGGGTGGGGTGAGAATAGGACTGGTTCAAATGGTCAAATGGAAATTCTGTGGGTGGGAAGGAGAGGGAAAGGAAAAGAGAGAAGTGAAGAGAATAAGGGTGTGCATGTGAGAATTGAAAGAGAAGTGAAAAAAGGGAGAAGAACATTTATTTAGGGAGATGAAAAACAGTACTGTATGCTTATGCCAGTGACCTTGTGGAAAGGTATAGAGAAATAACAGAAAGAGAAAGAAATAGCATGGAAGACCATTTGATACAACAGCCACATCAGTACAGACCAAGTTCATATGTAATATAAGGGGATTAAATCCACATGAGGTTGACTTGCTTTCTCACAAGATCTGAATTTGTCATAAAGACGGACAATGAGCACAGTCAAATAACCATACAGAAGAAGGTGCAAATGGGAGGTGGGGGGGAAGAGGGAGATAAATTGATGAAAAAAAACGTCAGGAGAAAACAAATAACAGAAAGAAACAGTTTTATTGGGGCGTGGAGCTGGGTAGAAAGCCCTCAGTATGTTTCTTATTAGTCACCTGACTACTTCCTCTGGGATAAGTCAGCTTTACTGTTCAGTGGGACTGGACTGGAGTTTCAGACAGGTTAGGAGGAGACCAGCTTGTGAAATGAGGCTGCGTGCGTCAAGTTTGATATCTTTATCAGCAGGACATTAAATTAAAAAATTGTTTCTTTTAAATATCTGGAGTCATAAGACCTCTTTATTCTAATGGCTCACATCCCCGTTATGCTGGGGAGCATTAGTGCTACCCACAGACAGAACGGTGTTATCCTTTTCTTATTGCTAGGGAATGTATGGCATAAGGTGGATTTAGTGACTCACCAAAGGTTGTTTGTCAATCCTTGACTAACTGTCCCGTATTTCCTGGGCTGTTGTCAAGTTCTTTGTTTACTAGCCTGTCCTTCACTAGGACTATGATTATAACAGTATGAGAGAACCATACTAGGAGGCTAGAATGAAGAGAGGGAGGTATTACCTGGTTTTTTTTTTTTTTCTTCGTGAAGAGACACTCAAGCCTGACCCACTCAGGGTTTAGAAACCAACAGCAGAGAATGCTTCAAAACTCTGTCTATCATTTCATACTCATTCAGAGCAGTATAATGATCGCCTTCTGCCTGCTAAGAGTGCTTCCTTGCTGGACCCCATTTGAGGGTGTGCGTGGGGGGAGCTAGCTTCCTCTTCCCCCCAGGCAGCCAGTCTGTGTCAATAGATGGGCCTAGGGCTCCTACATGACTGAAATTACTTCCTCACCACTGTTTCTAAAGCTGAAAGCTGAATAGCTTTAATCGCTCAAAAGGGCAGTAATCTCCTTGAAGTGCATTGTCTGTTGTGTCTTATTGCTATTATGGAGTAGGATTTACACATTAAAAGGGAACACAATTAGCTTTCTGCATTTACAGGATATTATAAGCCCAGTCGTGACATCACTGTCAGCCAATCGGAGCATTTCAGTCGTATGCAGAATCTAAAGTCCTTTCAGAAAAGAAAACACATTGGAGACATTATTCTGGTCTGTGTCTGATGTCTCTTGTTTCAGAGACTCCTTTAAGGGTGTAGAAGGCAGTAAGAATAAAAGTGTCGATTACTCCCTAATGAGCTCTGAAACTAGTTCTTGGATTTTTGACATAAACTATGCAAGGAAATAAATAGCGAATGAACCAGAGAATCTTCCAAATGTAGTGTTCCTTGAAAATAAGGGGAGGCACATGAAAATTTAGATTATGTTTCTTTTTGAGTCATATACACAACAGCTGGAAACTGAAGCTCACCATTATGCACTATGGGCTGGAAAAGCCATTTTAAGGACATCTAATAGTTTTCTGGGTACCCACTGAGTAACAGCATTTTGTAGAATATCTTCATGTTCATTCT
The DNA here is from genome assembly GCA_013400055.1 of Nycticryphes semicollaris. Classification (NCBI taxonomy): domain Eukaryota; kingdom Metazoa; phylum Chordata; class Aves; order Charadriiformes; family Rostratulidae; genus Nycticryphes; species Nycticryphes semicollaris. Next base: position 598,662 of record VXBJ01003850.1, read on the forward strand.
TCTTCATCTGCTTAACCAAAACAGGTCGGAAGTGAACTATTTAAAATTTCAGATAAGAGCTCCATTCTCCCCTGTTTTGCATCTTGAGCAGTCATTTAGAAAGCAAGCGTGAGAAACTGCCAAATTTGAATTTTTTTTACTTCTATTGTGAGTGGGTGCTCAAGATGAAAAACAGTGTAAGCCAGTAAAGAATTAATGTCCTTATGATGGCAGACTCAAACTTACTTAAGGCTTTTACATAAAATCTAATTTCACCAATGTGGTGATATATCCTCATCTAGCACTGATTTTTCTGTTATCACTTGTGCCTACATTCTTTGTATAGCTTCTTCATCTGCAAAAAGCTGCAGAATTAAGCAATCCTGTTATGTAGTTAAAATTAGAAGTGGAAGAAAGGTCAAATTTAATTTGGAACTTGAAGATATAGAGGGCAAGTGATGGTAAAAGCTGTGGACAAGAATGTTCTTGAAGAAAAGGGGCACAGTTGTGTGTCATTACTTGGAGTGACAGGGAGATAAGTGATAAACGGGGCTTGAAAAGCAATTGCATTTTTGAACTAGATCCTGAAATGAATAATGAGTCCTTGTTGTCTGCAATAGAAACAACAATAAATCTCTGCGCAGTGTATGGTGGAATAGGTGGAAGGGTATATGTAAAGAAAATGCAAATAGACTGAAACCAGGATTTGACTGATTTGACAAATCCAAAGAAGGATGTGTCTGACCTCCTTGTGAACAGTGTAAGGCTGTATTCTTAGGTGTACTTGATTTTCCACATTTACCTATGATCACAGGAAAAACTGCAGGTTACTGTGTGTAAAATGGAAAGCATATGAGTTCCAGCCTCCTCTATGACATTGAAGTCAATGACCTCTGGACTGTTTATGTACACAGACACGGGAGAGACCAAACCTTCCCATCAGAAAACCAGGATAAGGATTTAAGAGTAGCTACTTTGCCTACAAGCTATAGCAAAGATCATGGCCTCTACTTTTTCCTTGAACGTGCTTTGTCTAGCCTTAGCAGCCTAACCTTGGCCTGGCAAATCCCTTTGCTAATGTGTAGAGAGTGATGCAGATAGCTGCTCTGCAATACCACCTGGGTTACAAAGTACATTTGCTTTGTCCATTTGCCGAGTGGGAAAGGGGCAGGATTGGGCCACAGTGAGTTTCAGCGCCGCTTGACCTGGCAGGTATGCAGGTAGAGCTGTGTACTCCCTTCCTATGCTTCTTTGTCCCTCCAAGTGGGGATTTAAAAAAAAATCAATGCTTGAGGGAATATTGCTATGTTCTGCTGCCACACAGAGGCTGAGGAAGGGACCAACAATGAAGAAATTAAATAGCCCATCTTGCCTCACAGGCAAATGAAGTTTAAAATAGATCTTATTCTATTATACTTGGATTTGCTTGCTTCCATGGTCTAAGTCAGATATTCAGAGAAGTAAGCTGCTTCTGTTTTCCATGAGTTGCTTTTACAGTGGTATTTGCTTGATGTTTCAAAGATATTGAGGCTTTGCAGGCTTTTTGGGTTTTTTTTGATGTGTGTGTGTGTGTGTGTGTATGTATGGGCTTTTTGTCTCAGCAGGTTTTGTATCTTGAGTATGAAATCAAATGAGTTACAGTCACTTGTCAAACTGGATGAGTTTGTCTGCTGGAAGGTAGGTGTGGAAAGCTGCTTCTTTTAAGATTGCCTGACAGTGTTAAATAACTGGGAAATGGAAATGAGGGCGGTTATGAGTTTCCATGTACATGTGCAAGTGTGTTTGTGTTTTCACTTAGACCTGCGATCTTGCTTCTCAATTTGCCGGTGTCAGCAAAATGCTTCTGCCCCTTGGTGCAGGCTCTCCCCACACCCTTCCCCATTCCCTTCTTCTATCCCAAGGCCCCCTTCCTTCAGAGCAGAAATGCCATTTAACCCACGGCAGAGCACCTCTGAAGTGTTTACCCAGTGTGAGGTGCTCTGCTGGGTTGCAATGGCTGCGGCGGGTGCTGAAGAAGCCAGGGGGCCAGGCAGTAGGGCGTTAAGGCTGCTGGTTCCCTCATGCATGTCTGGTGGCCGCCCTCTTGCTGTTGCCACATGGCGGTTTTTGAATCACAACTGGGGGGTCCCCAGGGTTTCAGCGCTGGTGGCCGTTAAACTGTCGGCCAGGGTGGCTGGGGCGAATACTTTATGGCAGGAAGGAATGGGAGGGCCCTTTGCCTCTGAGGATAAAGCGATACTTTTTTTTAAGATGACATGTTTTACTGGGACACAGGTGCCTGAAGGCTTGCAAGAGCCAGTGGGCCTGGAGCAGTTGGGGACTGCACCCCCTGGGGTGGTGGTGGAGGATTTCAGCTGCTTTTGGGTTGGTGACCCCCCACCCCTTACCCTAAAATGGCACAGCTTATGTGTGAGAGCAGGGAATTTAAACCAAAGAGAGGTTTGTGCTTTCTTGGTCATTTTTCACTGATGAGCTTTGAGGGACAGGCCGGAGGTCAAGAATCAAACCCGGAAGATGCTATCTGTTGTACGTGTATGTCTGTTTTGAGTCTGGGGGCTCAGTTTCAAAAGCCACATCTTTTCCTTGCCATTCCTCAGCTGGAGCCTCCAAGGTAGAGAGAGAAATTTTCTTCAGTTGTCACTGCTTGCAACCTGCTCTCCCAGTTGAATCCAGGAAAAACTGTTGGCAGATAAAAGGTTTTCTAAGCAACTTGACCTTCACAATGTGCAGTTGTTGATGCTTGTTTTGTCATGTATAATAAATGTCATCAAACATACTTGCTTTGAAAGTACATGCAGTTTTACTTTGCTGTGCTGCAGCATAAATAAGGAAAAAATTCCTTCAAATAAGGAAAAAATACCTTGTGTAGTACCAATTCAATGCACGTATCTTACTGGGGACAGTAAAAATAATCCTGTAAATTTAACAAGTCCATAGCATCACTTTAAGGGGAAATGAAGCAACACAGTGATATCATTAGCATTGTTTTAAAGGTAGTTGAAATATGTATATTTCTTTCAATGTTTTCAAACATAACATTAAAAAGTTCATTAAATTAAATATGGATTCTGGTATTTGATAACTTGTGGAGGATATTCAGATTTAGTTGGCGACAGCACCACTGAGATTGCATTTTCAACAGTCTCAAACTTAGAAGTATGTTCACATCTGGTAGGAAAGCATGTATTTTGTGGTTTTAACTGTGTCAACAGGTGTGTGTATATATATTCAATAGCTGACTACTCATCAGAAAATCTCTGGCTCCCTACTTGCTGAGATTTTGCCAATGCTCAGATTTTGCATGTTTTACATTTCTGGGGAAGGATTGTTTATAAAAGAAAAGTCGACTTCTTTCTGAAGTATTTGAGCAGAATACATTTCTTAAACTTAAAAGGTAATGATAACAAATTGAGGTTTCTTCTCCCTTTTGTGTTTTATGTTTTATGTTGTGGAATTATCTGCTTTACAAAAGTTTTTTAAGACGTAGGAATTGTTGATCTTTGTCCTAATGGCTGAAACAGATGTTTTTGAAATGCAGGAAGGTCCCAGGAGATGGCAGTGTACAATAACACATTTCAAAATGTTTCTTGGAAACTAAAAGTATTTCACAATTAAAACTGAGTTGTTATTTTCTAAAATGTTCATATTACTATTTCAGGGAAGTTTATCAAAGAACAAAATGATCAGGTTCATTTGCTTACTTCTAGCCTACTTTAGTAGACATGTTTGCATGTCTTATCTTTTATACAGTGAACCTCCACTGTATTATAACTGAACCACTAGATGATAAGATACAGTTTGCCTTGTTCAGCATCTTTATATGCAATTCAGTAATAGGTTGTAATCTGCAGTAGGCTGTAATCCACATTTGTGGTTAGGATAGCTCATAATTCAGTTTCTTTTATATTTTTGCTGTAACACTACATGCAGTTTTCCCATATTGTCCTACATTGCAATTTAAACTCTGAGACTAACCTAATTTAACATTTGTAGTAATGTTCATACTGTTTAGGTATACATGGTGCCTCGATTTTAAAAACTTTACTAAATAAATGCACATTTTAATTTTTTAAGTCAAGACAAACATATTTATTGAGATTAAGACACCTTTTATCAACTCCACATTTGGATTTTTACTTATTTTTTGAGAATATAGCCTGATAGTAAAACTTATTTTTTTTAGTATTTATTTATGACTTGAGAATTGTTAGCATGAAAATAAAATAATCTTAGTAAAATCTCATCACATACTTTTCAGGCAAAGAAGATTTAATTTTAAATAAAGGTATTTATGTGCTTTAAGGATATTGGAAGATTTGAAAAGATCTTATATTTAAATTTTCAAAGTTGGGTCTAATATTTGGAGCCAAGCTCTTGCAATGAATTCCAGGGTATACCAGGTGAATTTCTTTGGGAAGTTTCCTTATTATTATCCAAAAGCGTTGAAAAGGATTTGCTTCCATTGTGGGAACAATCTGTGGCCAGCTCTGGAGGTTACTTCCACTGGGCTAAGCACCTCTTATATCCTTGTGCCAGCTTTGAGCCCTTTTTGCTATGGGACCTAAAGAAAACAAGGTTATAAGGCAACATCTGGATGAACTCAATCGCTTTGTGGCAACTGAGGAGTTATAAAAAGCAGAAATTGTCTAAAAATTTCAAGTTCTTTTTATTATTATTTTTGCAGTAGCTGGTGTCCGTGAGGATGTCTTCTTAGTCTGGAAGGAGTTGGAAGAAGCCAGGAGTACACTGACACAAGTTCAAAAAATGTTATCAGAATCTGACCAGCCTGCTTCTCAAGATGGTATAATTTATGTTTCTTTCAAGAAAGTCACCATTATAGTCATGATCAGTGTTTTAGTTGTGAACAGTTTTGATTGCATGCCAATTTGGGGATGATTTTCTCAGAAATGTGTGTATACAGGTAGCACCTATATTTGACATCTGAACTCAGGTTTGCTTAAACTTTCCATTACAAATCTCTGTTTACTACTGCTTAAGCTTGATTAATTTTAACAGCTTGGGCTGATACACATGATTTTCACTTCACCTGTGGCTAGGGTTAGAAATTGCCTAGATTCCCAACATACTGAAATTAATTTTTTTGTGGTTTCTCCCACTGCCTTGGCCAGTAAATCTTTAATTTCATTCTATACAGTACTGGGGAAGTACCTCATCTCTCCCAAAATGGTCCTCTTGGGATAGCCTCCAACCTGATAGCTAGTTCATTTCCCTAAAAGGGAAGAAGTGTGGGTTTGAATTCTCTTAGTCAAAGGTAAAGGACTGAAAATAATTCTGGATGAATGCTCTGACTACTCTCGTGTTAAGAAACAAGGATGAACATCCACACTTGTTCATTAAACTAGTAGTTCCCACCATTATGTTTGGCCTAGAACATGATCCATTTGTTGTTCTGTGCATATTGACTGGATTGAGGCCTATTGGAAACAGAAGCACAGCTGATGTCTGAATCTCTGTAAGGTTTAAACAGAATATGGTGAGAAGTTACTCAGCCCTGCTAAGATGGAGGTACTCTGGCATACTCTGGAGCAGAATGATCACACTGACAAGACTTAAATACTGAAAAATTAGCATTCTGAAGAATCTAGACAGCTTCAATATTGGACTGCAACTGAAGGGGTAGATTTTCAGGATCATAGCTATGATTGTTAGTGCCTCTATTCTGCAATAGTACCTGGTTTTAAAATACTTACATGGTATCTGGTAGTATTTTTTGAATAAGTTGATACAAGATTCAAGTTGAATTAGCACAAGTCATCAGTGATTTTGTGTAGCTCCAGAATTGTTTGAAGCTGCCTGCGCTGGGTTTGCACATCTGTGAACAATATAACTCTGAAGGACTTAAACTTGAGGTTTTTTCTTCTGAAAAGGCACAATACAGTTCTTTACACTGATATTAGCATCTTCTGAATTACCAGGACTTCCCATATGAAGTTGAACAGTTCTACCATGATGCATATGACCAAAAAGACCACAGCGAAGCTGCAAGGGCAGCCCTAATTGCAGTGTTTACTTATGTGTTCCTGACTATGTGGCTTTAGTGTTCTTTTAGTGCTTGCCTTCATACATCATCACTTCATAAATAAATTAAAAGAAATTAAATTACAGCATGTTTTATTTTGTCGCTTCTTCAGCATTATTTGATTTTTACCTATCGATCCAAATAACTGCAGTTTCTCTTTGCCTGTGTATCTTCCTGATCTTGCCTTCCTGATTTAAAATGCCCTGCTGCAAAATGTAGTTTGATCTGAAGATTGCAGTGTTCTGCAGGAATAAAAACAGAGAAAAGAGACAATTTTTCTGCTGACTTTCCAGATAATGCACTAAATTACCTGAACTGAGACATGACTTTTTACATGAAGCATGAGCAATAAAGAAAACTAGAGTTTTCTTTTCAAAATTATGTAAGTGCATTTGTGACACTTGATACGCTGGCTGTTCTAAGGACCACAAGCAATCAGAAAGCAAATATTTCCACATATACAGGTTCTGACCCTGCACCTGCCCTGATGCTGGCTGATCACGCTGTGTGTTGAGGCAGTAGATGTCTCCATATGTTTGTTTACAGGCTCAGGATCTCAGTACTGTTGTCAGTGTAGCTGTATCTAAACAGAGTAGATATTTATACCACCCAGGTCCACCAAAATTGAAGTGTGACAAAATAAATTCACCCTGCTGTGAGACCCAGTGCTGGCTCATTTGGTTTAGGCATGATTTATTTCATTATCCATGAGTGAGTGTAGAGCTCTGTATCCTATTACTAGTACCCAGGGATGTGCAGCGCCCAACTTTAAAATGGTCCTTCAAAAATTTGGAAGACAATATGACATAAAAGGGTAAACATGAGAACAGTTATACCATATCAGGCAAAACAAACCCCTATTTCTTTCAGTATCAATTAATAATACTAGAATGAGGGTGTAGAACAAGAGAAAATGTTACGATGTATACCAAGCCACAAGTGATTAGTGGCTTGGTGTACAGGGTGCAATATTCAGCATTTAAAAGAGGCAGTATAGCAGAGAAAGACAGTCAAATCTCTCTCAAAGACATTGTAGTTTGCATTTTACTTTAAATGGCCTTCTCTGAAAAAGACCAATGGAAATGTTAAGCAATGCTCTTGACTGTATTTTCAGTTATATCTTGTGTTATCTCATTTTCTCAGACGATTCTCCTTGAAGTTAGATATCTTATACAGGAATCTTTTCTGGCATTTTGTGATTCAATCAGTATGAAGGTTAAGTCAACCTTCATGCAACTAAGAATATTCCTTTTATATGTTGATCCTGTATCTATTTATCTTCTTCACTCTCCATCCTTCTCATGGGTTAGTCCCAGTTAAAAAGGAATTAGTTGCAAAGAATTTTCTGATAAGAGAAAAAAACCAAACCAGAATGAATGTGTAGCATATTAAAAATCAGTCAGAAATATCTGCTCACTCCAATGCTGTCAGTGCAAGCAGAACAAGACTGAAAATATTAACTCCAATTTTCAAAAGCTCCTGGTCTTGAAAATAGCTTATCCAAAATAAACCATGTTATACAGATGATTTTGTTTGTTTTATTTCCTTTATTAGCAACCCAAACTGATCATTCATTACAAAAGCATGCATCTGACAAATATATGAGTTCTGAGAAGTGGTTGCAGAAGTATGGCTTGAAAGTGCAGAAGCTCACACTGTATGATGCACTTGCTGATTGCACTTTTCGCCATGCAGATGGGATTGTTGACATAAAAACTAAACCAGAGGACGAATCTTCACAAACTGATGCTGTGAGTATTGTTAATTTTCTTTCACGTCCAGCTAGTTGTTTGTTTTTTGTTTTAAAGCTGTAAAACTGAACTGATAGATGAATTTATGATAAAGTGCATGGTCCATTGTTTTATAGTTTTTGTTAAAACCAACTTATTAGTTGAATGAGACAAAGATGGTAATAGAAAAGACTGTTTCAAAGGGCTATTTGAAAATGAAGGACTCCTTTCTAGTCAATTTATAATCTGCAAGGGAGTATCCAGATTGTGTTAAGCAATACCCTATATTTGTGTGGGGTAGGGCAAAGATTGCTTGTCACCTTAATTTTTCTTTAGAATAAGTGTTTGTTTCAGCAACTCCAGTGTTTGCAGGTCCTTAAATTTGGATTCCTTTATCTTCTATTTGTCTTTCTCAAGCTCTACCATTTCACTGTTTGGTAAGCTTTTGCTCTTGCTAGCTACAAGAATAAAAAAAGTTTCTACTGACTTTTCCTAGGAGCAAATTCTGTGACCCCTTGTTTCCATGTTTATTTCTGCACCTGTTCATGTGCAGCAAGTATATACCTTTGAAGTTTGTTTGCCAAATATTAAAGGCACTGCAAAATGTGTTTTGGAACATGAAACATGTTTTTCTTGGCTGTAGGTGACAAAGAAGAAGCAAATTCATGCAAAATACTGTGACAAGTTTGTACATACCTTCTGGAAAGATGGATCTGTGGTTCACGTATATGTTAGTACAGAAAAGTTAAAGCAGTATGAAGAGAAAATGAGGGCAGCTCTCAGACAAGTGGAAGGCAGGTTAGTGTTCTGTCATGCAAAATCAGTTTGTATTATTTTATATTGATGTTGAAATGTTTGACATTTACTGTCATAATAAGCTGAAGTGGTTGGTAAACTGCCAGTACTTAGCAGTACTAAGCCAGAAATTTAATTTAGATCAGAATCTTGTGTGTAGGATTTCTTAGCAACCACGTAAGAAAATCTATGAACAGTTTTGTCTTTTGTTCTCCTTCTGGAACACAAATGTGAAAATCAGTCTGCACATTACTGAAATACTGCTGGAAGTGCCAAAAAACATCCGGGGCATAAGGTGGCAGATAACTTTTCGAATCTCTAATAAAACTTGGTAAACATTCACCCTGTGTACCTAGGATCTCCTGTGATATCTCTAACAACAAGTAGCATAGCTTGGCTTGTGCCCATCCTGATACTGGTTATCTGCCCTTTTTGCAGTTGTACATTGAAGAAAAGTTTGAATAGTCTAGATCAGCCTGAGGGCATGAGTGATTCAGTAATGTGCATGATCAGAAGTTGGGTGCTCAAGCCAGCTCTGTAGTTTCCTTTTCTGCAGCTGTGTAGATACACTCTTAGATTTTGTAGGACATCTACAACAAAATAGGCAATCTGAAGATCTGATTCATCTTTCAAGAGGCCCTAAAGTAATTTGGCTTTCATATCTACATTAGGAGAAGAATGAAATTTGCAAAATGGATATTGTAGAACGTAATGAAAGAATAAATGTTGCCCTTTGTTTTGTATATGAGGACAATTAGATGTCTCACTGAAAAAGCAGGATGTGAACTTTCATTTTATTGCTGCTTCTCTACCAAAAGTATAATAGCATGAATATATTTAGCAAGGTCAAATAGAATTTTGTTACTCTTTTTCATTTATCTTCATCTTCCTGTATTTTTGAAATCTGAACCAAGACTATGGGTTGCGGTTTTGAATAGTTCATCTCATTGGTAAAGTCTTGGGAGACCTCACCAAACTCTTTGGGGGGTATAACTAATGTCAAAATGGCTATCAGCAGCAAATGTAATAATATCCTTTAAATTTCCACGATATCATTTTTTTAAACCTCTATGGAGATGAGTAATATTTTTTTCCCAGGACCATTATATTCTGTCTGTTAAATGCCTCTGTTTCACAATAGACAAGTAGTTTAAGATTCTCAAGGGAAATCAGATTTGGACCTGCTGCAGCCATTACTGAGGAAATGTTCTTTACACAGCAGTATGTATGCACGTATTTAACTGGCAGGCACACTTAAATCCTGTTTAAAATGTAAAACAAGTCTGTATTCAAGGTTCAAGGTCAGCAAAGCATTGAAGCATCTGTGTTAAATTAAGATTCTTTAAAGTGCTTGAGTTTCTTGCAGAATAGGTTCTCAAGCGGTTCCCTGAAAAAGGAAGCACGTTAGCATGTGCTTAAATGATTTCCCAAGTTCAGGCTGGAGAATAGTTACGGGGGCAATAGTTATAGTTACTTCCTCGTGGATTTCCCAGCTCAAACTACCTAATAATTGACTTTATAAATGTGCCGTATTGCTTTGTCTGGTTTGTCTGTCTCTGGATTCCTACTGAAATTAGAAGATAAAAGTGTTTTGTGTTGTCATGTAGAGGATTCATCAACACCAATATACCACTTCTGACAGTCAGTAGCAACAGGTGCTTTGGGAAAAGGAATAAGAAGTACAGCAGTGATAAAAAGATCCTTCCTGATAAATTTTGATATGCAAAGCTCCAAAGATCTTACAGACTAGGTTCCGATTATTTTTTTTTCTCCCCCAGGATCAAGTGGCTTCAACAAGGAAGCAGAGGGCTCTTTGGGAATATGGTTGAAGATGATGTCTGTATTCTTATTGATACATCCCAGTCTATGAAAAATAAGCTGCCACGAGTGAAGGAGAAAATATTTCAGCTCATACAGGTGTGATAAAGAGATGATTTTGATACTGAGAAGCATTTCAGAGTAGGCTGATCTTTTCTTGGTGGTTATTACTCTAGGTGTTTTGTTTTGTAATTATTTTAAAAATACAGCAGCTTTATAAAAATATTTTTATTTTTCTCAGTTAAAAATTTATATTTTTACCTTATTTGTACAAACACTTGAAAAAAGTCTGGAAAAAATGCTAAAAATCAAAAAAGTTTAAGTACTTCTTCCTTCCCTTAAGACATCTCCCTCCGAAAAACAAATAAAAGAAAAAATAAATACCCCAAAAAATTATGCAATGGAACACCTTTTGGCATTTTCATTTTGATTTTTAAGCAGTATCATGCAGTTCCACTGGCATGTTGTGATTTCTAATGTGTATTCTAGATTCATGCTTTCACAATGGAGGGTGTAGGATGTTTTGAACTTGCTTGCCTCTTACAGGAAATCAGAACTTTGCAAAGGGACTTGCAAAGTGCAGAAGTACCTCAAAAGCAGTGAGTACTGGGGAGACACACCTAAGATGGGATTTATCTCACCTAGTTTCAGAAATCTACAATGACGTCATCTGAGTGTATATTAATATATGAGAGAAACAGGCACTGTTAAGACATGATTAAGCTTAACTTTTTTAGACCTGAGAAGAGTAACTGACAGAAATTCTATCAGTCCGGCATTGAAAGCAATTATTAGGGCTAGAAAATATAGAACCGTAACAGAGGTTTTTCTAGCTAAGTGCACAAATGATAGGACATAGTATGGTGTGGTCCTCTACACAGATCAGCAACTAGAAAATGATTAGGTACTGTGCCAGAAGGTTTCACGGGCAGCTGCACAGAAATTGTGATGAAAGGGAGGCAAAGATTGCAGGCTCTGAAACTTCGTACTAGTTTGTACAAATCTTTCCCTCCTTGTAACTTCTGTCCAAAAGCAAGTTCAGCAAATTTTTAACTTAATTCTCTCTTGCTGTTCTAGTTCACCTTGCCAGTGCTCTACATCTGATTCTTGTTCACCTCCTCTAAATGTACCTTACTTTGATTCCGATTTCAATTTCCTGTGGTCAGCAGACATAATCTCTTCCTTGTACCACTGTTCATACCTAGTTTCGTCTCTTCTCTTTCTTGCCCTCCTGGATATTTGCTGTTGAAGTAGTTTGAGAAACATGAGTAAATGGGTACTTACATTGGAAAATTCAAGTAATCTTAATAGTAGGAATAATTGTCTTTGTCTCCCTATGTCTGTCTGTATACCATAACTGAATGCTATAACAATATATTGTAGCCATATAATCAACAATGGATTAATGAAACCAACTTCTACTAGTCAGTATTTCAGGATAAAAGTATTCTTTCTGTTAACACTGAGTAAAATTCAGATGCTGTCTCTTGCAGGAACAATTGAGATGCAAAAAGAGATTTAACTTTGTGAAATTTAGTGCCCAAGCAGTGGCATGGCGAGAGAAACTTGCTGAAGTTAATGAGGAAAATTTGCAAGATGCTTGGCTTTGGATAAAAGGGCTTGAGGTAACATGGAAACTAATTATCACAAAGCATGCTTGTACAAAGTTATGTTTGTGTCTTCTTTTCCTGTATGGCGAGGCTATTTTTGGAATGACTAAACATTTGACTTGAGTAAGCTGGAAATATAGATGATGTGTATAGATTTTAGCAGATCTGAGTAAAGCATATTATTTTTGTCAGGTATAATAATCCTTTGACAGTGGGCCTATTTATAAGATCATATTAATTCAACTTTCAGCCTGCTACGTTTAGTAGCCACAATGCAAACTTTGGCCAATTCGATGTCTGTAGGACAGTGCTCAGATCCTGTGTCTAAATTGGTCCCTCTTGCTGCAGGGATGCTGCATGGATGAGGACTGTTGCTGTCAGGCTTACAGGTTAGAGGTGGGACAATACCCGATATTCTTTCTTGACAGTGGCCAGAATATGAGGATTTTTCATTGAAACAGAGTAGAAATGCTGGTAGTTAGCCCCAGTCAGCCACCAGACTGTAACTGTCAGCAGCATTAGGACCAGTTAATGTGTCAAATGTAGACAGCAATCTTACGAGCAGAGGACTGAAAATCAGGCATACAACAGTTAGAGATATATCCCATGTTGTGTTTTCCAACACAAAAAGTATGTTTATATAATAAAAGTCCTCAGGATTATGACAGCTCTTCCTCAAACTTAATCATGAAACTCCTGAGGATTAAGGAATTGTGTAAACTACATAACACCTCTGAGACTACAAAGCAAGATAAATAGCTTGATATTCTCAGACAAACACATGGAGAAAATAAAGTGTTACTGTGGCCTCACTGAGTAGTTGGTGAATACTTGTAACTGAGGTTAGTAAACCTGATGTTACTGCCTTTCTTCAGGCTTGAAAACTTGTCTCTGTTTAAGCCATATACATGGTACAGCATCATGCAAGTTCAATAATACTTCGAACTACTGTACTTTGATACAGTCTTGTATATGCATTTGGGAACGGCCTTTTTCATCATTATTCATGAAGTTGTGAACTGTTGATTATAAATTTCCTTCTATGTTCAGATCTAGACATCTGAAATGGTACAGAGAATAGTATAAGAACAGTCTACTTTTCTGAGGGGGGATGACATCTGCCGCGGACCTTTTAGTCTATTTAAAGCAGAACAAGCATAAGTCTGAGATCAGAAAGCTGGCTTTACAGTGAAGCTGAAATGAACAGAGGATTGCTCTGGAATATTAATCAGAGTAAATCCTTTCATCTCATTTTATACATGTTGGTCCCAGGATGTTGAATAAGGAAGCTGAGCTCTAGACAGTAACGCATTGTTCCTTAAAAATCCTCTAGCAGTGATAACCTTTAAAATTTTAGGGGTGATTATGCCATGTAGTTGAAATGTGTCAACTTTATTTAAAACACTGATAAAAACAGCCAGACAGAGTCTCTCTCAGAGTACCCCTCTTTTTCCATTTCACCTGATTTTCATACTCTGCTCTTTCTAATAGAACTGTGTGCTGGAGGGATGGATTGAAGGAAGTTTTAACACAATTAATCAGACTAAAAAAACAATGCTGTCACTTAACATATTTTTACATTTATGGGTCAATGTTAGTGATTGACATTTATTTTCTGTAATGCATTATATATGTGGATCCCGAGTCTTTTCTTATGCCATTGAAACGCTTACTGCCCTCCAGACTGTTACTCAGGGTGTTACACTAGCAGAAAACACACTCACACTTTTTAATGAATTTTGCTTTGGCCTCACTGAAAGGCTAGGATTAAGACTTGATGAAACATTTCTCCATACAGATAAAGCCTTTATTTTTCCTTAAATTTGGAAGGTTTTGTACACTGAATTTTTGAAAGGTGAAAGTCTGAAGATTTAAACTGTAGTTTTTGTATTCCCATAAGCCATGAAATGCATTTCAGTGAGTGTGGAATTGCATTTAGTCCAAATAGCAGTAGGACAAATCATGATCACTAAGGTTGTGAATGACACAGGAAAATTGCTAGTATTACTCAAATATGATTTTTTAAGGGGAACAGTATTGCTGTACTGTGTATGTTTTGTTGTTATAGGTAACATCTGTGCTAAAAAATAAATGTCTGTGCTAAAAAATAAATGTTGTTTACAGTGATGTGCTGAGAGGGTAGATGGGAGGTAGTCTGGAAAAAATGTTCAGAAAATCATGAATTTTCTTTACCTACATTTAAGAAATAAAATTGTGCAACTCTTTGGTGGGGCTTTTGAATTATTTGTTTAAGTAAAATATCTTTTTCATGGGAGTGCGATGAGTTGGCCGTCAGGGCAGGAGTGGGAAAATATAAACAAATAAATTTTATCTCACATCTTGCTATCTATTTGTAGTCTTTTAGTGATTGCTTTTCCTTCCACAGCTCCTATTTCTGTTGCCAGTATTTTGCTTATGTGTATTTCCGTAAGTGCTGAATACCAATTTGGTACCAATTTATGCTACTTTGACATTTGATTTGGTTTTTCTAGCTATGCGACAGAAATATTTTCATCATTTTATTACTCATTTCAGTTGAATCAGTGCACTGGCGTATGAATTTTAGAACAGGGGCAAAGAACTGCTAGTATTTATAGCTGTTTCTTTTGGGTTTTTTTTGTTTTTTTTTTTTTTCTCTTTGGTTTCTTAGGCTGGAAGTTCCACAAATACACTCAAAGCTCTCCAGATTGCTTTTGCAGATACTGACACTCAGGCTATTTATCTCTTGACTGATGGGAGACCTGATCAGGTATTTCTGAAAGGAGAAAACAGAAAATGCAGTAATGTGGTGCTACCGTGATGGTGTCAGATGAGTATCATACCTGCAAAGCTGAGTCTCTTGAACATGATGTTGAAAAAATTTATGTGAAGAATGTGCTGTTTGTGAAGGGGTTTTGGTTAGAACTCTCTGCCCACAGTCTAGACATCAGTGCGTGATAACTCGTGATATTTGTCATGAATTATTTGAAGGATCTGGTAACTGATTAAACATTAATGGTGTATGTTAGTATCAAGGTTAGGATTTGTGTTAAATAAAATATCTCTCTGACTTAGTATAAATATCTCATAAATTAAAAATCAGAAAATAATGATGGTTCCATGACATGGTTCGATTTAAATATTAAAGCCCTGCAATCTTGTGTGATGGTTTGAGAACCTAAAACAATAAAGAAAAAACCCAAGTCTGTGTTTATATTCAACATTTTCCCTCAAAGAACACATCAAATTTATAGGTAGGTACCTTCTTACATTCTATTGCAAACCTTATGCAAAGGCTATATCATGTTTGAGGAGTAAGGGCTTAATTATTAATTTAAATTATTTTCATATAAAGATGTTACCATTAATTTTGTTAGGTCTCCATACTATACTGGATTCCATTTTTATCCTACTGAGTCGAATTTGATCTCATGTAGGTACAATTCTGGAGTAGCAGTGAACTGGAGTTGCTTTAAGTCTCACTTTAAGAGGCTAATAAAATAAATGGGTTGTTATTATGACTTAAAATGGTGCTATTTCACATTGTATTGCGTTATATAATACCAACTGAAAATTGGAAAAAGCGCCTTGTTGAGATACAATGATGCAATT
This sequence comes from Nycticryphes semicollaris, assembly GCA_013400055.1. Taxonomy (NCBI): domain Eukaryota; kingdom Metazoa; phylum Chordata; class Aves; order Charadriiformes; family Rostratulidae; genus Nycticryphes; species Nycticryphes semicollaris. The sequence continues at coordinate 614,225 of VXBJ01003850.1, forward strand.
AGGTAGAACTGAGCTTAGAAGCTGTAATGCATAGTAAAAACTAGCTGATACGTCGGGAATACTCTATTTACTATGGACAATTTGGCTTAGTTGTAATGGTAGATATGCAGCAAAACTCTGACTTAGGTAAACAGCTGGGCTAAAGGGCACATAAAAGTAATTACTGAAGTAAATACAATACATCTAGGATTCAGGAAGTTTCATAAACTTTCAGAAATAGTTCCTTTAAATCTTGATAAGGAAGAAAAATTGTAAAGGCTCACTTTTCTTTTTGTTTTGTTTTTCTTGATAAAATGAAAGTGGCCAAGAGGAAGGGTGGATTTATATGCTTCAAAGTAATTTGAATATCAAAATGTAAACCTGATTTAAATCAGCAGATGAGAAACTTTCACTTGCATCTTTTTATGTTGTTTTCAATTTCAGTTTTAATCTTACATATTTTCTAAAGACAAGTTGATTGTTATTGACTGACACTCATTAAAACCCAATATACAACTGACCAAAGTCTTTGCATTGTTTCACACTCACTTTTGCTAAATAGAAATGTATAATTTCAATCAGCATACGCTTATGCAGATTCTTCATCTTAATATTTTTATTGTTAGACATTAATGAACACTTAATGTTTTTCCTAATTAATAATGGCTTTGATGAATTATATTATACTTTTAGATTAAAAAGAGGAAGTGACCAAAATTGCTTTTAACTATTAAAGTGCAACAAACAAATATATTGCAAATATCAGCAGAAAGCTAAATTTATCAAGATTTGTGGCAGTATTCTAAACAACCAATGGCTTGTCAGAATTTAGATAATTTCTTTCTACTAGATTCTTCAAAAGTTTTAGACATAGTAGATCCTTCACTTCCTCCTCACCTAATTTGTATCTATTTATTGGAGGAAGAACACAAGCTTTCCTATTTTCTCAGCCTCTATTTTGTTTTTTTGGTATTGAAT